>CM054059.1:196514115-197027231 GCA_028641055.1 Alopecurus myosuroides
GGCATAATCTCCATTGGTTGAATAACAACCGGCGCTTGCCAAAAAAGAACCAGACCACCACTCGCCCCATCACTTTCAAAAACCACAACTCGATCCATTGCTAGCTTTCTTCTCAACTTCTCCGCCCTTGCTTTATTCAGATGTGATTCGGACAGGAAAATCACCTCTGGCCGAAATTTTACCTGGAGCTCCAATAAGGCGTTCCAGGCCGCGGTACTGGCCATACCGCGACAGTTCCAGGCTAGTATTTTCATTGCATCCGGTCAGCCTCATCAGAGGCCGCCGATATCTGTTTTGTGCTAATATCTAGCGCAGTTCCATCAAGGAGCTTAGTCTTCTTCCTATTCTTAGATTTTTGGGGTGTGCCTGTAATACCTGTGTCACCCATCAGTGGATCTTCCTCCTCACAACTCTCATCTGATTTTTCTTCTTGTCCAGAGGGAGCCACATCCGATAATGCCCCAACTTCCGAATTGATACCATCAAAAGCTAGTCGCTTGCAAGGGAGTTGAGCTGCCTCTGCATCCACTATTATCAGATTACCATCCACCATAGCTAAATCATTCATGTCATCAGAAGCCCTACTAGAATCTTTGGCAAAGCCAGGGTTATTATACTCCGTGTTCCACTGGCCCCCACCCATAAAACTTCGGCCTCTCTGTGAATTTTCCCGGCCACGTCCTCTAGCGCGTCCACCAGTTTCAGTACCCATAGAACCGCGCCCCGTGCCAAAATTGCGATCAGTAACTCTCCCCCGGCGAGGAGCAAGGATGAAAGATCCCCACTCAAACTTGGATACGTCGTGTTCGCCGGTGCCGCATTCTTCATGCCAATGGCCCATCATGCCACAAGCGTTACAGAAGGTTGGGAGTTTCTCATACTTGACTTGGAAGAAATCTGTTTTCCCTCCCTTCGTAAAACTGACAAACCGGGTTAGCTTCTTATTAACATCAAGCTTGACACGAACCCTAATGAATTGTCCAACGAAACCATTAGGCAAAGCAATCTGGACCTCCTGCACCTCACCAATTCTCTTGGCCATATTCCTCACAAATTCCGGTTTTTTCAGAACACCATCCGGTAATTTATGGATCTGACTCCATGTCTCGATTTTGTCTAGTTGGACAGCTTCAGGATTGGAAAAACCATCATACTCTTGGATGATGAGCGCAGAACCGCGAAAATCCCATGGACCTTGGTGCAGAGCTTTATTCCAGTCGGCTAGACAGTTAAAGTGAACCGAAAATAAATTTTCGTTGATTCTCCTCCATACTACCTCCTGGGCTGGATTCCACGCACTTCTCATATCCCCAATTAGCGCCCCTTGACTGAAACTTTTAGACGTCAAGACCCGCGCCAGAGCAAGCCACTTTGTTTTCTCTCCTGGATCATCTACTTCCTCCTCCCATACCAGATTGTCAAGTTCGTCTTCCTCAAGATGGAGGCGTTCCAGCAATCGAGAAGGGTCAAACTGCTCCCCCCGGCGAGATCCACCAGTGGAGGGATCCGCCATCAGCACAATTGGATCGATCTCCGCAACATTTGGCGGAGGAAATAATGGAAAACTCGCGGCGGCGGCTAGCGTCGCCCGAGGACAGAAAACCCTAGAAAAGGGGACAAGCGAACCGACTGAACTCTTACTATCCAACCTTCTCCCTTTCTAGTACGGGCTCCTCCCCAAATCTGCATCGCGTGATGTCAACTCGCTGCCACGGGCGCGCCGCGGGGAGATCCTCACACGTGCGGCCTCGAGCTCCTCCGGTGTGTTTCCCTGAGCTCCTACATAGCGTGGCCACGCCGCTCCTCCAGTTTTGGTCCCGCGCGGATCCCTGTAGTGTCCCACCAGTTTGCTTCAGGTTGCCGAGTGCCGCCCTAAATTATTGGACGTCAAGAAGGTGCGGCCGTCCGCCATGGAACCTACTCCCGAGCTCACAGTATTTAGCATAAAACCATCACATTACAGCAAAATGTTCGGAAAACCACCACTTTATTGCCAGATCGTAAAAAACAACCACTTCAGTGCTAACCTATTCCAAATCGAACCAAATCTCGATTGAACTTGGATTGACACTGATTCCGACAGGTAGGTCCCACCACTTACGCTGACGTGGCATTCCAGTCAAATTAAAAAAATTCAGAGGGGGATCTTCCCCACCTGCTCGTCTCCTCCCTCGCCGGCACACCACCGCCGAAGCTAGCGCGACGGGGCTGGCGCACACAGCAGCAGCGCGCAGGCCAGCGCACGGACGACGGCGGGCGACTGCGTGCACGCGCACGCGCCGACGGCAGCGAGCTCGCCCGGCCGCGCGCAGAGCGGCACCACCGGCTCGACAAGGCGCACGGACGCCAGCGCACGGACGACGACGGGCGACTGCGCGCACGCGCACGCGCCGACTGCAACGAGCTCGCCCGGCCGCGCGCAGAGCGGCACCACCGGCCCGACAAGGCGCTCGACGGGCAAGTTGACGTGTCGCGCCGCATCGGCGGACGACGAGGGCGTGGGAGAGCGTCGCGCGGCCACGCCAAGGCCGGTGAATCCTCCTCCACAGCCGACGGCCTCCAGAGCGTCGCCGTGCGCGGCCGGGGAGGGGCACCGTCTTGCTGCGGCGGGAGGCGCGGCTCCGATGTGGAGCTCCGAGGCGGCAGGAGGCGACGGGAGGCGGCGGGAGGGGGCTCGATGTGGCGCTCTGAGGCAGCGGGAGGCGGCCGGGGAGGGGGCTCGATGTGGAGCTCCGAGGCGGCGGCGTGCTCTGCGCGATGCGATGCAAGCGGGCCGATGCAGTCGCGGCTCCGAGGAGGCGGCCTGCTCCGCGCGACCCGATGCAGGTGCGCCACGCGCGTGGGAGGAGCTTGGAGGGAGGCGTGGCCGGTGGCCGCCGGCGAGGAAAAAGAAGAATCCACTCCTAATTATTTTTTGGGTGTGCTCATAAGCCACGTCATCCGTACAGTGGGCCCCGGATGTCAGTTTCGGTGTCAATCCAGGTTCAATCGATATTTGGTTCGATTTGGAATGGGTTAGCACTGAAGTGGTTATTTTTTGCGATCTGGCACTAAAGTGGTGGTTTTCCGAACATTTTGCTGTAATGTGGTGGTTTTATGCTAAATACTCCCCGAGCTCATCCGCGTCGCCTTCTCCTGAATCCCTCCACCACAGGCTCCTGAATCTCCTGCCACAAAATACTCAAAAAAAAACAAAACACCGCATCAAATCAGGCGAGCCAACTCAGACTGCAAGCGGGAGCGGGCGGTCCACGGCGCCGTTTTTCCAAGCCCACCAATTAACGTACGTGGGTGCCCGCGTTTAAGGGGTAGTAATATGTGGGCTATGCGGGCCGGTACGCGTGGTGCCGCTTATCCCACCTAATCCCACAGATCAGATCGAGCGATACACTGCCATCTTCTTCGCCTCCCTTTTCGCCGCCGCCCACGCCGTGCCGGCCACAGCCAGGCGCCAGCTGCACCAGCCCTTCGTCCCGGACCGGTCCACCGCGCCGCCCTCGTCGCAGACACCGCCGGCCCCCGCGCCGCCCTTCTTCCCCACGCTGCTCCAAGCTCGTCCCGGCCATCCTCCTCCCGCTGCTAACCGTCGCCGTGTTCGGCTTCTTCTTCAAGCACCGCCGCAGCAATGAGGGCCGCGGGGTCGGCGGCGGCTGCGTCGGTGGCGAGAGCAAGTTTCTGCACCCCGAGCGGGCCAACCTCTTCGCGCGCGACGAGTCCGGCGGGAGCGGCGGCGGCAGGGGCGCCGCGCCGCCTGCCGCGTCGGTGTCCGCGCCCACGGCGTCCTCGGCCGAGTTCCTCTACGTGGGCACGCTTGCCGACCGGGACGACGGGAAGAGCAGCGACACCACGTCGTCCGGGGACGAGGCGTCGCGCAGCTCGGGCGGTTCGCCGGAGCTCCGCCCGCTGCCGCCGCTCGGCCGCCAATGCCAACTTTGTAGCATACGCGGGCAAACGCGGGCGCCGCATAAGTACGCATACTTTTGGAGGGCTACCGCGAGCGTCCCGCTTATACATGGCGGGTAGATGCGGCGCATAAGCGGGCTCCCGCGTACAGTCCCGTTTGCACCCTGAGAGCCAACGCCTTCCCCATCTCGATTACCACCGATGAGATGTGGTGCGCCGGTGCGGACGAACTCGTCTGGCAGCGGCCAGCAGGCGGTCGGGTCAACAGGTATGTGTCCAGGATCTCCACCACCGCGCGTCTCGGCCGAATCGTACCCTGCTCCAGACCTCCGGTATCACCGCACGCATCGGCATCTCCACCGCGTCAGGCCGGCCCTGCCTTCGAGCATCTCTAGTAGTCCCCTCAAACCCCTAAACCCCTAAAAATAACTGCTTTTTTTTACAGTTTTTGACCAAAAAATTGCAAATAGTAGAACCCCTAAACCCGTAAAAAAATGCAGGCCGGACCCGGGAATTCCCACCCAACCTGTAAACTTAAGGGTTGGAGGGGTCAACCCCTCCCCAACCCGTAGCACCCCACGACACACGCGCGGGAGGGAAATTTCCCAACCGCCGCCGCCGCCCGCCCGCCCCGCCGCTCTCTCTACTCAGTGCACACTACCATGTCCTCGGGGGAGCGCCACTCGCCGGCGACCCACTCGAGGTGGGGGCGGACTTCCGCGGCGTCGAACTCCAAGACCTCCCTCGTCTCCGGGAAGCAGACCTTGACCCTCCCGTCCGCCCGGTACCCGCCGAGGAGGGCGACGCCGAGCCACCACGCGCCGTCCCGGAGCGCGTCCACGGCGGCGTGCACAGCGGGGGGCGAGGGCTGCGCCGTCGACGGTGGCGGCGGGCGCGGGCGTACCTGCGACGCGGGCACGTTCTCCGGGAGCGGGCGCACGGAGGCCCCGTAGACGGCGCGCGAGGGACGTCGGGGGTGGATTTGAGGCAGGAGATGGAGGGCGGCGATGGAGGCAGGAGTGAGCGGGCGAGAACGGCGGTGGCGGAAGCAGGAGAGGGCGGGCATGAGCGGTGGCGAGGGATCTGCGCGAGAACTTGGGAACAGCGGTGCAATGGTTTCCGATCCAATTTGCGAGGAGGAGGTGGGGGTTTGATTTCTTTTTCCCCATTTTACCTGGAGACTATTCGATTTGCGGCCGCTCCTTGTGCAGGCGACTGCCAGTACATCGGGATCTCCGGACACCAACTGCGGCCGAGCCCGCGAACCTAGCGAGAAGACCGGCGGCACGGAGTGCGTCAATCCCCTGCCAACGGCACGGCACTCGGCGAGCCTCTATCGCCGTCGGCTGTTGGCGGCGGCTGTCTGGCCATGGCCACGCACTCCGGGCGCGCGGGCGGCGCACACGTGGACCAGCTCATCCCGGGCCTCACTTCACACATGGCAATGGCCACGCACTCCGGCGCGCCGACGATGCACAGCAGCTGAGTCTGGCCATGGCCATGGACGCCGGCGAGCTTTTTCGGTGACCATTTGGTCACCCAGCACCACCTACACGTTCCCCTCAAGCTGCTGCACCTTCCCATAGCCTTTAATTTGAGAATCATCGACGAATTTGATCGAATTTGATGTTAGCTGTGAGGTCCAGAGGAGGGTGATGTCACAGTGACATCATGATGATGTCATCGCCGAGGGGAATATTCTTTTTAAGGGTTGGGTTTGAGGGTTCTAGTCTTTGCCCCTGTGTTTCAACCCGTAAAAGTGCACAAAAACAACGTTTCTCAACCCTTAAAACTGCTATAAGGGTTTAAGGGGACTACTAGACATGCTCTTAGCCCAACTTGGAAATCCATGCCCTTTACGCGTACACGGGAGTCCATGCCCGGTAGGCGCGGCATCTCCACACCGAGGCTTACGGCAGGGGGATACCAAGGGCGGCGCAGTGGTCTTCCAGCTAGCAGCGACTGTGCTCTCTGTCCACGCGAACGGAGATGGGGGTCGTGCCCGACGGTGGCCGCTGAGCTTGGGGTGGCGCGTGGGGTGCGCTTGGGTGGTCGCTTGAGCAAGAATCCAAGTCGGTGCACTAGATGGTGTGGTGGTGCAGGAGGTACAGACGCAGCGCCCCACCTGCGGAGAGCCCCGAGTCCGACCCGAGATGGCATGACCGTGGGGTGGAATCCAACCGGAGCTCCCGACCACTGCCGGCAGTCCTCCTGCGGGCCCCACCTCCACCCCAACCGCCGGCGGTACACCGCGCCTGTAACGGGATCCAGCATAGAGACATCCTCCTGCGGCGGCCCTTTAACCAGCACCATGGCCTCCCGGCGAATTAAGCCGACTCGCACCACCGGAGCTCCGCAGTGTCGGCTCGGCTTCCTAGTGCGCCCAGATCCAGGAAACACGCCATGGCGGGCCGCACTGAAGTGAAGGCATCCACGATGGCGGACCACGACTCCCTTCTCTGGTCAATGGGGCGGCGACGGATGTGGATTCAGGGGCGGATGAGGCCGTGACTTCGCGGTGGAATGACGCGGCCGTCTGCCGGGACGATGGCGGTTTGGTTCTTCGGGACGGGGTGCTCGCGCGATGGGGAAAGCGACCACACCGTGGAAGAGTAGGGGTAGTCGCGCCGGCCTACGGTAAGCCAGGAGAAGTGGAGCGGGGCTAGGCGGGTAAATGTGGGAGAGTGCGGGGTGGGTGGTTTTTTTTTCCAATTTTGTTTCTAGGGAGCGTGCGGGTGCGGGTATGGGTTTGGTTCACGTGGGTGGAACGTGAAAAAGGTGGCCTAACGGCATTAGCTCGATGTGTGGTGGAAAATGCCCTACAGGGTAAATCAACGGTCAGATGGCCTAACGGCGTTAGCTCGATGTGTGGTGGAAAATGCCCTACAGGGTAAATCAACGGTCAGATTAGGGTGCGTACCCATGATAGCCCACTATTTCCCATATACATATATATAAGCAAGCAACTGTGTTGACTATTAAATTCACTCGTATATAAATATATATATGTATATATATACATAAGCAAGCAACCGTTTTGACTATTAAATTCCCTAGTACAGATCAGGAAATTTAAGTCCCCTAATGACACATAGATGGAGCGCTAGGAAATTGGTTCCATACACTCGGGTATATATTTATATATATAGGTAAGTTAACATATGCTTCATGGTGTCCAGAAACCTGTAGAAAATATTGTTCATTTTATACAGGTGTGCACCTCGAATATCTGTACCTTGATATATATGACGTATATATACACTTGAGTATACATACCTACAAAATTTATATATGTTACGTACCTAAAATGCGTACATCCAAATGTACGTCTATCTATCAGGTATGTACATATACCTATAGGTATATGTATATTTTTTTAGGTATATATACTCTACTTTATGCATACCTAAGGGTAGATATATGTACTACCTAAGGTCTACATACCCGTGGCATTCATGGTATCTACATACCTAAAATATGTATTTTTTTTCTGACACTAATTGCTTTGAAATTTTCTCTTTGATATATTTACATATCTACCGACATTAATCTTTTGATACATATCTACATATGAATATCTTTCTCTTTATTGTATTTATTTTCACGATCTATATTTTATTGTGGTCAGTTACACCTTTGCAATTTATGTGCACACAAAAATCTTCGTCTATTTTGGAGTATTAATTCCAAAATATCTATATATTTTGGTAGGTGCACTTTTGATACTTATTTGTATATATCAATATCATTTGACTATTTTGGATTAATTTCACAACATAACTGGTCATAATGTCTTCCACTATAAAGCCATGCTTTCTGTCACAATTCTCTCATTGACAATTGTTTCAACAACCTCCCCACCAAGTTATAGGTATCAATACCACAACTTCACATTCTAAGATGAAGCTTAGCCTAATTCTTCCCATAGCCCTTGTCGTTCTGGCTATAGTGTCAGGTATATCTTGAGATCTCTAGTATTTGTGTGAGAAAAAATCGACTAGCTTCTTGTTGACCTATTCCTGATTTTGTTTTTCTTGTTGACATTTACAGATGGAATCGTAAAGTCTTCAGCTCAGATACGCTGTGATGGATACATCGGGACAGGCAAGGGCCAACTCTGCACTCTCAAGGACGTGTACGCATGCAACGCGTGCTGTGAGAAAGAGCAACCTACCAGCTGTGGCCAATGTGCACCCAAAGAATGCATGTGCAACTTCTGCGGTGATCCACCCCTAAGGAAGAAAAATAATTAGCTGTCAAAAATAAGAACAATGCCACTTCGAAACATTAAGGTGGCTCAATTGAATGGAATAATGCATGATCAAATTTGCATGCGGTTGTTTTTAGTTATAGTAATGTAAGTGTGGTTCATGAAAATAAAAAATGATGAACAATGATAGAGGAATAATTAATCACACATGTGTTATGTATCCCGATAACATTCGATTGGGTTTCATCGCTTTCGGTCATTCTGGCTTCAGGAATTGAGGGTTTCAGGTCAACTCTGGGGTTCATGGTGCGAGTGTGCAATATGTGACTCTTCTGTGTACTTCAAGATTCATGTGTCTGTTGAGGTAAGTCTCATGCAACATTTCGGTTCAGTTTATTCGTTTAGGCCCCACTTGGATGGTAGGTTTTTTAGCCAAAACAGACTTGTTGAGGTCCGGCTGAAAATACGGAGCATGCAAAAGGAATATTATGGCTCCCTAAATTGCTCAGATAATCCAAGCGAGGCCTTAGCATTTCAGGTAGTTCTTTTTAAAATTTAAACCATATATATTAAAACACGCAATTAGCCTCATTAAAAATCTTCTAGTCCCTTAGCAGAAACTTGCTGCTAAGAGTTTAAACAGTGGTTACATCATCTACGAGGGGTTGCAGGATAAAGCTAGGGGTTCATCGATCCAATTACAAGAGAACTTTGTGCTATGCCCCTCACTAGCTAATAAGTGAGCAATACCATTGCAATCACTTTTACAGTGTTTGAGCTCAACCCTACCAATAGAACCTACTAGGGAAAAACAGTCTGCATAGATCGATGTTGCATCATTCCACAATTGCTCCTCTCCTGAAAAATATTTGATTACTTCAGTAGAATCTGATTCGGCTTCAATGGCATTGCAACCAATATGATTAGCACGTTCGAGACCGTGTTTCATAGCCATGGCTTCTATAAGGACGATTGAGGCAACATGTGGCATATAGAAACTTGAAGCTCCCACAAAACCTCCCTTGATGTCCCTTATAATAGCACCAGCCTCCCTAGTGTGTGATTCGTCAAAGAAAGAGGCATCGACGTTTAGTTTCAGAAATTTCTCCTTTGGTCTTAACCATTTTATCTTCTTGGGTCCATTCTTGATAATTTTCTGGTTTGAATCATTGGCCACAATTTCCTTAATGGAAGTAGCACAACTACCAATAGGAGGAATCGTCTCACCGCGAGTAACACGCCGGCGTAACCACCAAATGTACCACGTTGTCGCACCCTGACTTCTAGGGGATACTCATCGGGCCGAACTGGATAGCAGGTGCTTGGAATATGGGGCATAACTGCTCCCACGTCCCAGCTTCCTGGTAGGCCTGCGCTTATGCGCGACAACACAAGCCCTGCTATTCCATCGTCGATGTAAACTATCCACTAGAGATCAAAGGCACTACTGTCGACGTACTTCATATCAAGCACGCAGGGTACGTCAACAGTGTTAAACGGAATGATAACACAGAATTTCTCTACGACACAAAAGATTGAAATAAGGTTGCAAATAGCCTTCACTAAGGCAGAGAATAGCAAATACACTCATTCAGAGGACACATGTCCCGACATAGCATTCATTACATCAGCGGAAGCAAACAAGGTGTCTGAGTACAGACAAATCCAAAAGGCTTAAGAAGCCGGGGAAAATAAAGAAGACGAAGCCCATCCACGTAGGTCTTGGATCCTGCCCGGGTCCGCTATCTACTCGTCTGCAGTCTCGTCGAACTCCACGAAGTAGCCATCCTGGTGATCATCGTAGCCGTAGTCGTAGTCTGCGTAAACCACAGCCCCAACGGGGTCAGTACATCCAAGTACTGGCAAGCAAGACTCACACTTCATCAAAGAGTTACCCGTCAACACAAGCGTAGATGCTTGGGATCAACGGAAGGATAGGTGATATAAAAGCTGCAGCGGGCTGCTCTAACCAACTACAGAGATAACTACAAGTTCCGGCTAATAGATAGAAGATAAGATCGAGTATTGTAACCAACTGAAAGATAACTTCAGACAAAACCCATCCTGGATCTCGCCCCTTATCCGAAGAAGCAATCCGAGGATAACTCACACAGTTGGATTAAAGATGAATCAAGTTATTATGTCAATAACCTATTACTAGTCAAGTTATTAATCATTGGGTGTAACATGGTTAATCATTATGTTTAAGTTGTCCTGAGTACTTGTTAGCCAGTACTTTCACCAAGTAATCCATAACCGCGGAAAACACGGCTTCTCGAGAAGATTATCCCTGCAGGGTTGCACCAATTTAGCCGTACACGTATGAATATCCCGCCAGATGGGATGCCTCCCACCAAGCGGGGCACTCAACACAATCCAACCGTTCTTCGCATCAAGCCCAAAGCACCTTGGGCGCACGGCTAATCGATCCCAGAAGAAAATGGACCCTCATAGCACTCTAAGAACGTGTCCCCCTATATGCCGACTACGAAAGTTCCACCCTGGCCTGGGCTCGCAAAAACATGCATGCGGAAAATGGAAAACACGAACTAAATGAGGCGATTTGGACGAGATGCGAATCGGTTCAAACTGAGGGGGGCGCCCATACTCGCTTCCCACATGCGGGTAGTGCGCTCATCATGGATCAGTAGACAAGACCCTTTTCCTATTAGGGTCGACACTAGCAGGCTTCAAAACCTCTCATGGGCCTCTTGCCGGTGCCTTATCATCAAGTTATTAACATTATTATCCATAGCATTAACAGGTTGATTGATTAACATCGAGCCCCCGGAATAATAATAATATAGTAAAAGAAGTAACTGACAACAGACTCGAGCAAAAGCAACCCTAAGCATGCTAGGTAAGACTAAGGCAACAAGCAAGGGGTTTTAGGTATGGAGGTGAGGCAATATCATTGGTTCTGGGTATCATGTGGTAGGTTCGGAGAACAAGCAACGATACATAGGGCTAGCAAAAATAGACAAAGGATAGTATCGATAACAAGTGTGGAAAGGAACTCGATGATTCATGTGAGTGATAACTTGCCTGCAAACCCAGTAGCCTGGTACTGAGCTAAAATCCTTCGAAGGGGTACCGTACGTCTTGTCGGTCTCAACATCGTCGTCTAAAGCGAGAAGAAGCAAACACACAATCGAAAGAGACGAACAATCAATAACAGAATACGATGCACAATCATGGGATGATGCATGTCAAGTTAATAGATGCATCAAAGTAACCTACTTGACAAGAGAACACAATTTAATTGGACCCATATGCAATGTGAATTGCATATGGATGCAAATGGTTAAGGTTGAAGCAATGATCTACAATTAGTTAACATGTGTAAGTGGGTTATCATGATGCATTTATGATGATAACAAGAAGTAAACAACAATAGATGCAAAGGAAAAGGAAATTACCAAGTGTGGGATTTTATTTATCATGTTAAGAATTTTTTGGTTCCTTATTGATGTCACACAAGTAATTGTTGTTTTCATCAAGTTAAAGGGTTCAAAACAAATAACAAAGGTTATATTTGAAGAGAACATCAATTTTTAGTTGGATTACATGTTTCAAATATTGGAATAGGAGTTAGGATGAATTAATTATGACTTAAACAATATTAAACAAGTTTTAAATTGGAATTAATTCAAATAGGAATATTAATTGAATTTTAATTGTTCAAAATATTAGTTAAAGTTCATATTTGGAAAGGTTAGGTTTTTCTGGTTTGAAACCATATTTCATTTGTTGAAATTGGATTTTAAAATGAGCAAGTTATGATTTTAGCAATTTTAATTGAATTAAACAAGATTTAAATTGTTTAGGCAATTTTAATTATTCAAAACAGGAAACAAAATTTATATTTGAAAAGGTTATTTAAAATGGCATGGAAAACATATTTTATTTGCATTATTTGGATTAATAATGAATTAGTTATTGATTTTAGCAAATTGCAATTGATTTGTTTGAATTCAAATTTAAATTGCATTTTGGAATTTCAAAACAGTAAACAAATGGATTATTTGGATAGACAATTTAATTTAGAGCAATAAACATATTTAACTTTTGTTATTTAGAGTTATAGATTAAAAGTTATTAACCAATTAAAATTGAGGACTAATCTGTAATTAAAAGGTTCTATTTTTGAAAACAGAAAAACGCAGAAACTTTTGTTACGCACAGTTAGCCAGCCCAAGCCACTGCAGCGTGGGTCTGGGGGCCAGCGTGGCGCTGCTGTGCGTGCGTGGCAGAACAGCCCGCTGACGGGTGGGGTCGCGTACAGGGGAGAAAATCCCCAAAAAAAAGGTTGCGGCACCTGGGAATCGAACCCGGGCCGCGGCGCATCGCGCTAACTGAACCGTGCCACTGCGCTGTTGTGTTTGTTCTGTCAGGTATAGCGACGCAGAGAGGATAACGCTTCAGATCTGGCTAACTGAAACTGAACGCGCGCGACAGCGACTGAAACTGACAGGGACTTGGTCACCGGCGGCGATCTGCCGTGTGCCGTGCTCGATCTGGGGGGAGCATGCGTGTGCAGATGCGGTGCGGTGCGGAGGCTGGTGCAACAGAGGGGAAAAGGAGACGTAGATGGTGGCGCTCACCACCGGAGTCGTGGAAGCAGAGGCTCGGTGACGCGGCTCGACGGCGGCGACAGGTCTGTGGACGGCGGCGTGGATCCATACGTGCTCCGTGCCCGCGGTGGTGTTCAACTGCTCGGGGGTGACGCGGCGGCTCGATCCCCGTGGTTGGCGCGGATGATGGAGGGCCGCAACAGCGCCGGCGTGCACGGGTTCAGAGGGGGGCGTCACGGTGGCCGGAGGCATCGAGGATCGCGGCGGTGATGTGGTTGATCTCCCGAGAAGCCGCGGTGTCCAAACGGGAGCTGGATAGGTGGGGGTTTGATTCCCGGGGCTAGGATAGGTGGGTGGCGGTGAGAGGCGGCGGTGATCAACGAAGTTCAGAGAGAGGCACTACGGTGGTGAGTTGCAGAGGTGGATCGCCGGTGAGAGAGAGAGGGAAACGGCGGCGCGAGAGGGTAGCTAGGGGCCTAGGGTTGGTCTAGGGCTGCGTGCTGTGCCCTAGGGTTCTTATAGGGGGCACTGGCCTCGGATCGGCCGTCGCTGCCGCTCTGCTGCCGCCGTGGCAGCCCTGGATGCTGCGCCGTACGGGGGGACGACGGTGGCGGCATCCGCGAAGGGGTACGCGGGCCGTGGCGGTGTGGTAAGTTGCGGGCTGGGCCGGGGGTAGTTAGGTGCTGCGCGCCGTTTTCTTTTCTTTTTATTATTTGCTTTTTCTGTTTTTTTTAGCAATTAGAAATGGAAGAAAAAGGTAGGGTTTTGAGTTTTGAAAATTTAGGGAAAATTCATGTGGGATTGTTAGCTCAAACTCTACCACTTTACAACTTAAGTTTTTGAAAAATCAAATTTAGTTGCTGTTTTGCAAAATGATTTGGATTTGAATAATTTGCAACTAATTGATTATTATTAGAAAACAACAACTTTAATAGGGTGAACCTTATTATTAGTTGGATTAAATTATTAGAATGGTTTGTTAGTTTTCATGACTTGGAATTTGGTGCTGTTTGAACAATGTATTTGAATGTTTGAATGTGATTTGGAAACAATGTTTTTATTAGGGTGACCCCTATTGAATAAATAGAACAATTGTTATTAGAATTTGTTTGGTATTTTTATAATTTTCAAATGAGGTGCTGTTTGAAAATGCTTTGAATTTCAAAGCAATTTGGGATTACTTAATTGAAATAAAAACATCATTTTATTAGTTGATTCATTATGGAAATAAAATGAAACAAATGTGGTTTGAGTTGAGCTTTTATTTTCAATGGAAACAATTGGATGTTTTAGTTGAATCTTTCATTTGGAAAAATTGTAACATCACAAGGATGAAACAAAAGGTTTGAATTTTGGTTTGAAATTCAAATAGAAAACAAAGGAAACAAAAGAAAACAAGCAAAACAAATGGAATGAACATGATGCCATGATGCAAAACATAAATTAACAGAGAGCAAACATTCTACTGGCTATTTTTCAGACTTGGGATGTTACAAAACGCCCCCCCTTGAAGGAATCGCGCCCCGAGATTCCTACTGAGAAAAGAAAAGGTCCGGATACTTCTTGGGAAGATCCACTTGAGCTGTGACACGTGAAACACATCGTGCACATTGGATAGACGTCAGGGAATTTCCAAACCACCGGAACATTTTCAAGTAAAGGGAGAGGTTTTTGTATCGAGGGTGTATGGCTGGATAGAACTTGATTCATTTGGAGAATAGATTATCTGGCTAGAATGGTGGAACAGAGTTATTGACATCAATCCAATACCAAGAGAGGACATTAATGTCAGAATTGCCAAGCAGTATGGGAGAAGCAAGGAATATGTGGCCTTTAATTAGAATTTGATTGTCCATACTTATCTTGGAAGTCAATATTTGAGATCCCGGTGAGTGAACAGTGATTTGATTGCTTAGTGGAAGCACAATTAGGTTGTATGTTGTGGAAAAGATCTTTGACACGAAAGAATGTGATGCTCCGGTATCAAACAACACTTTAGCTGGAATAGAGTTTAGCAGATGAACGGGGAAACTTGATTAGACGCCGGTAGAAGAATTGAAGTGGAAAACAACAACAAGATTTCAACTGACGAATGGTTCTTTAAAAGAACAGGATATTGAAGCAACACCGGGAAAACGAGACCAAAAACCTGAGGTACTACGGAGAACCCAAAACACGTGAAATCCTAACTTGAAAGTTTAGATGAGAAGGGAAAAACCAACGTTCCACTTCCTTACCAGAAAAAGGGAGGGAGGGTGGGGAAAAGAAGAAAAAGAACAGAATTCCTACTCTCACGTTTCATTTTTCCTATATAGCTACAAAATAGTTTCTAGACTCAACTGCGACTAGTAAAAAGGGATCCTACAGGCAGACAGGCTCTGATACCATTTGTCGCACCCTGACTTCTAGGGGATACTCATCGGGCCGAACTGGATAGCAGGTGCTTGGATTATGGGGCATAACTGCTCCCACGTCCCAGCTTCCTGGTAGGCCTGCGCTTATGCGCGACAACACAAGCCCTGCTATTCCATCGTCGATGTAAACTATCCACTAGAGATCAAAGGCACTACTGTCGACGTACTTCATATCAAGCACGCAGGGTACGTCAACAGTGTTAAACGGAATGATAACACAGAATGTCTCTACGACACAAAAGATTGAAATAAGGTTGCAAATAGCCTTCACTAAGGAAGAGAATAGCAAATACACTCATTTAGAGGACACATTCCCAACATAGCATTCATTACATTAGCGGAAGCAAACAAGGTGTCTGAGTACAGACAAATCCAAAAGGCTTAAGAAGCCGGGGAAAATAAAGAAGACGAAGCCCATCCACGTAGGTCTTGGATCCTGCCCGGGTCCGCTATCTACTCGTCTGCAGTCTCGTCGAACTCCACGAAGTAGCCATCCTGGTGATCATCGTAGCCGTAGTCGTAGTCTGCGTAAACCACAGCCCCAACGGGGTCAGTACATCCAAGTACTGGCAAGCAAGACTCACACTTCATCAAAGAGTTACCCGTCAACACAAGCGTAGATGCTTGGGATCAACGGAAGGATAGGTGATATAAAAGCTGCAGCGGGCTGCTCTAACCAACTACAGAGATAACTACAAGTTCCGGCTAATAGATAGAAGATAAGATTGAGTATTGTAACCAACTGAAAGATAACTTCAGACAAAACCCATCCTGGATCTCGCCCCTTATCCGAAGAAGCAATCCGAGGATAACTCACACAGTTGGATTAAAGATGAATCAAGTTATTGTGTCAATAACCTATTACTAGTCAAGTTATTAATCATTGGGTGTAACATGGTTAATCATTATGTTTAAGTTGTCCTGAGTACTTGTTAGCCAGTACTTTCACCAAGTAATCCATAAGCGCGGAAAACACGGCTTCTCGAGAAGATTATCCCTGCAGGGTTGCACCAATTTAGCCGTACACATATGAATATCCCACCAGATGGGATGCCTCCCACCAAGCGGGGCACTCAACACAATCCAACCGTTCTTCGCATCAAGCCCAAAGCACCTTGGGCGCACGGCTAATCGAGCCCAGAAGAAAATGGACCCTCATAGCACTCTAAGAACGTGTCCCCCTATATGCCGACTATGAAAGTTCCACCCTGGCCTGGGCTCGCAAAAACATGCATGCGGCAAATGGAAAACACGAACTAAATGAGGCGATTTGGACGAGATGCGAATCGGGTCAAACTGAGGGGGGCGCCCATACTCGCTTCCTACATGCGGGTAGTGCGCTCATCATGGATCAGTAGACTAGACCCTTTTCCTATTAGGGTCGACACTAGCAGGCTTCAAAACCTCTCATGGGCCTCCTGCCGGTGCCTTATCATCAAGTTATTAACATTATTATCCATAGCATTAACAGGTTGATTGATTAACATCGAGCCCCCGGAACAATAATAATATAGTAAAAGAAGTAACCCACAACAGACTCGAGCAAAAGCAACCCTAAGCATGCTAGGTAAGACTAAGGCAACAAGCAAGGGGTTTTAGGTATGGAGGTGAGGCAATATCATTGGTTCTGGGTATCATGTGGTAGGTTCGGAGAACAAGCAACGATACATAGGGCTAGCAAAAATAGACAAAGGATAGTATCGATAACAAGTGTGGAAAGGAACTCGATGATTCATGTGAGTGATAACTTGCCTGCAAACCCAGTAGCCTGGTACTGAGCTAAAATCCTTAGAAGGGGTACCGTACGTCTCGTCGGTCTCAACGTCGTCGTCTAAAGCGAGAAGAAGCAAACACACAATCGAAAGAGACGAACAATCAATAACAGAATACGATGCACAATCATGGGATGATGCATGTCAAGTTAATAGATGCATCAAAGTAACCTACTTGACAAGAGAACACAATTTAATTGGACCCATATGCAATGTGAATTGCATATGGATGCAAATGGTTAAGGTTGAAGCAATGATCTACAATTAGTTAACATGTGTAAGTGGGTTATCATGATGCATGTATGATGATAACAAGAAGTAAACAACAATAGATGCAAAGGAAAAGGAAATTACCAAGTGTGGGATTTTATTTATCATGTTAAGAATTTTTTGGTTCCTTATTGATGTCACACAAGTAATTGTTGTTTTCATCAAGTTAAAGGGTTCAAAACAAATAACAAAGGTTATATTTGAAGAGAACATCAATTTTTAGTTGGATTACATGTTTCAAATATTGGAATAGGAGTTAGGATGAATTAATTATGACTTAAACAATATTAAACAAGTTTTAAATTGGAATTAATTCAAATAGGAATATTAATTGAATTTTAATTGTTCAAAATATTAATTAAAGTTCATATTTGGAAAGGTTAGGTTTTTCTGGTTTGAAACCATATTTCATTTGTTGAAATTGGATTTTAAAATGAGCAAGTTATGATTTTAGCAATTTTAATTGAATTAAACAAGATTTAAATTGTTTAGGCAATTTTAATTATTCAAAACAGGAAACAAAATTTATATTTGAAAAGGTTATTTAAAATGGCATGGAAAACATATTTTATTTGCATTATTTGGATTAATAATGAATTAGTTATTGATTTTAGCAAACTGCAATTGATTTGTTTGAATTCAAATTTAAATTGCATTTTGGAATTTCAAAACAGTAAACAAATGGATTATTTGGATAGACAATTTAATTTAGAGCAATAAACATATTTAACTTTTGTTATTTAGAGTTATAGATTAAAAGTTATTAACCAATTAAAATTGAGGACTAATATGTAATTAAAAGGTTCTATTTTTGAAAACAGAAAAACGCAGAAACTTTTGTTACGCACAGTTAGCCAGCCCAAGCCACTGCAGCGTGGGCCTGGGGGGCCAGCGTGGCGCTGCTGTGCGTGCGTGGCAGAACAGCCCGCTGACGGGTGGGGTCGCGTACATGGGAGAAAATCCCGAAAAAAAAGGTTGCGGCACCTGGGAATCGAACCCGGGCCGCGGCGCATCGCGCTAACTGAACCGTGCCACTGCGCTGTTGCATTTGTTCTGTCAGGTATTGCGACGCAGAGAGGATAACGCTTCAGATCTGGCTAACTGAAACTGAACGCGCGCGACAGCGACTGAAACTGACAGGGACTTGGTCACCGGCGGCGATCTGCCGTGTGCCGTGCTCGATCTGGGGGAAGCATGCGTGTGCAGATGCGGTGCGGTGCGGAGGCTGGTGCAACAGAGGGGAAAAGGAGACGTAGATGGTGGCGCTCACCACCGGAGTCGTAGAAGCAGAGGCTCGGTGACGCGGCTCGATGGCGGCGACAGGTCTGTGGACGGCGGCGTGGATCCATACGTGCTCCGTGCCCGCGGTGGTGTTCAACTGCTCGGGGGTGACGCGGCGGCTCGATCCCCGTGGTTGGCGCGGATGATGGAGGGCCGCAACGGCGCCGGCGTGCACGGGTTCAGAGGGGGGCGCCACGGTGGCCGGAGGCGTCGAGGATCGCGGCGGTGATGTGGTTGATCTCCCGGGAAGCCGCGGTGTCCAAACGGGAGCTGGATAGGTGGGGGTTTGATTCCCGGGGCTAGGATAGGTGGGTGGCGGTGAGAGGCGGCGGTGATCAACGAAGTTCAGAGAGAGGCACTACGGTGGTGAGTTGCAGAGGTGGATCGCCGGTGAGAGAGAGAGGGAAACGGCGGCGCGAGAGGGTAGCTAGGGGCCTAGGGTTGGTATAGGGCTGCGCGTTGTGCCCTAGGGTTCTTATAGGGGGCACTGGCCTCGGATCGGCCGTCGCTGCCGCTCTGCTGCCGCCGTGGCAGCCCTGGATGCTGCGCCGTACGGGGGGACGACGGTGGCGGCATCCGCGAAGGGGTACGCGGGCCGTGGCGGTGCGTTAAGTTGCGGGCTGGGCCGGGGGTAGTTAGGTGCTGCGCGCAGTTTTCTTTTCTTTTTCTTATTTGCTTTTTCTGTTTTTTTTTGTAGCAATTAGAAATGGAAGAAAAAGGTAGGGTTTTGAGTTTTGAAAATTTAGGGAAAATTCATGTGGGATTGTTAGCTCAAACTCTACCACTTTACAACTTAAGTTTTTGAAAAATCAAATTTAGTTGCTGTTTTGCAAAATGATTTGGATTTGAATAATTTGCAACTAATTGATTATTATTAGAAAACAACAACTTTAATAGGGTGAACCTTATTATTAGTTGGATTAAATTATTAGAATGGTTTGTTAGTTTTCATGACTTGGAATTTGGTGCTGTTTGAACAATGTATTTGAATGTTTGAATGTGATTTGGAAACAATGTTTTTATTAGGGTGACCCCTATTGAATAAATAGAACAATTGTGATTAGAATTTGTTTGGTATTTCTATAATTTTCAAATGAGGTGCTGTTTGAAAATGCTTTGAATTTGAAAGCAATTTGGGATTACTTAATTGAAATAAAAACATCATTTTATTAGTTGATTCATTATGGAAATAAAATGAAACAAATGTGGTTTGAGTTGAGCTTTTATTTTCAATGGAAACAATTGGATGTTTTAGTTGAATCTTTCATTTGGACGAGCAGGGCGTGTTGTGGGGGGTCTTTTGCCCCGGTTGGAGGCAGAAACCGGGGCTAAAGGTCCGCACTGAGCAGGGCGCGTCGTGGGGGTTCTTTGGCCCCGGTTGAAGCCACCAACCGGGGCAAAAGACCTCCACCTAGATGGAAAGTTGTATCTTTATTTCTATATTGCCCTTTATTTAATAATTTCAATTTCATTAAGACAAACTAACCAAATAGATGGAAAAGGAAAATTAATAGAATTCTTTTTTTCTTCAAATCTAAAAAAATCTCTTTTATTTGTAAACACTGCCATGCCAGCCCTCTCCAATCCTCATGCCACTCACTTTTTGGTATGGTGTGCTCACTTGTTTTCCCTCATATGCACAAGAGGTGTTCGATGAAATGTCCGAGAGCATAATGCCATCTGAGCTCGCAGAAAACAAACATGTAATATTGCTAGACTATTGTGTAATAATGTATCAAACCTGCATGGTTCATGTATTTGGATTAGTCCACCTATGTTTTCCACATGTTTTGTATCAACATCACTGTCGGGCGTGGGAACTGGAGGATTTGTAGATATATAGAACAAAACAAACAGTGTCGCCAGCATACAGCCCGACTATGGCAGAGAGGAGAAGAATTCATATGGATTTCAAGATTGTTCAGCATGTGAGTGATGGGAGAGGTGGCATTATTATGTTATGAAAAAAGGAGGCTAAAATTATACATAGTTTTCACACCCGAATTATATTGATGTTAGAGTGGAGGAAGATAACAATAAGGTGTGGAGATTCACATGCATGTATGGAGAGTGCAAATGGGCTGAGAAGCAAAAAACTTGGGAAATACTTCACACAATTAATCAACAGAACAACCTTCCGTGGTTGATCATGGGAGATCTTGACGAAATCCTCTATTCCCATAAAAAGGAAGGGGTAGAACCAAGCCACATAAACATATGGAAGCTTTTCACAAATACTCTGGAGGCTTGTGATTTATACAATTTTGGTTATGTTGGAGATTTGTTCACCTGACACAGAGGGGCTATTCGCGAGAGATTGGGCATGGCACTTGGAACACAGCTTGGAAAGCGGACCATACAGATGTAGCTATTGTAAACCTCGAGTATAAACATTCTGACCACCGACCCATATTGTTGGATACAGAGTATTGGGATGCTGATACTAACCTACAGGGGACTAAACAACTATTTTTTGAAGCTAAATGGTTTAAGGAGGAGAGATTTTCTGAAATTGTTAATGCCGAGTGGAGAAAGGTGAAGGACCAGGTTGGTCTGATCGACGTACTCTCCAAGCTGAAGACCATGCATGCTGGGCTGCATGCATGGGACCGGACTGTGTTGAAGCAACCCAAAAAACGTTTGAGATCGGCTCAGTGAGAGTTGGAAAGGCTGATGCGAGGCCCATTGACTGTCGATAGTGAGCAGGAAAATTTTCTTTTGGCTAAACAGATTGAAGACTTGCTAGAACAAGAAGAGATTAAATGGTGTCAGCTTTCTCGTGCTAATTGGACTAAAAACGGTGACACAAATACTTCCGTTTTACAAAAGTATGCTACTACTCGGAAAAAGTAACCACATAAAACAAGTGAAAAATGAACATGGTGTCTTTGTGGAGGGTACGGCTGGGCTAAACCCTTTGATTCTGAGTTATTTCACTGATCTTTTCTCTTCTAAGATTGTCGAAACAGATACAAACTTTCTCGAGAAAGTGACCCCAAAAGTGAAAGCCAAGATGGATGTCAATCTAATTAAACATACACCGCTGAGGATGCGAAGCATGCGGTGTTTAGCATCGGTAACTTTAAAGCCCCGCGACCGGATGATCTTCAAGGATATTTTATTAAAAAAAATCTGGCACCTTGTACCGAATGATATTACTAGAGTTGTTCTGCAAGTGATAAACTCTAGAGAGATCCCACATGGCTGGAATGAAATTTTCATTGTTTTATTGCCAAAGATTAAATCTCCCGAGGAGGTATCACAATTCCATCCCATATCACTTTGCAATGTGGTATATAAAATCATATCAAAGATGCTAGTAGCAAGACTCAAGTTAATTCTCCCTGAGAACATTTCTTCTACTCAAAGTGTTTTCGTCCCTAGGGAGACTCATTACAAATAATGTGCTTGTGGCCTATGAATGCATACATAATATCAAGAAAACAAACAAGGGTAAATCAGGTTTTTGTTTAGTGAAACTTGACATGCACAAGGCTTATGACAGAGTTGAATGGAATTTTCTAAAGAGAATGGCGCCGAGGATTGGTTTTCATCACCATTGGGTCGATTTGGTTATGTCATGTGTAACTTCGGTTACTTATCAGATAAGGTACAATTCACATATGACAGATGATTTCACTCCCACTAGATGCATTAGGCAAGGGGACCCCATATCCCGTTATTTATTCCTAATTTTTGCAGAAGGGTTATCTAGTTGTCTGTTGCAAGAAGAGGAGGTTGGTGGCATAGAAGGGATTGAAGTGTGCAGGAATGCACCATTAGTTTCACATCTTTTATTCGCTGATGATTCTTTAATACTCCTGAAGGCAGACATGAGCAATGCAACCTCATTGCAGCATGTACTGGATAATTATTGTTCAAACGCAGGACAACTTATTAGTGTTGCCAAGTCTAGCATATTTTTTAGACCAAATACTGATGTTGCTATAAGGGAAGAAGTATGTGGTATTCTCGGTATCAATAATGAAGCTCTTTCAGATAAATACTTGGGCCTCCCAGCATTGGTTGGAGAGGATAGAAGTGATTGCTTCATGCATTTTGTGGAGAGAGACATGGAAATAATCAAAGGTTGGAAGAAAAAACTCTTTTCAATTGGAGGTCAAGAAATTTTGCTAAAGGCAGTTGCTCAATCAATCCCGTGTATGTTATGTATTTCTTCCTACTTCCGAAAAAAGTTTGCAGGAAAATCACATATGTTATTGCTCAGTTTTGGTGGGGTGATGATGATCAAGGTAAAAAAAATGCATTGGTATGCATGGCGAAAATTATGTTTCTCTAAAAGGAAGGAGGCATGTGTTTTAGAGATCTTCACACCTTTAATTTGGCTAGGCTTGCAAAACAAGTGTGGAGATTAATTACCAATCCAGAGTCTTTATGTTAAAAAATTCTAGGAGCAAAGTATTATCCTTCAGACAATATCTTGCAAGGAAGACCAAAGGCAGGGTCCTCCTTTACCTGACAAAGCTTGGTTGCGGGTATTGAAACTTTCAGAAGAGGGTACATTTGGCGTGTGGGAGCGGTGACTCGATAAATATATGAAAAGATCCATGGGTTCCAAGAAGTGCAGATAGGAAAGTGGTGACTCAAAGAGGTAATTCTGTCCTATCACGTGTTAGTGATCTTATCAATCCAGTTACGGGGCATTGGGATGAGGAAATAATTAGAAACATTTTCAAGCCTATGGATGCCAATAGAATTATGGAAATCCCTCTCGATACAAGTAGCCTTGATGATTTTATTGCGTGGCATGGAAACAGAAATGGTTTGTTCTTAGTTCGGTCTTCTTATCACTTGGAATGGCGAGACCAGTATACTGGCCAAACATGCAGGCTCCTAGTCCAAGGGACTGAGCTTAACAATCCAATTTAGAGAATTCTTTGGAAATTAGATGATCCTGCGAAAATAAACATTTTTTGCTGGAGGATAATGCATAGGATCATACCTCTAAAATATGTCTTTGCTTCTCGTCATTAGGTGATTCTGACCTTTGTCCTATCAGCAAAAATCATTCAGAAGATACTATTCATGTGATCTTCCATTGTCGATGTGGAAAGCGATGCAGCTGGATGGGTAGATCATTGCTGCGAATAGTGGAATTAATTTAGGTTCCGAGATTCTGGGAAAACTACTTGAGCTGAATAGTGAACTCAGTCCGGAGTACCCGGATATCCGTTTACCAGAAACGGTCGCTACCACGACGTGGTACATTTGGTGGTTACGCCGGCGTGTTACTCGCGGTGAGAAGATTCCTCCTATTGGTAGTTGTGCTACTTCCATTAAGGAAATTGTGGCCAATGATTAAAACCATAAAATTATCAAGAATGGACCCGAGAAGATAAAATGGTTAAGACCAAAGGAGAAATTTCTGAAACTAAACGTCGATGCCTCTTTCTTTGACGAATCACACACTAGGGAGGCTGGTGCTATTATAAGGGACATCAAGGGAGGTTTTGTGGGACCTTCAAGTTTCTATATGCCACATGTTGCCTCAATCGTCCTTGTAGAAGCCATGGCTATGAAACACGGTCTCGAACTTGCTAATCATATTGGTTGCAATGCCATTGAAGCCGAATCAGATTCTACTGAAGTAATCAAATATTTTTCAGGAGAGGAGCAATTATGGAATGATGCAACATCGATCTATGCAGAGTGTTTTCCCTAGTAGGTTCTATTGGTAGGGTTGAGCTCAAACACTGTAAAAGGGATTGCAATGGTATTGCTCACTTATTAGCTAGTGAGGGGCATAACACAAAGTTCTCTTGTAATTGGATCGATGAACCCCTAGCTTTATCCTGCAACCCCTTGTAGATGATGTAACCACTGTTTAAACTCTTAGCAGCAAGTTTCTGCTAAGGGACTAGAAGATTTTTAATGAGGCTAATTGCGTGTTTTAATATATATGGTTTAAATTTAAAAAAAAAACTACCTGAAATGCTAAGGCCTCGCTTGGATTATCTGAGCAATTTAGGGAGCCGTAATATTCCTTTTGCATGCTCCGTATTTTCAGCCGGACCTCAACAAGTCTGTTTTGGCTAAAAAACCTACCATCCAAGTGGGGCCTAAACGAATAAACTGAACCGAAATGTTGCATGAGACTTACCTCAACAGACACATGAATCTTGAAGTACACAGAAGAGTCACATATTGCACACTCGCACCATGAACCCCAGAGTTGACCTGAAACCCTCAATTCCTGAAGCCAGAATGACCGAAAGCGATGAAACCGAATCGAATGTTATCGGGATACATAACACATGTGTGATTAATTATTCCTCTATCATTGTTCATCATTTTTTATTTTCATGAACCACACTTACATTAGTATAACTAAAAACAACCGCATGCAAATTTGATCATGCATTATTCCATTCAATTGAGCCACCTTAATGTTTCGAAGTGGCATTGTTCTTATTTTTGACAGCTAATTATTTTTCTTCCTTAGGGGTGGATCGCCGCAGAAGTTGCACATGCATTCTTTGGGTGCACATTGGCCACAGCTGGTAGGTTGCTCTTTCTCACAGCACGCGTTGCATGCGTACACGTCCTTGAGAGTGCAGAGTTGTCCCTTGCCTGTCCCGATGTATCCATCACAGCGTATCTGAGCTGAAGACTTTACGATTCCATCTGTAAATGTCAACAAGAAAAACAAAATCAGGAATAGGTCAACAAGAAGCTAGTCGATTTTTACTCACACAAATACTAGAGATCTCAAGATCTACCTGACACTATAGCAAGAACGACAAGGGCTATGGGAAGAATTAGGCTAAGCTTCATCTTAGAATGTGAAGTTGTGGTATTGATACCTATAACTTGGTGGGGAGGTTGTTGAAACAATTGTGAATGAGAGAATTGTGACAGAAAGCATGGCTTTATAGTGGAAGACATTATGACCAATTATGTTGTGAAATTAATCCAAAATAGTCAAATGATATTGATATATACAAATAATTATCAAAAGTGCACCTACCAAAAGATATAGATAGTTTGGAATTAATACTCCAAAATAGACGAAGATTTTTGTGTGCACATGAATTGCAAAGGTGTAACTGACCACAATAAAATATAGATCGTGAAAATAAATACAATAAAGAGAAAGATATTCATATGTAGATATGTATCAAAAGATTAATGTCGGTAGATATGTAAATATATCAAAGAGAAAATTTCAAAGCAATTAGTGTCATAAAAGAAATATATATACATATTTTAGGTATGTAGATACCATGAATGCCACGGGTATGTAGACCTTAGGTATGTAGATACATCTACCCTTAGGTATGCATAAAGTAGAGTATATATACCTAAAATATATATATATACCTATAGGTATATGTACATACCTTACATACCTAGAATACTTATACACAAGTGTACGCATACCTCTCAGGTATGTATATATACGTAGAAGTATATATATACTTTTTACGTTTTTATACCTTATTATGTGCATACCTAGGGAAATATATACGTACTACATACCCAAGGTATTCATGATGTTTACATACCTAAAATGTACGGTATTTGATACCGGTGCCCATGCTCCTAGGTGCCCCATTTGGGCTTCCTATATATATATATATATATATATATATATATATATATATATATATATATATATGTGTGTGTGTGTGTGTAGGTAAATTAAGAGGTGCTCCATGGTGCCTACAGGTTTTAGCCCTCCTGCTGGGTGGGCGCTCCTGGCCTACTCTTAATTTACCTACATATATATATATATATATATATATATATATATATATATATATATATATCAAATGCACGGTCGAACGTGATGGAGGGATGATAACCCGGTAGGCCAACGCCAAGGAGTAACTCGGCCCAAAGGATGCTGCGCAAGACCCGGCTTAGGATAAAGGAGTTTCTAGAAGGCCCAGGAGCGTAGGCGTCGTAACCCGGATTGTGGGTTCCGATAAGGAAGTTTAGGGTTTGTAAGCAGTGTCCGGGTAGGATTCAGAGTACGCCTTGGAGAGTAGGCCAGGAGGTCCGGATACTATATAAGCCGGCCCCTAGGGTTAGATTACCAGAGTTCGAACGAGATTGCGAGGTATCGAGTATCCATTGTAACACAAGAGTTGAGATAGTATATTTAGATCGGAGACTCGGCGACTTGATTGCCGGCTACCAGATCGCATATCACCATGGTTTCCCTTGAGCTAAACCCTCTCCCAAACACCAGAGTCGATTTCCCCAAGACAAGTTACCCCCGGTAACGTCTGCCGTGATTATCCCACGACAGTTGGCGCCCACCATGGGGCCTACGTCCAAGGGTGTTTACATCACGGGAGAAGCTCGGGAGAACATGAAGAACCTCGTCATCGGCGAGATCTACACCAACCCCGAAGGAGAGAAGATGGTGGACGATTTTGGCTGGGGGCCAGAGTCGGATATGCTCGAATCCGGATCTGTCGTGACAATCGGCCGGATCAACGTCTTCATTGGCATGGTACGTACGTCCGGTTCAATCCCTGACGATTTTGGATTTGATTCTGTGTCAGGGCAGGCCACCTGCGTTCGGTCTGATGGAGAGGAATCGGTCGGGACGATAGATCCGACAGAAGAGCCCACCACGAAGAGGGAACAGCCGGAGGAGCCGGCATGGATCCCGCGTGGCCGGGTTATGAGAGAAGATGACACCGAGTCTATCTTTCACCTGCTGGAGGACCGGTACGAGGAAGATAGCAGTGATGACGAAGAATACGAATCTGCGCCAAGCATTGTGCGCCAGGTCGCGGTCTACACGGCCCCTGCAACCAATCTTAATCAGGGGAACGTGACCGCGGCCGCCGTCGGAGCAGCACAAGCATTGGCCCAGCAGCAAGGTTCGGTTGACGGAAACCCGGTTCTGGCCCAGGTTGATGGAGAATCGGCATCAGTTACCAGCCATGCGGCAGATAGTGAGTTGCAGGCAAACACGTTCGGATATCTGGCCAACCGGACGCCAGGGGCGGGTCCTTCAAATCCTAACACCCGGCCCTGTTCAACAACAACATGATCCTGGATCCCACCGTTCTAGCCACAGTCATAACCCCGGAAAACACGGTGGAACGTGTTAGGGATCTGGATGTAGCCCGTCGTGCATTGGAGCAACAGAGAAGGCAAGTGGAAGCAGAAAAACAAGGGGTAGCTACGCGCCAGCGTGAGCTGGATGCATTGGAGAACCGGCTCCGAGAAGAGACAACCAGGGTGCATCAAAGGAACCAGACCAGATTACCGGCAACGGGTTGAGTCATAAACCCGGCCGCACTATTCATCACACCTCAAGATCAGCCAATTCCAGCGGTGAACCAAGGAACTGTACATCAACCCGCAACTGGAGGAGCACAGCCGGCAAACGTGCAGGCCGGGTTACCCATATTGCAGACTGGAGTTAATACCGGCAATACATTACCACCACCACCACCATCACGATTTCGCACGCCAGCAGGTCATTACAACAACCCCATGGATAATATGTACGCATCAACACTCGCATTGAATCAAATCCCCGTGAGAGAGTCACCCCACGCAGAGGAGACCCAGCGAGCGATAGATCTATTGCGCACTATGGTGGCGCAGCAAGTTAATTACCCGGATAACAGAAGTGGAATGCGTGGGACACCATATATCAGCCAGCAACGAGGCAATACCGGCAATATTCAGACAAGTTCAGCGCGGCGGAGGGCAGAGCAGCAGCAAATGCCACCTCCTCTCCGCGTTCAGGCCGTACCAGCAGCATCAGCAGCGCAAGCTGTTGTGGATAGTTCCAGAGCCAGGAGAGCCGCGGCCGGGTCTGCGGTGCACGGACCAGCAGCAGTGCCGCGTCCAGCCATACCCCCCGCAGGATCGCACGTTTCCCGAGTAAGGCCAGTTCCGACTAATCTCGCTGGGCCAAAGTGTCTGCGGATAACATCAGGGCTGAGCCTTACCCGGATAAATTAAGGAACCGGGTAAAGTAGTGAATTATGAGCCGACTATGGATCCAGAAACATGGTTGAGCAGTTATGAGATGGCTATGTCAATTCGCAACGCATCTGAAAATCTTCAAGCCAATTTCATGTACTTGATGATGTCAGAAGGAGCAGCAAAGTTATGGTTCAATAATCTACCGGAAGGATCTATCAAGTCATGGGAGGAGTTGAAAACTGCGTTTATCAAGCACTTTCATGGGACGTGCAGAAAGCTATTTACTATTGATGACTTAGAGCGGTGTGTCCAGAAGAAGGGAGAATCAGCGCGCAGCTGGGTGCGCCGAGTTATGGAGATACTTCACTCATCTACAGATATTCAGCCCAAGGATGCATTACAAGCTATGGCAAAGACGTGCAAGTACATACCTTTGGTGCAAAAGTTAACTCGCATGAAATCTAGTAGGAATGCTTCAGAGGTTACGATAGGAGAACTAATGGATGCATGCAACAAACACGCTGCAACGAATACTATAGAAGAGGACGTCGATGACAAGAAAGCAAAAGCAAACACAAGTAATAATGGAAGAACCGGCAATGGATCAACGCCGGGTAACAATGGAGGCAACAATGGGAACAACCAGAACAAGCGTCTGTTTGAGGGAAGTTCCGAGTTTGTCGCCAGTACGGAAGCCGGGTCTTCGAGACCTAGGGCAGAAGGAAATTTCAATGGAGGAAACCATAACGGAGGACCGCCAAGGCCGGGTAACAACTGAGATATCTTCAAAATGGCGTGCCCAAAGCACAGCAGGAACGGTAGGCCGGCTAACCACTCATTGGAGCAGTGTGCGGACCTACAAAGATGGAAGAACGAGGAAGTAAACAAGGCTATGCGAGGTGCATGTCAGGGAGGAGGACCGGGTCCGGGTGGAAACCCGGGCAACGGCCCACCCCCAACCGGTAACCTGGCATGCGGAAATCCGGGTAACAACCAGGGGGGAGCTGGAGGTTTCCAAGCTAACCCCAAGCAATTGGGACAATATCACGTGCATACTACAGGAATTTCCAACAAGGATAAAAAGATACTGAAAAAGGCGGTAAACTCGGTTTCCTCGACCGTTCCGAGATACCTGAGATGGTCGGAGCAGGACGTAACGTGGAGCAGAAGAGATCACCCGGAAAGGATAGAACACCCGGGAGTCTTAGCATTAGTGGTTGCGCCGCAGGTTAATGGTTATGAGGTGAAAAAGGTCTTAATGGACGGCGGAAGTAGCATCAACATCTTATATTGGGAAACCTTTCTACGCATGGGTCTCAAGGAGTCTCAGCTACAGAAAAGTTCGACAGTTTTTCATGGGATTGTGCCGGGTCACTCAGCGTGCCCCGAGGGAAAGATCACATTGGAGGTAGCTTTTGGAGAATTGAAGGACAATTTACGAGTCGAGTGGCTCACTTTCGAGGTGGTTAAGTTGCGCAGCCCTTATCACGCGCTATTCGGAAGGCCGGCTTACGCTAAGTTTATGGCCAGGCCGTGTTACGTGTATCTACAGCTAAAAATCCCGGGTCCCAAGCAGACCATCACCATACATGGGAGCCGGGATATAGCGGCTGAGTGCGACGAAGGAGATGCGGCAATGGCGGAGCAAGCTTGCAGAAAAGAGAAACTCAAGTATTACCGGTCTCAAGTAGACCCGGATGACAGAACAGCGTTAAAAAGACCGAACACTGAAGATGAGAGAGCGAAGTTCAAGGCAGCGCAGGACACCAAGATGGTGACTTTTGTCGAGGGTGATCCCTCTAAGCAATTTTCTATAGGATCTAACTTGGACAGCGAGCAGGAGAAAGCACTTGTGGATTTTATTCGTTCAAATCAGGATGTGTTTACCTCGACGCTTAGCGATATGCCGGGTATCCCTACAGAGCTGGCAGAGCACAGTTTGCACGTTGATCCCAAGTCCAGGCCTGTGAAATAGGGCCTGAGGAAAATGAATGAAGAAAGAAGGAAAGCTATAGGAGAAGAAATTGCTCGGCTGCTTACAGCTGGCTTTATCGTGGAAGTATTTCACCCGGACTGGTTAGTAAATCCGGTTCTCGTGATGAAAAAGACTAATGAGTGGAGGATATGCATTGCTTATACGAGTCTCAACAAGCATTGTCCAAAGGATCCGTTTGCACTACCAAGGATAGATCAGATCATAGACGCAGTGGCTGGAAGTGACCTATTATGTTTCCTGGATGCATATTCCGGGTATCATCAGATCAAGCTCAAGAAGGAAGATTGGGAGAAAACGTCGTTCATAACCCCCTTTGGGGCCTTTTGTTACAAGACCATGACATTTGGATTGAAGAACGCTGGCGCAACCTATCAACGGTGTATTCAGAAGTGCTTTGAGGACCAAATTGGACGCAATGTCCATGCTTATGTAGATGATGTGGTGATCAAGACCAGAAAGGCGGAGACATTTATTGATGATCTAAAGGAAACGTTCAAGAACCTGAGAAGGTACCAGATGAAACTTAACCCGACAAAGTGCGTATTTGGAGTTCCAGCTGGGAAGTTACTCGGCTTTATCGTTTCCGAGAGAGGAATTGAGGCAAATCCGGATAAAATCAAAGCTATCCAAAGTCTGAAAAAGCCGGAAAATTTGAAGCATGTTCAGAAGTTCACAGGGTGCGTAGCAGCCCTGAGCCGGTTTATATCCAGACTCGGAGAAAAGGCAATACCCTTGTACCGGCTCTTGAAGAAGTCCGATAAATTCGTTTGGGACCAAGAGGCGGATGAGGCGTTCGAGGCACTAAAGAAGCAGCTATCCGAGGCACGAGTCCTAGCTGCCCCGGGTCCTAAAGAGCCCATGCTGCTGTACGTAGCAGCTGGCCCCCGAGCGGTTAGTGCAGTGGTTGTTGTGGAGCGTAAAGAGGATGGGAAAGATCACCCGGTCCAGAGGCCGGTTTACTACGTCAGCGAGGTATTATCAGAGGCAAAACAACGCTATCCACATTGGCAAAAGCTGGTTTTCGGGGTCTTCATGGCCAGCCGAAAATTGAAGCCGTATTTTCAGGAACATCCCATAACAGTGGTCAGTTCTATACCAATGTCGGATATCATCAGAAACTCGGATGCAACAGGTAGAATAGCCAAGTGGGCGATCGAGATGGGGGATTATCACATCAACTACGAGCCCAGGTCAGCAATTAAGTCTCAAGCTCTAGTTGATTTCATTAACGATTGGACTCACACAGGCATGCCCACAATCGCTCCGACCTCCGAGTCTTGGATAATGCACTTTGATGGCTCCAAGCAATACGAGGGGTCAGGAGCTGGAGTGGTGCTAACATCACCCGAAGGAGACAAGTTGAGTTACGTACTGCAGATTCACTTTGATTGTTCCAACATAGTGGCTGAGTATGAGGCCTTATTGCATGGCTTAAAGGTGGCTAAGGAGATGAACATCAAGAGGATACGATGCTTTGGAGATTCGGACCTTGTGGTAAAGCAGGTCCCAGGAACTTGGGATAGAAAAGATGCAACTATGGCAGCATACCGCAGAGAGGTTGACAGGGTTGCCGGGTGCTTTTCCGGGTATGAAGTGGAGCATATAGACAGAAGAAAAAAATGAGGCAGCAGATGCACTCGCCAGACTCGGCTCGCGCAGAGAGCCGGTTCCACCCAATGTTTTCCTGGACGAGCTATGGCGACCATCAGTGAAAACCGAGTCTGAGGAAGAACTGGCAAATCAAGACCCGGATTTGGAGCTCGTGGCCACAGTACGTGTTGTTCCCGAGTGGACAGAGCCGTTCCTGGCCTACCTATCACGGGGCGAGTTACCACAGCAGGAGGTATTAGCAAGGCAAATTCTGAGGCGAGCAAAGGGATATTCTATCATCAATGGGGAGTTATACAAGAGAAGTGCAGCAGGAGTCTTTTTGCAATGTGTAGCACCAGAAGAAGGCCGGCAGATTCTCAAGGAGATCCATGAAGGTGATTGTGGGCATCATGCATCCACAAGATCCCTTGTGGCCAAAGCTTATCGACATGGTTTCTTCTGGCTCACAGCCCTAGCAGACGCGGAGCGCTTGGTGGCAAGGTGTGACAGATGTCAAAGGTACGCTCGCCAAAGCCATGTGTCGGCTATGGAATTGCGGACTATCCCGTTAACTTGGCCGTTCGCTGTTTGGGGTATGGATATGGTTGGCCCCTTTCACATGTCACCTTGCAAAAAGACACATCTCTTGGTGGCTATTGATAAGTTTACCAAGTGGGTTGAAGTTATGCCAGCTACCAACTGTGAAGCGATTACAGCAGTCAAGTTCCTGAAAAGGATTATTTATCGGTTCAGGTATCCCCACAGCATAATTACCGACAATGGAACCAACATGTCCCTTGGTGAGATGGAGAAATTATGTGGTAACAACGGAATCCGGCTTGACATAGCTTCAGTGGCCCATCCACAGGCTAATGGACAAGTGGAGAGGGCAAATCAAGAGTTGCTTCGTGGATTAAAGCCACGATTGCGAGTCCCGTGTATCAGAGCTGCTGGTGCATGGGTTGAGGAGTTACCTTCAGTGGTTTGGGCTATCAACACTACACCTAACAGATCTACTCAGATGACACCGTTTTTCATGGTTTATGGTGCAGAGGCGGTGTTGCCGATTGATATTATTCATGACTCGCCTCGAGTATCGGCTTACATCGAGGTGGAGAACGAGAAGACCTGGCAGGACGCCGTGGATATGCTAGAAGAGCACAGGGAACAAGCTTTGGAGAGATCAGCCATATACCAGCAGGATCTGCGAAGATATCATAGTCGACGCGTGAAAACCTGGGTCTTCCAGGAAGGAGACCTGGTTCTGCGCCTGGTACAATCAAAGGAAGGAAAACACAAGTTATCACCGCCATGGGAAGGACCATTTTATCATAAGCCGGAATCTGCACAATGGATCATATTACTTGATAGATGCAAGGGAAGAGTCGGCTACGGTTAACGACACCGCTCATACCACTTCATCTATGCAAGAGAGAGAAAGACCATGGAACGTGGCTCAGCTGCGTCCCTACTATACCTAGTACAGACTAGATTCGCTAGTGGAATTACACGATGTAACAGGCAGCAGGTTTCAGACGCACTCTTTTCCTATCCAGGGTACCTAAGGGGACTGGAGGATTTTTAATGAGGCGGCTTGCTGACCTAACTTTTCTCATATCAATAAAGAGATGGTTAAACAATATATTATTTCCTTTTCATGTGTTTTTGTCAAGTTTTTATTCCTGTTTTGTTTTTTATCCTTCTTCCAGGTAAGTATTATTTACTGTTCTTAGTACATTAGTTTCTTTAGTAAGTTGCACATATTTAGGTCTTGGGGGCTGATTGCTTGAATAGCACAGTTACAAACTCAAAGACCCGGCCACGATGCATATGAGTTATAAGGGCCGATTACTTGCAAACAGGTACGGTTGCAAGCTTATAACCGGACAAAGTAGCCAAACTTTCTTGACTTTTCTTACTTAAGCTCGATGTGACTCGCACTAAAAGTGGCATGCTTTGCTCGCATATGATTACAATCAGTCATGATGCCCAATGGGACTTGCCTGACCCTGTCTTCGTACAGATGTAGCAACATGATTATCCACGCGAAAGCCGGCTTACAGTACAAGAGAGTCAAAAGGGTCATCTAAACCACAAGTTATGCAGAGTACAAGGTTAATAGCCGGAAACTCAAAGTTTATTAAGCATAACTTCAAAACCTATGTGAACGGCTCTAGGTTTTTTGCTTAGCAGAGACGATTTGTTCTCTTTAAAAGACCCAACACCCTAGACTCGGAATTTCGGGCCTTGGGGACTTGGGAATTTGAAACAAGAAACAAATTATCTAGCTATCAGCTCAAAAACCCAAAAGTCCGAGTCTTGGGGACTTGGGGACTTCGAGAAAAGTCCACCTGTCAAAACCCACGAGACTCGGAAACCGAGTCTCACAAAAGGAACCATAAATAAAGTCGGAAAATCAAGAATGAATAAGCTCAGAAGCAGAAAAATGTCAAATTCATCCAAAGGCCAGAAGGGCCACGAAAGCTATTAAGGTTTCAAAATGTATTACATGCTGAGATAGTAGCATCACAAGTGCACAAGCGCACTATCAAAAGAATATCTGTTTTACAAAGAACATCGACCAAATGAGGTATTAAGATGGCATCAGGTAATAGTTTACTCGGCCTCCTGGGTCGGTTCCACATCCTTACCCTTGCCTTTCGGGTCTTGGTCCTGGGCTCGCTCCTCAGAAGCATTCCCAGCATCGTCACCCGGATTTTCAGCATCAGGACGAACAGGCGGGCGGACAGCCGGTGTAGAGGAGGTTGGCGCCGACTCAAACTCGGCCTCCCTCTTCGCGGTTTCCTCCTTCCTCCTGGCCGAGTCGGTGTTCCATTTCTTCAAAATATCGAAGGGCAAGGGCATCTCTTCCTTCACAGCTTTGTCTTCAGCATCGTATGGAGTCATAAACCTACTCAGGTCCATACTATCGGCAAGAGTAGTTGCCGAGTGACGTACCTCGGACTGTACGGCCTTGAAGTCCTTGGCGACAGACCTAGAGCCATCGGCCTTGAACTCTGGAAACGCGGCCACCACCTTTGCTGGCTCAAGCTTAGGAAAGTAAGCTTTAGCCAGCATAAGGCCCCGGGTCATGCCAACCCGGCATGCCGAGCGTTTCCAGAGCTCAATCCATGCGGGGACAGTAGAGCACGCATGGATAAGGGTTTCCTTACCCGGATATCCCTCAGATGGCCACTGCACGGCATCTAGTATCCACTTGGTGCCGGCGCAGAATCTCCGGAGCACAGTCTTCAAGTTTTTCGCTTTTTGGACGTCATCTTCTTATGGGGCCGCAAGATTAGAGCCTACAGTTGAAACAACAAAGGTCACATCAATAATTCCGGGTATCATGAATTAAGACACAAGCCGAGTCATGAAAATAGTCAGTAGCAAAATCTTACCAAGTAAGACACGATAAGTGTCGGTAACTTGGGCCGATAGTTTCTTCAGCGCGGCTTGAGCAGTGGTGTACTTCTTTTTGTATTTCGTGACATCCTTCTTCAGGGCTTCCACCTCAACCTCAAGGGCCTCTCTTAGCTTTACCTCGGTATCCAGAAGTTGCTTGGTCTTGGCCAAAACCTCCTCAGACCGGGTAGTCTGTGCCTGTAAGGGACGAAAATATAAACATTAGTCGGATGTCATAAAAAGCCGAGTATTAAAGGGAGTACCGAGCGTAACTTCAACAAGTTATACTCGGAACTTGGGGACTAGATGGATACCAGGAGGTATCGATTAACATTACCTGGTGCTGTACAGCCATGCGCTCTAACATATTACTTTCTGTGGCCTTCATGGCGAGGAGGGCGCTCATCATTTGGTCAAAGGAGTGATTGCCCGAGTTGGAAGACCCGGGATCTTGGTAACCCGGAGATGGAGTTTTCTCCTTGACAGGGGAAGGCACCCGAGTCGTTTGAGTATCGGAGTTCGGTTCGCCTCCCCCGTGCCCAGGATTGTGGCCTCTTCCTCCTCGCGCGCATGCGAGGCTATCGGATACTCGGCTTCTTGATCAGCCGGGTTCTTCGGTGGCAGTGGTCGTTCTTCCTCGCCGCCAGCTACAGCCGTCATATTATCAATCGGGTTCTCCTTACCCGGGTCATCGGTTTCCATGTTTTCGTGGTCACTGATAGTGACCGTGGCTCTGTGGATAGTATAAATAAGCAGTCAGCATGTAACTGGAGAAAATTATGGGAAAGTGTTAGAACATCAGGAGAAGAACCTTACCCGGGGTTCTCCATGAAGTCCGAGGGGAACTCGCTGCTAGACCCGGACGAAGCTGATAAACATTGAGAAAGTAAGACATGGAACTTCCCTGCTAAGGGGTGATTCGGAAAAGGAAAACTTCGATATTCGGGAAGAGGTTGAAAAATACCAGCGCGTCGAGCCGGGGATGACGGAATACCCGGGTTAAGTGTGGATTCACCCGGAAAGTTCCGAGTCATTCTGCGCTTGGTCGCGGACGGATCCTTCAAGTACGGCCAGTCGGATAATTCTCGGTTTAGCTCACACATGTTAGCAAAGGAGTATGGTTTAGAAGCAAGGGAGCGGTATGGAACCTTAAAAACGACTCCTCGGGGTTTCCTCTTTGTTCCAACCTTGATGGCTGGTTCAGCTTCACCTTCGTCACTCTGTGATTCCACCCCACCTTCCGGGTCTTCTTCCTCTTCCTTGTCCTCTAGCCCTGAAAGTTATCAATGCATATAGTCGGAAAAACAGGGAGTGTGCAGCAATAAGTTCGCAGAAATTGAGTTGGGTAAGACCGGGAATGTACCTTCTTCCAAGTCAGTTGCTTCCTCGTCGTCCTCTGGATTTTCGGAGGTGGGGGGAGTCTCAATATTTCAAAAGACGCTATCAGCCTGAAGTAAAGGCACAAATGTGAGAGTTAGCAGTTGTATCGAGTAAAAGCATAAAGACGAAGGTATGAATGCCGGATCTTACCTCGGGAGCTGGGTTCTCGCGTGTAAAAGGATCTAACCCGGCTATGTTCCGGATCACATCCAATTTCTCCATCAAGAAACCCTTGATGGTCTTGTTGGTGTCGCCGGCCGGGTAATTTTTCTAGGAATATCGGAGAGAATCCGTAGAGTGCCCCAAATACTCGCACATTAGCTTGGTGCGAGTGGAGTTGGGCTGAATCCGGAAGTTGACCCATGTCTTAACCAGATTGAGCCCAAGGAGACCTTGGGCAGAAAGAACGGCGATTTTGGCTAGAAGGGGTTGGATGGCTTCCCTGTCCGACTCAGGGGCAAAGGCGTTGAAAGTATCGGAGATATCTAAGAGACCCTCCGAGTAACCCGGCAATTTTCTCTCGCCGGGTGGGGAGGTGTCTCGGCAATAGAAGAAAGAAAGCTGCCAGTGATTAACGTGTGAGTTGAGGTTGAGAGTCGGCATGGGTGAATTTTTGCGGCGCTGGATGGAAACCCCGCCGCAGGCCAAGAGGGCCCCGTCACCGCTTTCGCGGCACGGTTTGCATTGAAAAAGTTCTATAAATAAATCCAAATTTGACGGAATGCACAAATAAGACTCGCAGAGGACTATGAAGTGGGTTGTGTTCAACATAGAGTTAGGCCCTATGTCGAACACCCGGAGGCCATAGTGGCTGAGGACCTCGCGGAAAAAAGAGTGACCCGGAGGGCGAAACCCCCGGATCACATGCTCAACGAAGAATATTACCTCGTCAGCATTATGGGGTGGGCCGGGTCTCGTCACCTGGCACCCTCAAGTGGATCTCCTCCTGAGGGGGGAGGACGCCTAACTCGGCCAGCTCCTCCAGCTTGGCCTTTGTCACCGAAGATTGCGCCCAGTTGGCGGATATGGATTGCGTCACCCTTGGCTTAGCCGGCTGCTTCCCTTTGTTCTTAGGAGCCATCGGTTCAGTCTGCAAAGTACAAGACAAAGAGACGTAGAGCATGAGACTCGGAAGCTATGGATTTACCGAGTATCGACAGAGCAGTATAAAAACTACGAACTATCCGGGTATCGAAGAGCAGTACAGAAATTGTGGGGTATCAAGTATCAACGAGCAGTTGTAAAAAGAAGTTAATTGCTTGGCTATCTAGTGTGAATAAAACAACCGGAAGAGGACGATTTTCCGGGTATCTATGAACAGCCGCGGAAATCTGAGTGAACTACATCTAGATTGGAAATTTTACTATCGATTCCGCGGAGAAATTAATGACTATGAGTGATAGGAGCGTGCAGTGGGATCAATAATCAAGCAATTGGATGAACTAGGGTGGATTTGTGCGACCTAATTCGGCGCGAGGCAAGAAATGGCCCGCGGACGGACCTAGATCTAATCTAGGTCAGACGGAGAAATTACAAGTTAAATCGATGGGAATAGGGAACTTACCGGCGTGGATTGGAGAAGGACGCGACGGCGGCAGATGGCGCAGTCGTGGTGCCCTCGTGCAACTCCCGGCGGGCAGCTCGGGGGCGCGGCGGCGGAGATTGGCGGCGGCGCGGGGCGGACCGTGGAAGAGCGCAACCGGCGGCGGTTCTGCTCCGGCAGTGAGCCCGAGGTCTCCGTGGAGATGTTGAGCGAGCTCGGGTGAGAGGGAGCCGGTGAGGAAAAAGAAGGTGGAGGAAATGAGCCGTTAGGTTTAGGTTACCCCCTAGGCGCCTATTTATAGGTACGGGTGGGGAAACCTAGGCTGGCGAGCGGGAACCAAAAATTTCGGGAATAAAAGATACCCGTCCGAGATTTTTGGGATATGCGTTAAGTGCCCAAGCGCGATATCCGGACAAGATAAGAAGTAAATCCTTTCCGTGATATTCGGGTCAGTTAACAAGTGAAGTGAGCCGGGTCTCCTGCCTTTTCCTTGGAACATTGACCCGGAAAATTAAAGATGGACTTAGAGAAAGCCGGGTTATTATATGGACCACCAATGGAGTTAGGCCTAGCTGTTTATTAAAGCAACCTAACCCGGCCTCTATGAACTTGTATGTTTGTTATTTTTGCAGGGAATAGCGTGCGCTTCAAGGAAGATCCCGTGAAGCCCAAACTATTCTGGAGACTACTGATGGAGGGATGATAACCCGGTAGGCCAACGCCAAGGAGTAACTCGGCCCAAAGAACGCTGCGCAAGACCCGGCTTAGGATAAAGGAGTTTCTAGAAGGCCCAGGAGCGTAGGCCTCGTAACCAGGATTGTGGGTTCCGATAAGGAAGTTTAGGGTTTGTAAGCAGTGTCTGGGTAGGATTCAGAGTACGCCTTGGAGAGTAGGCCAGGGGGTCCGGATACTATATAAGCCGGCTCCTAGGGTTAGATTACGAGAGTTCGAACGAGATTGCGAGGTATCGATTATCCATTGTAACGCGAGAGTTGAGATAGTATATTTAGATCGGAGACTCGGCGACTTGATTGCCGGCTACCAGATCGCATATAACCATGGTTTCCCTTGAGCTAAACCCTCTCCCAAACACCAGAGTCGATTTGCCCCAAGACAAGTTACCCCCTTTAACGTCTGCCGTGATTATCCCACGACAAGATCCAAGAACACTCGCACCTTTATTTCACACCAAGCTCGACAACTCAAGGCAGATCCAAGAGCTCCAGACCCACGAACGAACCCTCTTGGCAGATCCAAGAACACTCGCACCTTTATTTGCAAAGATAACTGACGAACGTCCGAGACGCCGCCTACACGCCGATCCCTAGGGACGGTGGTAACCTGGAACTTTGAGTTCTACATAATTTTCAACCTCTCTGAAACCCTAGGCCTTGGCTCTCTTTATATAAGAGGCCAACCCCTAGTCGGTTGGACAAACCCAAACCGAAACTGACTCGAACCTAAACCTAGTTGGACTCAAACTGGATACAAACCGGCCCATTTAGAAGGCTCGGCTAACATATGCGGCTCGCAGGCCTTAGACATTATACATCGTAGTTTATTGTCCTAGCGTGCTAACCAGTAGATGCCCGTATCACACATGAATTCCTAAACATGGAGAAATAATATAACTAGTAGCTAAGCAACCTAATAACAAAGACAAATAAATACCAAACATATCATGGCATCACTCAATGCATGAAAATAATCATGGAGCAAAAATACTACTAAAACTAGAGATGCAAAAGGGGCTATTTAGACATGCATTAATGCATAACCATAAGAGATCATTAAACAAGATTTATTCTAACTTGATAGATCTATAAGATAGCATTCAAATAACAGAGAAAACAACACCTAGATATGCTAGTAATATCAAAATAACAATCTAATCAATGCCTCAAAAATTGAGCATGCAAATAACAACTTATGGCAGAAAATCATCTAAAACTATCATAGCATGAAAGATTGATCTAGAGCTCACTAAAGCATTCAAGCATGTATAATATGCTAGAATAAAAGTAGCTATGATATGTAAAAAAATACTAACTCATTTATTCAAGTCATCATACTAATATAAAGAATAACATAATTTAACCTATTATTACTAGGAAAACAACCCTATGAGATTTAAACTATAGGAACATGGTTTTCCACACCCAAACCCTATCATGCTAATGATCAATCACTCAAAACACATCTAAATCATGTATTAATACCTTACACATTCTAGGAATCACTTTTAAAATTAAAACAAAGTAACACAACAATTTCCAAAGAAATGACAATAATAGCCAGAAAAGGGATATTTACTAAATAATCCACCAAGCCTATTCTGTAACTCCTAAAATCATGAAAATATAGTATAAGGTGCTAATAGCAACTATAAAACCAACACAAGTGGATTCACATCAAAATTCGTCACCAATAATATTAAAAAAATTCACAGAAGTGCTCTCTGTTCTAAAATTAACATGCATGTAATTTTCACACCACAACTCAAGTCAACACAAGGACAACAGCCACAGATAGAAATTTTCAAGGGATACTCATAATAGTTGAGTTTTCATGTTTTGGGTACATAAAACACAAGTTATGATTTAAAAGGTGAAACATAGTGCTTCTGCCATTTATTTTAGTTCTCCTAAAATATACCACAAAATACAGATCTACAAGTTGGAGATGGTTAAGAATTTGTAGTTATAGAATTGTGATTTTTGGTTTGACAAGTTTTACACATTTGCATTTTTTATTTCGAATTAAAGCAAAGCATCAGATATGGATCTGCAGGGAAAAATAAAAAAAACCACCTGCAGAAAATCATAACAGGCCGGATCTGCTCGGGGGAAACTGCACAGAGGCCGCGTTCGTCGAGCTGGGCTGGCCCATGGTGTTCTTCCGAAAAGACTAGAGAAGGGGTATCTTGCCATTGGATTCAGATCCAACGGCCGGATGGATGCCGCGTAGGAGCCCTGCCGCCGATGACTAGAAATAGGCGGCCAAACACATCCTCGGCGGCTGCTTGCCGGAGATCTTGCCGCCGGATGTTGAGATGCCCTCACGGCCACGCGGCCGGGTCAAGGAGGACCAGGAGGACGATGCGGATCAGATGCCCCTCAGCGGCAGCAGGAACGGACCGCGCATGGTCTGCACCCAATCGTGGCGGCTGACATCCTTGGTCATCGAATAGAGGCTCCCCTGCAATGGAATACAGAGAAGTTAGAGGGGGCCTGAGGTGTGCCTGATCTCAAGGAGTGTGGGGGAGCAAGTTGAACGACCGGATATAGCTCCAATCGATGGCTCGACGGGGAGCTCACCCGCGGCAAGTGCACGCACGACGCCGGCGATTTAGAGGGCCGAGGAGGGGGCTTTTTAGGCAGTCATGCAATTGGGATGGAGATGGGGTGGTGTGACAAGGAGGACAGCAAGGGGATGCCTCGTGCTATCCTGGAGCCGGAGCTCGGATGGTGGCATCCATGGCGGCTACAGACATGCAAGTTCCACCAAGAGAGATCAAGATCGGGCATGTCTAGGGGTGTGGGTACGATGTGGACATTCTATAGGAAGAGAAGATGGATGGAGAGAAGGTCCATAGAGGAGGTGAGGTGAGTGCTCTTCGGGCTCACCCGAAGGTGTTCGACAGGCAAATGAGTGAGGAATAGAGAGAGCTGGAGGAAATGGAGTTCACATGCGCGCTCAGGGGCATCTTGTGAAGCTAATAGACAAAGTGGTTTCAACAGATGGAGGCATTGCTCAGCCAGCTCGGCCAGAATTGGCATGCAAGGATTGCCACCTTGTGCTAACCAAGGAGAAAGGGACAATGATGAGCCAGGGGTGATTCACATGTGAGGCCAGGTGACAAGGAGTGCCAGCAAGCAAGGGGACAAAAAATGGAGTGAGATAAGTTAAAAAAAAAATGAGTTCTTGGTTTTCACCAGAAGGTGTTTGTGCTGGATTTCTTCAAACTTTTGAATACAACACATGTAATAAAACATGTCTAGAAGATAGAGGATGGAAAACTGAGCTTATTAGTGGTGGTCCCTGTCGGATATATACCGAATAGGGGTATATCAGATGGTAGTCTAAAGTGCCGAATTACTCGGGTGGCCCAAATGGTAGTGGGCTACGGTCTATTGGGCGGCCCAGTAAGCTGACGCACAGAAGCCGGATTCTAGAAGAACCCGGATCACGGCCCACGTGATCTGGCTTGGAGTAGGAGGCGGATTCCTTACTTTACAAGTTAATAGTTACCGTAGTCTTCTAGGTTTCCTACTCTGTATGCCCTAACCCGGCTATTATATAAAGCCGAACGGGAGATATGAAAGACAAGAAGCTACTGGCTAACTCGCCGAGAGGTTGATCCTTGACGAGCAGCTAATAGAACCTCACATTGTACTTTGTATACACAGGCTTTAGTCCTGAATAGTGAGATTGCAGGAGTAGGAACGCCGCATTACTGCGACGTACCGAACCTGGGTAAAAACCCTGTGTCATCGTCCTTAGCACAATCATGTCCCCCCACGTCTCTACCCGTAGTCTCATGGCACCCCCATCTATGAATTCTACTACGATGTCTCGACAGTTGGCGCCCACCGTGGGGCCAGCGACGTCAGGCGTTAGGTTTTGATCTGGGATACTCGGCGGAATCGGCAGTTCCATAACTGTCGGAAGCCTGGAGTTCGACGACGATGTTGGACGCTTCCTCGACAATGGATCTTACATACCGGCGCAAAATCATTTGGTAAGTGCCTGCGTGTTACCGATTGGATCTGCAAATATCTTTATCGGATTAACTGCAGACGCCATGGGGTTTTGCGGTGGAAGTAAATTTTTCCCACCCGCCTATACCCAGTCGAAGATGACTACGATACCGGGTTTTGCTCAGATCGCCGACATAAAAGTGATTCACACTTTATCGGTATGGTGCAATCCGAGGTCGCCGAAAACACGGATGAAGGCAACCCCGTGCAAGAGGCAGAAAACAGCAAACCTACTACAGAGGTGGAAGATCCGACATCCGCCAACATACAAACGAACTCGGAAGCTGACTCTGTGTTAGCCGCTATTGAGGCGAGATTAGAGTCAGAAACCGGATCAGATAACTTTGATTCCGAAGACGAAGACGAGGACGCCTTCGAAAGAAAGGTTAAATCTATTCAAGAGGGATTCCATGAAGTACTGATGGAAAAACCGGCTGAAAACACGGATGCCGGCAGTCAGGGAAGCCCTAGAACTCCTCCGCCAGAGGAAGAGAGAGAAGACGGAGAAACTTCTCCAATATAACCCAATGTCAAAGAACTGACAGAGGATGAACATAACAAAAAACCTCCCTCTTCCAAGCAAAAGAACAAGGCCGCTAAAAAGCTCCAGTACAAAATCCGGAAGAAGAAATCGGCTGATCCAGCCGATGAAAGCCCGGCAATAGGAGATGCAAGCGAAATAAAGCCCGCGGAGAAGAAAACCAAAGAAATACTTGTTCCGCCAATGACAGAACAAGAAGAAAAGGAGTTGTTGCAAACACCAGTGGGATTGCACGAACGCCCTGAAGTGCTAGAAGCCAGGAGACGACCTCTCCAATGGCAACAACAACATCTATTCAGAACTCGTGAACACCTCCAAAAAACCCAGGATGACATCAAGCTCATGAAGGAAGAAATAGAAGAATACGAGAAAAAGAATAGATCTCGCATTAAACCTACAAGGTTGCCCGGAATCGTAAGACCAGAAGTACCGCCGCCAAAAGAAAGGTTTCACAACCCATCTTGGCAAAAGCAGGTAAACGGCAAGGATGCCAGAGGCGAACCAATATACAAAACCGCAACAGAAAACGCGGAAGCAACGTTCGCCATCCTCAACAACGATATGTACTCCAACGGTGAAAAACTTCAAGGGGTGTATGCTTTCTTAGGAAAAGCATTGCAACAACAACAGCGAGGGCAAGAGCGATCAGGGAAGTTGCACGACGACTCCGCCCTATGCAAAACAGCTACATACGCCGCTGGAGCACCTGGACCGGAAGAACCTGGAGATTCAAGTAACTCAAAAGAGAAGAAAACGAATCCGAGAAAAGACAAGAAAAATCCCGATAACAAGGATGAAGCGTCTCGAACCGGATCCCATCTCCCGAAAGGTGGACTTAATCCTCACGATCGGGAAGAAAAACACCGGAATGACGGCAAAGCAATGCCGCCTCCGAGACACCTAGCTGAAAAAGCTGGAAGACAGGATATACCTCACAGGCGTGAGAGATCTCGGACACCCCCCAGGAATAAGGAAAGACATATGAGTAGAACTCCACCTCATCCAAAGGGGCGTGATCTCGGAAGAAATAGAGAAGATCCCGGAAAAGCGCGTCCGCGCAACAATGGAAAAGAAAGGAGTAGATCCCCTTCTGTCCATTCAGCCGGCAGGTACTCCGCACACATGGATAGGGCGGAAAGAGATGATCTATACTTTGGACCTAAATTCTTCACAGATAGGATCCGAAGGATAAACCTGCATTTCTGGCTTTGCCAAAGTTGGTCCAACATACCAAAAATATACCGGTAGTACAAACCCGGATACCTGGCTCTCAGACTACTATACAGCCGTCCAGATCAACAATGGGACAGACCTGGAAGCTGTAAAGTTTCTTCCCCTGATGTTACTGGATGGAGCCAGAGACTGGATAAATGGATTACCTTCTAGACCTGTCGACAGCTTGGCCGATATGGCTCGAGTATTTACTCAGCATTTCCGGGGAACCTACAAACGCCCGAATAGCATCAACCAGCTAAACCGTTGCACCCAATTTGAGGACGAACCATACGTGGATTTCATCTCAAGATGGACGGCAATGAAGAATAGTTGCTCTGGAGTAACTGACGTACAAGCAATGCATGCTTTTGTCAATGGCCTAAAACCCGGACTCGTACCATTCATGGTTGGTTCCAAACAGCACAAAGATCTCGGATCTATGCTTACAACCGCCAATGAACATGCTGCAGCCGAGGACGACATCAGAGCTAGAGGAGGCAATATCGATACACTGATACAGGCCAAAAAGAATCCTCGCCCTAAGAAAAAAGGAACTCCAGATGCAACACAAAAGCCCAAAGAGGTCAACATAGCCTTTGGAAGTGAAAAGGGGAATAGGTGGAAAGGACGCAGTACGGAACCAATCAATTACACCAAAGAAGAGTGGGAAAAGATTAAATCGGAACCCTGCGTCCACCACTCGCAATTTGGGAAACCCACCCACACTAACGCACAATGTCGGCTGAACAAGCATATGAAAGGCAGTGCAGGATCCGGAAACAAGGGGAAGAATTCCAAAAGGAAATTTTCCAAGCAAAAGCCAGAAGCTGAGAAAGAAGATAGTGAATCGGACACTGACGAAAAAAATCCAGGAACAACAGCAAAAAGGCGAGCCCAAGTTTCCGAGAGTTGATGGAGAGTGCGCCCTAACTTTCCTGGCAACTCCATCAGCAAAGGTGGCAAAAAGAACGCTTCGAGAAATAAACGCGGTTGTTGCGGCAACCCCGAAATTCTTGAACTATTCGAACACACCAATCACCTGGGATCAGTCCGATCATCCCGGAAACATCCCTGAACCCGGCACACAAGCTCTTGTTGTAAGCCCTATTGTCCAGAACACTAGGCTAAAAAGAGTGCTGATGGATGGAGGATCCAACATTAACATAATGTACCTGGATACACTGAAGCATCTGAAAATCTCCGAGACCCAGCTCAACCACAGCAGCATACGTTTTCACGGCATTGTTCCTGGCAGACAAGCACGATCCCTAGGAGAAATTTCCCTAGATGTCACTTTCCGAGAAAAAGATCACTTCCGTCAAGAAAAAGTATCCTTCGAAGTGGTGCCGTTCGAAAGCGTGGATCACGCGATACTCGGACGTCCAGCTTTCGCCAAATTCATGGCAAGATCATGTTATATCTATAACAAGCTGAAGATGCCAGGGCCAAAAGGAGGAGTAATCACCATATCTGGAGACTTCAAGCTGGCAAACAAGCTGGAAAAAGAAACCACCCTTTGCGCTGAGAAAATCATAGCAAAGGAAGAGTTGAAAGAACTGGCCAAAGAGGTATCGCCGACAGAAATGCCGGCAGGAAAAGAAAGCCGGAAGCCAGCAGATAGCTTCAAGGCCTCCGAGAACACAAGAAAGGTAATCCTAGATCCCCAAGACCCGACAAAATTTGTCGTAGTGGGAACTGTGATGACCGACAAATAGGAAAGCGAGCTCATCAAGTTCCTCCGTGAGAACTAGGATATGTTTTCCTGGTGTCCAGCTGACATGCCAGGCGTACCCAGGGAACTTGCTGAGCATCAACTTAAGGTGATTCCAGGTTCCAAACCCGTCAAACAAGGTCTCCGTCGATTTGACGGAAGAAGACGGAAGGCTATTGGCAAGGAAATTATCCGGCTTTTAGCAGCTGATTTTATCCAAGAAGTTATACACACCGAATGGTCAGCAAATCCGGTATTACTGCCGAAGAAAGATACTACTACCCTGAGGATGTGTATAGATTACACCGGCTTGAACAAACTATGTCCAAAAGATAGGTGCGCGTTACCGCGAATCGATCAAATAATAGATGCCACTGCAGGCTCTGAGCTTTTATGCTTTTTGGACGCGTATTCCGGGTATCATCAAATACGCATGAAAAAGGAAGATCAAATTAAGACTTCTTTTATAACCCCTTATGGGACGTACTATTACATAACCATGCCATTCGGCCTGAAGAACGCAGGAGCAACCTACCAGCGTTGCATGCAACGTTGTTTGCATAGTTAGATTGGCAAAAATGTCCACGTTTACATGGACGACATTGCTGTCGTTACCAAGGAAAAAGATACACTCCTTGAAGATTTGCGAGAAACCTTCGAAAATTTGCGCACTTACAAGATGAAGTTAAATCCATCAAAGTTCGTATTCGGGGTTCCCTCATGAAAACTTCTGGGTTTCATCGTTTCTCACAGAGGAATAGAAGTAAACCCAGAAAAGATCAAAGCAATCTTAAACATCTCCAAACCTACGTGTGTAAAAGATGTCCAAAGATTGACGGGTTCCGCTGCAGCCGTCAGCAAATTTATTAGTCGGCTGGGGGATAAAGCTTTACCACTGTACAGGTTGTTGAAAAAATCCGACAAATTCGAATGGACAGAGGAGGCAGACGCAACATTAACCCAGTTAAAGGAAACTTTGATGAAAGCTCCGATTTTGGCATCCCCAAAAGACGAAGAACCTATGTTATTGTACCTCACGGTTACAAACCTGGTTATTAGTGCAGTAATTGTTGTGGAACGGAAGAAAGACGAACAGAGTATACCAGACCAACATCCGGTATATTATGTAAGTGAAGTTTTCTCCGAGTCCAAACAAAGGTATCCACACTATAAAAAACTGGCATATGGCGTATTTTTCGCATGTAGAAAACTTCGCCATTACATCCAAGGACATTCCATAACGGTGGTATGCAAAGCACCACTAGGGGATATAATAAAAAATGCGGAGGCGACTGGCCGAGTAGCCAAATGGGGCATCGAGCTAGCAGCATTCGACATTAAGTATCAGCCTAGGACGGCAATAAAATCCCAGGTTTTGGCAGATTTCGTCGCCGACTGGACGGAAGCAATGGAAAAAAACACCTATGCCGGAGTCCGAGTACTGGATCATGCACTTTGACGGATCCAAGATGAAAGAGGGCGCTGGTGCTGGTGTAGTTTTAAAATCCCCTAAAGGAGACACAATGGAGTATGTATTACAAATACATTTCAACGCCGGCAACAATGTGGCAGAATACGAAGCTCTGCTTCATGGCTTGCGTATTGCAAAAGAAATAGGTGTCAAGCGCATTCTGTGCTACGGCGACTCAGATTTGGTACATCACCAGCTCAACCAAACTTGGGACGCAAAAAGCCCTATAATGGCCGAATACCGGAGAACGGTAGACGAGTTTGCTATTTGTTTTTTCGGATTCGAAGTGCTCCATGTTAAAAGGGAGGAAAATTGGAACGCGGATGCATTAGCCCGCATGGGATCAGAAAGGATAAAAATCCTACCACCAGGTGTATTCTTCCAACATTTGTACGAACCATCGATAAAAGGTGGAGATGTTGATTATCCTCTAGCTTCCGAGTCAATTGAAGTTATGCTCGTTAACCCGAATTGGACAATCCCATATTTAAACTTCTTAGTTAATCAGAAGTACCCGGAGGGAACAGACGAAGTCTTGCAAAGACAGATCCAGCTTAGATGCAAAGGATACACGGTAATTAACAATTGCCTGTATAAACGCAGTACTTCCGGAATTTTTCTGCGATGTATTTCACCAGAAGAAGGACGAGAAATCCTGCAAGAAATCCACGCCGGAGATTGCGTACATCATGCTCAATCAAAAAGCATAGTTAAAAAAGCATTCCGTGCCGGGTTTTTCTGGCTAACAGCCAAGGTAGACGTGAGCACATAGTAAATACATGTGCAGGATGTCAGTATTACGCCAAGCAGACTAATATGCCAGCCCAAGCACTCAAAACTATCCCCATTACATGGTTGTTTGTGGTCTGGGGGCTAGATATGATGGGACCATTCAAAACTGCGCGAGGTGGACTCACACATCTACTAGTAGCTGTGGACAAATATACCAAGTGGGTGGAGGCTAAACCCATCGAAAAGCTTGACGGTGTAACTGCCAGAAATTTCATCATTGACGTAGTCATGAGATACGGCATTCCACACAGCATAATAACTGACAATAAGACAAATTTCTCCACTGGAGAGTTGGCAAAATACTGCCGACAAACGGTAATTCGCCTAGATCTTGCATCTGTGGCACACCCGCAATCCAATGGACGGGTTGAAAGAATGAATAGCTCAATCCTGCAAGGAATACGTCCAAGACTCGAATCTCCTCTTCATAGAGCAGCTGGAGCATGGGTAGAAGAGCTACCTTCCGTGCTTTGGAGTATTCGAACAACACCAAACAGGTCAACTGGGCAAACCCTGTTTTTCCTAGTTTATGGTGCAGAAGCAATCCTTCCAACGGACATGATCCATGATAGCCCAAGAGTGCAGGATTTCGACGACTCAGATGCCGAAAAAGCACGACAGGATGCCGTCGATCTCTTACAAGAGGAACGAGAGCTTGTGCTTCAACGATCCGCCATTTATCAGCAAGGTTTACGACGCTACCATAGTCGGAAAATCAGGCATCGTTCTTTTAAAGAAGGTGACCTAGTGCTAAGATTAGTGCAGCAAAGAAAGCACAAATTGGCCCCAGTATGGGAAGGACCATTCGTCATTAGCAAAGCTATGAAAAATGGATCATACTACCTTGTAGATATTCGGGACACGGAGGATCATCCTGACAAGCCGAATCGCAAAAGAAAGAGAAAGATACATGCTGAACTAGGAGAGACAAAGAGGCCCTGGAGTATCCAGCAGTTATGTCCCTTCTATACTTAGTTCAATTTCTATGTAAACATCTTTGAGATCATGAAATAAAGTTGTCGGAATTCCTATATTCATGTTTTTTACAAGTTTATTACAGTACAAAACATGATTCCACCTTATCTATTTCCCAATGATCTTACAAAATACTCAATGTTAACCCGAATTGTGCCTGCGTGCTCGGCGTTTAAAAACTGAATGATTTTCAGTCTACAAAGGGCTAAAGGAAACTCGGATTGTGCCTGCGTGCCTGAGTTTCATTCAAAAAATTCCTTACTATTCTCTAAGCATTATCTGATTGTTTATGTGTTGGGTCACTGGAGCTAGTTAGTAAAAATGCCCTTAGTATGATCCATGTTTCCGAGTTTAAACTGATTGGTTTTACCCAGTAACTCGGCATGAAGATTAAAAGTACTATTGAGCCATTTCAAACACCAAGGAAAGTTAAAGCACATAAACCAGAGAACTTAGAAGATAAAGGAATATCAAACACGGAAAACTTGCAAAGAATTTCATCATTAACTGCAAAAGGAGGAGTTCTTGTTCATACAAAAGAATAGAAGCATTACAAAATAAGTTACATTGTGAAGTGCAGTAATGCTCCTATTTTCTATTTCCACCATCCAGGTTAAGAAGAATCCTTTAGGCATCCGAGTCTTCGTCACTGCTGTCGTTCTCGGGGGCTTCTGGAATCTCCTCCTCTGGGTAGGTGATGGAGATGTTCACCATAGAGGCGATCTTCATGGCGTGACCATTGATCTCATCAAAGATGGTGGTCTGCTGGGTCTCCAAATATCCAAGGGGGATACCGGACGCCACGTGCCAAGATTTGGCACTGGGGTAATGCATACGCGTAAGGCCTAAAGCCATGCGTGCACCACCCCGTGCTGCGGAGCGCAAGGTGGACTCCTTGGATTCCGCCACCTCCAGGATAGCTTCCGGAAGTTTTTCAACTTCCGAGAATCCCCCAGTTCTTGCGGGAAGGTACTTGTTGACCAGCTGCATACCTTCAGCTCTGATCGCAGTCCATACCTTTCCAAAAGCTCGGATTTTTTCAATCCGAGTAAGATCTGGGTTATCTCCTGTTTTTCAGACAAACAACCAAAAGGTTAATGAAAAAGCTGAGAAAGAAATCAAGACATGGAAAAACCGGTAAATGTTGATAACTTACCGAGAATCTTGTCCATCTCAGAGCCTTCCTCCAGGCGCAGAGTTAAGGCATTCTCCAAATCTTGGATAGTGGCCTTGTCCTTGTCCGCCTGCTGTGAGGCCTTGGATTGAGCAATCCCAAGAGCCAGATTGCTGGCCTCCAGATCCTTCCGAACCTTCATAAGTTCCTTATGAAGGTCCATGTTCTCCCGGCGGAGATTCTCGGCGTTGCTGGCATCTTCAGCAATTTGCTTGGCTTTCTCCAAAGCAGCTGGAAAGCAAGTAAAAATTCCGAGTTAAGAAAACTCGGAAAAATACCTAGCAAAAATCACGGATAAGGAACTTCAGAGAATTAAAATATACCTGTTCTTTCCGATAGCTGTAGCTGAGACGAGGCCAGCTCTGTTTCCTTAACATCAATAATAGATAGAAGGGTTTTAACCTCCTCATTTTCTATGTTAAGCTTGTTAAAAATTTCCAAGTTTATTGTATCAGCGGTTTGCTGAAACACGGAAATGAAAGCAAGACGCTTAAGTTAGAACAAGCGTGATAAGAAGCATTAAGTGGAGAGCAAACTTTCGACTTATTGCTTGGGGGCTAGAGATATTACCTGGCTCATTTCCTGCAAATTTGACAAGGTTTCGTTGAATTCCTTTACATATTCAGAAAAAAGAATTCCAACGTGATGAAGGCCGTCTTGCACGACCTGAAGAGGTGAAAATATGAAGTTATTTCGGACAATTAGCCCGCCTTGTGGCCAAGGACGGATCAGAGGAGCAGGAGCAAAGAACTTCCTAGCTTCCGGACGAATATATCCGAGTTCATCAAATGGTTCTTCCTTTACCTGGAAATTCCTGTCAAAAGTGGGAATAGGTTCGTCCTCCCCAGATGCTCGAGGATTTCTACCCGTCTCTGGTCCCGCCCTTTCCCTCGCATCCATATTAGATGCAATAGGCTGGCTGGAACACTGAAATTGTATGTCCGAGTTCGTGGTTTTCTCTTCCTTGCTAAATGTAGCTAAAGAGAGAGAAACTGCAGAGGCAAGCGACTCTCCTTTGCTAGCAGCAGCTCTGGGTTTCTTTAATTTCTTTGTCTTTAAAGGAACTGGAGCAAGGCTGAAAAGGAAATATCTGAGAAATAAATATCTCGAAGAACCGGAAGGGAATGATAAGTAAAAAGCTCCAGCAAAATACCCGGATGCAGCGATGGGAATTCCGTCAAGATTTATTATTTCCTCGGGTGTCACTTTCCTCTTGCGTTTCCGGCCGCCATAAAAATTGGCATGTAGTTCGTCGAGCTCGGCGTTGGATGCAAGATCATCTCCCTTAAGTTTGTCGAACTATGGAGATGGAAAAAGACTCGATTAAGTCAGGGAAAAGAAACAATCCGAGAGAAACCCAAAGCAAGGAAAATAACAATACCTTGGGGGCTGGGTTTTCCTCGTGATATATCTCCAAACTTTCTGTGTATTGATCGCGAGTAGCGACCAGTTGGTTGACTCGTTTCTTGAAATCCCTTTTGGAATAGTATTTTTCTGCCCCCCTCATGTTATCTTCTGGCCCTTCGTATTCACAATGGAGTCGGGAACGGAAAGCGAGAGGTTGAATACGGCGGCCAAACCAGCACAAAACAGTGTCTATTCCAGTTAAGGGAGGTTGAGAAGAGGTAAGTTTGGCGATACGCCATTTTATCTTCATCAGGTCTTCCGGTAAAGTTTGCACCGCTTCAACTTCCCAACTCTCTTGAGGAACGGTGGTGGAGTTGACGAATGGAGGAACCCCGTTTTCTTTCCCGGGAAACGGGACGTCGTGATGGTAAAAGAAAGAACCCGTCCAAAACTTGACGGATTCCGATGTTTTTATCTTTGGGTACCAATCTTCCCTGAATCTCCGAAGAGTGAAAGAAATGGTCCCGCGGATGGGAAGAACGCCCTCTGTGGGGTTACACTTTACTCCAAAGCAATATTGCCAAAAATCTAGTCTGGGTGCTATTCCTAAATACCCTTCGAAAAGGGCTTGGAAGCCAGCTAGGTAGAGGATGGAGTTTGGTGGAAGATTATGTGGCCGAACTCCGTAATGGTTGAGGACTTCTAAGAAAAAGGCGGAAGGCGGAAAACCCATACCTCTCGCAATATGGGAAGTAAGGAGAACGCGTTCCCCGTCTTTTGGCATGGGCTCAGACTCGTCTTCCGGGCTCCGCCATTTGTCTTTAATCAAAAGCCCCTCCTTCTCCATTGTCGGAAGGAGGGATGGCGGAATGTTACTTGGACTCCAATTGCCGGCAGTTTCCGCCTCGTCTTCCGCTCCGGCGGCGGCGGACGCCGCGGCCTCCGCGGCCGCGAGCTCGTCTCCGACAAGAGCGATTTTGTCCTCCACCGTCTCGGGCGCGAACGGCGGAGTAGGCGCGGAGGAAGATCCCGCAAGATCTGCGGTGGTGGAAAGATTTTCTTCCCCCACCGCAGCGCCCGTGGCCTTCAACGGCTCGTCGCCGGAGGGGTTCACCGGAGAATCCAGTTGTGGATCCATGGTGTCGATTATTTCATCGATGTCCTTGGCGGCGGAACGGAGCGGCGAGGAGCTCGGAGATGCCATCGGTGGGTGGCGCGTGCTGGCTCCGGTGAGATCGCGGGTGGCGTTTGTGCGTGCGCTCGGAAGTTGCTCTGCTGCGAGCTTGGGCGCTGGGAATGGTGCTGCGAAGTGAGAGCGGAAGGTTGGCTCAGAGGACGGAGACGGCTATTTATAGCCGGAATCCCGTCAAGATGCGTGCTAACGACTCTTTTGACCGTTGGATGATCAACGCGTGTCACTCGCCAGAAATTCCGGGAAATGAAACGACGGGTGATTATTGCTATCGCCTCGTTTCCCGCGAGAATCTGTCAGAGATATGTTTCTGGGTTTCCCGCTTGAAACCCAAACGTCCCTTACGTCAGCATGATTAAAGCGCTGACGTAGGAAGTTCCTTCTTCACGAAGGATCGTGTGAGAAAAGCCGGATTTCCTGGATTTCGAGTTTTGCGTTACAACTTCCTTTGAGGAGAAAAAAGAAGAATCAAGACTGCAGGCCGATATTTCTCGGAAAAGATGCATTTGGCGAAAGACGGCGAATCGGAAAAGATCCTTCTTGGGGGCTACTGTCGGATATATACCGAATAGGGGTATATCAGATGGTAGCTAAAGTGCCGGATTACCCGGGTGGCCCAAATGGTAGTGGGCTACGGTCCATTGGGCGGCCCAGTAAGCTGACACACAGAAGCCGGATTCTAGAAGAACCCGGATCACGGCCCACGTGATCTGGCTTGGAGTAGAAGGCGGATTCCTTACTTTCCAAGTTAATAGTTACCGTAGTCTTCTAGGTTTCCTACTCTGTATGCCCTAACCCGGCTATTATATAAAGCCGGACGGGAGATATGAAAGACAAGAAGCTACTGGCTAACTCACCGAGAGGTTGATCCTTGACGAGCAGCTAATAGAACCTCACATTGTACTTTGTATACACAGGCTTTAGTCCTGAATAGTGAGATTGCAGGAGTAGGAACGCCGCATTACTGCGACGTACCGAACCTGGGTAAAAACCCTGTGTCATTGTCCTTAGCACAATCACGTCCCCCCACGTCTCTACCCGTAGTCTCATGGCACCCCCGTCTATGAATTCTACTACGATGTCTCGACAGTCCCAAAATTTTCTGAAAACATTATTTTCACAAAATTCTGGAATTTCAAAAATGGCAGAAACTGTTTTTAAATGTTTTCTTAAAAAATTTCAAAACAACTTACAAATGTTTTTGTATAAATAAGTCCCACATGACCATAGGCATGTTGGGTAATTTTTCCAAGATTTTAGGAAATACTCTTCTTCACAAAATATTTTAAAATCCATTTGTGGCCTTTTGGAAAATGGAAAATAATAAATAGTACAATGTTTTTAAAACAAATATTTTTGAGTTGGGATGATAGACTATATAATATAGGTCTCAAAAGTGATTTTTAATAAACAACTCTTTTGAAAATATTTGAGGCACCAAGAGGAAAAGGGGTGAAAGCAGGAGTTTATTTAATAGGCTAAAAACCATGGGAGATAAGTAATTAAATGGCCATTGAAAAATAAATGGTCCACATGGATATGATGTAAAGTTTATGAAGATGAAAAGGGTAGGCTCATTGGGCCTCAAAACAGTAAGGAGTGATTTTGAGTAACATGGACAAAGTGCTTCATGATAAAGGAGATATGATCATTAATTTTGGGGATGCCTTCAAAAGGACTTTGAAAGATGATACCAAAGGGTTTCAATATCCAAATTAATAACTTGGATTTATAACATATATAGACAAAGAGATTTATGAAGGTACATTGGTGAATAGAACCAAATTGGACATAAAGGCATGTCTCCAAAGTTGGAAGTTTTTAGGAAAACAGAGGATAATATGGACATGTGATGGAATATGATATAGATGCTTGATATTGTTATTACTAGGTTTTATTCTCTTTAAAACAACACACAAACATAGGCAAACCAATATAATAACTTTTATGCAAAGGTGAGGGAAGATAACACATAGAGCAGGGATAATAACAAGACACACAAGATCACTCAAACAACTGGGTTCCTCAATTTTATTTCCAGGTGTTTTTCTCAAGTGTTAATTTTAGGTAGTGATCAAGACATACCATGACAAGAGGATTTTTTAAATAGGTTCAGCTCAAGAGTTGTTATTTCCAAAAGAATATAATTGAGGTGAAACACAGGGGTAACATAGTCCCTTCTTATAGTTTTTGCAAAAATAAGGAACTGAGAAGGAGTTTTCGAAATAGTTGCAAAAACATCTTGGTTGAAAACAGGTTGGAGATGATTACCTCCAAAATACTTTTCATATAGTTTTGGAAATTATCTTTTGTTTTCTCAAAACTTGGCTTTTGGGTTCCCTCTAAAATCAAAACATTTTCAAAAACGTTTTTGCCAAAAAACTGTGATGGATGAAGATGATAAGCTTTCTTGTCATGACTTGATCACAAGGGTTGTGCTTTAAGAAATTTATGATAATTGGTTTTAATGTTAGTTGTTAAGAAACCCAAACAAAAACACACCCAACAAGCAAATAGAAAAGAAACACAAGCATTAGTCAAATATATTGAAAAGTTTTTGTTGGCCTTGATTTTTGGGTTATTGAAAACAAGTTTTTCCCGTCTTCCAAAAATTGGGCTGTTGCAGCTCTTCCCCCCTTAAAATGAATCTCGTCCTCGAGATTCGCAAGGGAAAACAAGGAAGAGGGTTTTTTTGACAAACAACAAACACAAAACTCTTTTTAACAAAAATTTTAATTTTTCTCAGGTTTTAAGAAAACCAAAATTTTGCTCCAATCCTGAAGATAAGACTGGATACTCACAAACGGGGTCACAGAGACTAGTTGTGTAGGGTAGAGGCTACAAATAACTAGTGATCTTGTCAAGATTTTTCTTTCCCATGATTTGAAAGTGTGTTAGAAGCTTGGTACACCCGGAGTTTTCTGGAGTCATACAGTGACGTGTGGGACCAGGCCCACTTGGCAGTCGATGCCCTTCTCTCTTCTTCTTCTTCTTCTTCTTGCCTGGCCTTCTCTCCTGGTGCACACACCCTTGGCATCAGGGCGTCCCGCCCACTGTGAGCTCATGGTGGGCTAACACCTCGCCATAAGACTGTTGTGAGTGCGACATGTCGATTCTTAGGCCACTGGGTGGAGGGATGCGTTGGTGATTTCGCGCCATTTGCGAGCACTGCAGCTGGATTCTTTGGCTTTTCCCGCGTAGTGCTCGATGGGTGAGAGGGCTCTGCCCCTGCTGCTATAAAAAGGGTAACCGAGGTAATCTAAATCGCACCACACAATGGGTTTCATTTCTCAGCTCATCGATGATTTCTTAAAGGAGTACGTCACCCTATTGGAGCGAGCAAAACCCCTGGAGCACTTCGTCATCGTGATGTTCTTCAACTGTGGCCTGGTGGGGTGGGTCACGGTGATCATGGTAGCTATGGTCTGCACCGTCTGGGGCATCTACGACTGGTGGTCTGGTGCCAGGAGCGAGACCACGGTGAAAGAAGGGCAAGCAGTGGCGCCGGTGGCTGCGGTGGTGGAGGTCCAAGCTATTGGCACAAGGCCAGAAAGACTCGAGGGGCTTCGCCGTCGCCTGACTCGGTGCTCGGCATCAGGTGAGAATGGCTCACCGTCAGACCAGGTTCCAGCCAGCGAGGGCTAGGCAATGTTAGTGTCTACACCGGAGTAGGTGTAGTGGTCTGTGTCGGAAACAGACTTGTATCTTACTTTCTGAAACTTTCATTTGTCAGGTGTAATGGTATCCCTCGAATCATGTATCCCTTTGAAGTTCAAGTGAAAAATGTAGCTCTGAAATGATTTTTGTTCTGCTTGTGGGGTGTTGGTGGTAAACAGAGGGATGTGGGTGCACTAACTTGTAAAGACGATGAAACACGGGTGCAAAAATATTAAAGAGGCGAGTTTTTCATATGGACAAGCAGAGTTGTGGAAAAACTACTCAATCAAAACAGGGCAAGGCAATCCAACTAACAAAAATTAATTTTAGCAAGCAGCACTCAGTCAAAAGCAAACCAGGCATTTTAAGCACCAGCAAACGTCTAGAATCGAAGAACGGGTAGCTAAATCAAAACAACTAAGCAAAACCTGACAAATCCTATGGGTCTGAGTCAACCAGAGCGATTTGAAGCCTTCATGTTGTGAACATCGTTGTAGATTGTCGTTGTTGATCTTGATACTTGGTAGGGTCTTCTTATCTCGAGGATTTCCTTCTTCTGGTTTTGGATTGAAAATGACTTGACAGTGAGATAACTTCAGTGTTGGAGGTTGTAACAGGTCTTCAGTATTAGTGTAGCATTCACTCTGGTGTTGAGGTCTTCAGAAGGAAATCTATTTTCCTTCAGGTTGTTGATATCTAAGGTCTTATTGGAACATCGTCAAGTATGTAATTTTCTTAATAGAAAGATAACAGAAGAAAACTTGTTGGTAGACTTTTAAATGAAAAACCAAAGTATAAACTCATGTTTATTTATTTAGAAAATATTTTGAGCCATGAAAATAAAGGACAAAAAGATATGTTTACTATTTTCCCAGTTTTTCTTCAAAACTTCGGTTTTATAAACCAGGATTTTTTTTTTGAAAATATGAGAAAACTGGAAACCATGCCTAGGGTTCCTTGGATAAAAACAATTTGGGCAGTAATATAGTTTTTACCAAAATATTTTTATTTCCTATCTGACGTCCATGCTAAACTAAGGTCTCTTAAAGTCAGGATGGCTCTGATACCAACTATGTGGGGACCCCAGACTAGTAGTCCGAGACCTCCAGTATGCATACATTCACGATCCCATGATCAGTTAGTCGTGAACAACATACTCGAGTTGGCATTGCAGATTACAACATCCACTACAAGAATACAAGGCTTACACAACTGGTCACATGACTCAGTTGAAAAACATCTGCCACGTAGGGCAGGTTCACACAGTAAAAACAGCGGAAGTCTACGAAACACACTCGTGGTAAACCCAAGTCATCCCTTGACTACCTACAGGCTACTGACTCGGAGACGTTCCTAGTTCGCATAGCCGTCATCGACACCATCTTCTTCAGGTTCTCCGGGTTTTTGCTTAAAGTCTGGCTAAGACAATAGCCAAGGACGAAACCATTGTGAGTACATTGGAATGTACTTGCAAGACACCCCAAATGAAAGCTAAACATGCAAGTATGCATAAATAAAGGTGGTAGGCAGGCTTTAATTAGGGTTCAACTAGCCATGATGAATTTAAGATCATCATAGTTGCACAAGTTTTATTTTTCATTGTTGAAGAAGATACTTCAAAAGATATTTCATTTCGCTTGTAGATATAGCATGTCCACAAGGTTTTGATAAAGCATTCTCACTGAAGAAAACATTTCTCTTTGCAAAACTTCTTGCAAGATCACAACTTCAAAAACATAATTTTCCACAAGATCCAGTACATCCGCCGTGAACAGCCACGGACTGTCCGAGACAGTATGCAAACATCAGATAACTGGTCCTAACCATCCACTATGTCAGCGCTAGTAAATGACTACCTCTTCAACTGGGTTTGTTCTCCCCGACACCGAGTGAGTCAGCCGTATCGATCCAGTTTCCCCTGACAACACACCGCCATGGCAGGAGACTCAATCGCTGCAACCGGTAGTGAACTTAATCCCACACTATGAATGTCCCGTTTCTCCCTCCCGGCGACAATTCGGTTCGGGGGACTCTAACCCCTATAGCACTTTGAGGTAGGCACGGACTAACACCGACAAGCAATTAGCTAGACCCCGTTCTCATATTGGGGTAATGTGGCAGCACGGCTTGGTTGTACGGCGAAGACTAGGTTATGTGTCATTTTTTGGTCCTTCTTCACATACCTCCCTCGGACAAGGTCCCACCTTTCCTCGGGTTTTTCCAAAGCTTTTGTTTTTCCAAAAACATCAAGTTAAAATGTCCACAAATGGACTTAAGTTGATTAAGAGATGATACTAACATATCTAAAGGGCTTGGTAACACCAATATTATATAGTGGATATAGCATATTAGATACATACAATAAATAATGGTATATTCCACTTAAAAGAATAGTTTTTGAATCAAACTTTTGTAAACTTCAGAAGTAAAACATGCATGATATATAATGATAAGTAAAACAACAGCAGGAATTTAGAGTGGCTTGCCTTAGCACTGGTCTTGGTCTTGCTCTTGAAATAAACAACAGTTGCAATAAAAACCTCTCCGGGAAATAATACCGTCTTCGTTATCTAACGTCGTAAACTCAAAAAGGAAAACACCCAATCAGAACCAAACAAAGGCAAGCACTTAACAAAAATTAAACATCCAGCAAACATTTCATCAAACAAGTACACTCACAAATAATATTACTAGGGTGCACACCAACGAACAAAACATGCACAGAAAACACATATGAATAACACTAGAATAGGTGCTATGGATCCTCAACCAAAATGGCATGAGTTCGGTGGGTGTGCCACTCTCATAACATGCCCAATTAATGTTAAATGACTCTCTCGTCATTCATGAGGATGAAAAAAATATCAAGAAAACAATCTAGAAACAACTACACATGCATAGGAAAACATTAACAAGCAATACTACAAGCCCATAGTAACACATGCATTCCTAAACATGGAGAAATAATATAACTAGTAGCTAAGCAACCTAATAACAGAGAAAATCAATACCAAACATATCATGGCATCACTCAATGCATGAAAATAATCATGGAGCAAAAAGACTACTAAAACTAGAGATGCAAAAGGGGCTATTTAGACATGCATATATGCATAACCATAAGAGATCATTAAACAAGATTTATTCTAACTTGATAGATCTTTAATATAGAATTCAAATAACATAGAAAAAAACAGCTAGATATGCTAGTAATATCAAAATAACAATCTAATCAATGCCTCAAAAATTAAGCATGCAAATAACAACTTATGGCAGAAAATCATCTAAAACTATCATAGCATGAAAGATTGATCTAGAGCTCACTCAAGCATTCAAGCATGTATAATATGCTAGAATAACAGTAGCTGTGATATGGAAAAAATACTAAATCATTTATTCAAGTCATCATACTAATATGAGGAATAACATAATTTAACCTATTATTAATAGGAAAACAACCCTATGAGATTTAAACTATAGGAACATGGTTTTCCACACGCAAAACCTATCATGCTAATGAATCACTCAAAACAGATCTAAATCATGTATTAATACCTTACGCGTGCTAGGAATCACTTTTAAAATTAAAACAAAGTAACACAAAAATTTCCAAAGACATGACAATAATAGACAGAAAAGGGCCATTTACTAAATAATCCACAAAGCCTATTCTATAACTCCTAAAATCATGAAAATCTAGTATAAGGTGCTACTAGTCACTAGAAAACCAACACAAGTGGATTCACATCAAAATTCATCACCAATAAAATTAAACAATTCACATAATTGCTCTCTGGCCTAAAATTAACATGCATGTAATTTTCACACTACAACTCAAGTCAACACAAGGCCAAATGCCACAGATATAATTTTTCAAGGGCTACTCAGAACAGTTGAGTTTTCATGTTTTGGGTACATCAAACTCAAGTTATGATTTAAAAGGTGAAACATAGTGCTTCTGCTATTTATTTTAGTTCTCCTAAAATATACCACAAAATACAGATCTACAAGTTGGAGATGGTTAAGAATTTGTAGATCTAGAAATGTGATTTTTTGTTTGACAAGTTTTACACATTTGCATTTTTATTTCAAATTAAAGCAAAGCATCAGATCTGGATCTCCAGGGAAAAAGAAAAAAAAAGAACACCTCCAGAAAAACATAATAGGCCGGATCTGCTCGAGGGAAACTGCATAGAGGCCGGGTTCGTCGAGCTGGGCCGGCCCATGGCGTTCTCCCGCACGGAGACGAAATCAAAAAGACTGGCAAAGGGGTATCTTGCCGTTGGATTTAGATCCAACGGCCGGATGGATGCCGCGTAGGAGCCCTGCCGCCGATGACCAGAAACAGGCGGCCAAACACATCCTCGGCGGCCAGAGGCGGCTGCTCGCCGGAGATCTCGTCGCCGGATGTTGAGATGCCCTCACGGCCACGCGGTCGGGTCAAGGAGGACCAAAAGGACGATGCGGATCCGATGCCCTCCTCAGCGGCGGCTGGAATGGACCGCGCATGGTCTGCACCCAATCGTGGTGGCCGGCAACCTTGGTCATCGAATGGAGGCTCCCCTGCAATGGAATACGGAGAAGTTAGAGGGGTCCTGAGGTGTGCATGAGCTCAAGGAGTGTGGGGGAACAAGTTGAACGACCGTATATAGCTCCAATCGATGGCTCGACGGGAAGCTCACCCGCGGCGAGTGCAGGCACGACGCCGACGATTTAGAGGGCTGAGGAGGGGGCTTTTTAGGCAGTCATGCAATTGAAATGGAGATGGGGTGGTGTGATAAGGAGGACAGCAAGGGGATGCCTCGTGCTATCCTGAAGCCGGAGCTCGTATGGTGGCATCCATGGCGGCTACGGACATGCAAGTTCCACCAAGAGAGATCGAGATCAGGCATGTCTAGGGGTGTGTGTATGATGTGGACATTCTATAGGAAGAGAATATGGAGGGAGAGAAGGTCCATGGAGGAGGTGAGGTGAGTGCTCTTCGGGCTCACACGAAGGTGTTCGACAGGCAAATGACTAAGAAATAGAGAGAGTTGGAGGAAATGGAATTCACATGCGCGCTCAGGGGCATCTTGTGAAGCTAGTAGACAAAGTGGTTTCGACAGATGGAGGCATTGCTCAGCCAGCTCGGCCAACATTGGCATGCAAGGCTTGCCACCTTGTGCTAACCAAGGAGAAAGGGACAATGATGAGTGAGGGGTGATTCACATGTGAGGCCAGGTGACAAGGAGTGCCAGGAAGCAAGGGGATAGAAAATGGAGTGAGAGAAGTTAAAAAAAATGAGTTCTTGGTTTTCACCAGAAGGTGTTTGTGCTGGATTTCTTAAAACTTTTGAATACAACACATGTAATAAAACATGTATAGAAGATAGAGGATGGAAAACTGAGCTTATTAGTGGTGGTCCCAAAATTTTCTGAAAAACATTCTTTTCACAAAGTTTTTGAATTTCAAAAATGGCAGAAATTGTTTTTAAATGTTTTCTTAAGAAATTTAAAACAACTTCCAAATGTTTTAGTATATATAAGTCCCACATGACCATAGGCATGTTGGGTAATTTTTCCAAGATTTTAGGAAATACTCTTCACAAAATATTTTAAAATCCATTTCTGGCCTGTTGGAAAATGGAAAATAATAAATAGTAAAATGCTTTTAAAACAAATATTTTTGAGTTGGGATGATAGACTATATAATATAGATCTCAAAAGTGATTTTTAATAAACAACTCTTTCGAAAATATTTGAGGCACCAAGTGGAAAAGGGGTGTAAACAGGAGTTTACTTAATAGGCTAAAACCATGGGAGATAAGTAATTAAATGGCCATTGAAAAATAAATGGTCCACATGGATATGATGTAAAGGTTATGAAGATGACAAGGGTAGGCTCATTGGGCCTGAAACAGTAAGGAGTGATTTGGAGTAACATGGACAAAGTGCTTCATGATAAAGGAGATATGATTATTAATTTTGGGGATGCCTTCAAAAGGACTTTGAAAGATGATATCAAAGGGTTTCAATATCCAAATTAATAACTTTTATTTATAGCATATATATAGACAAAGAGATTTATGAAGGTACATTGGTGAATAGAACCAAATTGGACATAAAGGCATGTCTCCAAAGTTGGAAGTTTTTTGGAAAGCAGAGGATAATATGGACATGTGATGGAATATGATATAGATGGTTGATCTTGTTATTACTAGGTTTTATTCTATTTAAAACAACACACAAACATATGCAAACCAATATAATCACTTCAATGCAAAGGTTAGGGAAGATACCACATAGAGCAGGGAAAATAACAAGACACACAAGATCACTCAAACAACTGGGTTCCTCAATTTTATTTCCAGGTGGTTTCTCAAGTGTTAATTTTAGGTAGTGATCAAGACATAGCATGACAAGAGGATTTTGTAAATAGGATCAGCTCAAGAGTTGTTATTTCCAAAAGAATATAATTGAGGTGAAACACAGGGGTAAAATAGTCCCGTCTTATAGTTTTTGCAAAAATAAGGAAGTGAGAAGGAGTTTTTGAAATACTTGCAAAAACATCTTGGTTGAAAACATGTTGGAGATGATTACCTCCAAAATACTTTTCATGTAGTTTTGGAAATTATCTTTTCTTTTCTCAAAACTTGGATTTTGGGTTCCCTCTAAAACCAAAACATTTTCAAAAAGGTTTTTGCCAAAAAGTGTGATGGATTATGATGACAAGCTTTCTTGTCTTGACTTGATCACAAGGGTTGTGTTTTAAGCTTTCTTGTCTTGACTTGATCAACAAGCAAATAGAAAAGAAACACAGGCATTAGTTAAATATATTGAGAAGTTTTTGTTGGCCTTGATTTTTGGGTTATTGAAAACAAGTTTTTCCCGTCTTCCGAAAATTGGGTTGTTACACAACATAAAAGTAAAAGAAAGGCTTTCTTGGAGGGAAGCATGTATCAATCATGTGCTAGAGCTTTTATTTTATTAAAAAGAGGTATAAAATGTGTTTTTTAGAGAGGTGTATGTTAATGTCAACGAATGGTAAACAGAAAGTACAGTACGTCACAAGCCAACTAGACTTCACAAGAGAGGCTCCCATTTGAAGGACGCAACTGGTGTAGGAGGTCATCCCTCTTTCTCTTTTGTTTACACAATTATGATTTGATTGATAAATCAGGAGGGGAATAATGAAGAGAATTTGTTTGTATTAATTTCGGGTTGGGCACCCCGCTGCCAGCTCTTCTATGAGTTGGATAAGTGGATGGATCCACTATTCCATGGGGTGAAAGTCCAATCAACAAGTGAGATAAAGATTCTCTATTTACGTCCTCATGAGCTAAGACAGGAACACAAAACATGAATAATTTTGAATGTTTTAAAGGTAACCCATGAGCAATTTAGTTTGGAGTGGCAGTTAAATACCACATGTAGGTAGGTATGGTGGACACATTTGGCATACTTTGGTTACTTGGGACTTGGATTGCATGAGTAGAACTCATACTCAGTACAGGTGGAGGCTAGCAAAAGACTAGGAGCGACAAATCAAGAGAGTAGTAATGGCCATAATCATGCATAGCGAAATAAACATGAGTAATCAAAGCATAAGTGGTACCACAAGTTCAAAAATTAAATTATCATAGAGGCTATTAGTGACTGGTTCATATTCATAAACATATTGTGAGCATGCGCCAAGTCAACCAAATAAAACATTCAAAGGAGAACACCCCAAATTTATGCTTCAATATGACAATAACAACTTATGATTCTTGCAATGACACATTAAACACTCTCAACTATTTGAGACAAATCATGCTACTAAATACCACTAGGATTTGGAATTAAAATAACATCTAGCATGATACGAAAAAAGTCTATCCACAGTCTATACAAGCTTCTATTTGCATCGTTTATAATTCTACGACATGCAGCAGTTTCTTTTCCCAACAAGCACCATACAAAATATGTTTTAAGAAACACTCTCTACATGATACAGAAAGCAAGCATGAGTTTACTAACATAACAGTACTAAAACTAACAGCTCTGAATAAGAGATGCAATGAAAACGAGAGCTAAACAAGAATTTTTGCAGCAACTAGAAGGAAAACTAAGAATACGAGCATAACAATTATTCAAACGAAAAGGCGAAGCGTGTGTCTCTCCCAAACAAGGATGCTAGGTTACAATTATATAATAGACGCTCCAAGTAAATTTCATATGATGTGACCGAATAAAAATACAGTTTCACTAGAAGTGACCTGATAAATTGTTGATGAAGAAGGAGATTCCTTGGGCATCCCCAAGCTTAGATTCTTGAGTCTTCTTAGAATATTATGGGATGATACGTGGGGGCCACCCCAAGATTTTATCTTGCACTCTTCTTGATTACATATATCACCCTGTTCTCTTCACCCTTGAAAACTTCCTTCACACCACACTCAAAGAGTAACTCGCATTAGAGGGTTAGTGGAACAATCAAAAATCCATGGGATCTGTATGGGAAAAGGTGCTATTTGATACTGTTAACCCTTAGCTACAGCCACTGATGTTTCGTGAAGCAAAAAAATCCACTTGACATCGTAAAAGAGCAAATGCAAGAAAATTGGCAGAATCTGCCAAAACCAAAACAGTCTATAATACGAATTTTTTTGGGGCACTTACACTGCTCAAATAAAAAAACTTAAAAACAAAAGTTGCGGAATTAGCTGAGTAATAAGCACAAAAAATTTCAGGTCATTCTGATCTTCCTGGATTTTTCACGATTTTTTAGGTGGACAGCAGAAATCTGTTCCCTACGCAGAAATCCAAAACCAACTCCAACTTTCGTCAGATGCTTTACTTGGCACAACTAATACATTAAAATAAATATTCAAAGGAGTTGCTACATAAGTATACATCCCCTTGAGTCAAATAAAACAGAGAAAAACAAAGCAAAAAGTAAAACCATGGGTTATCTCCCAAGAAGTGCTTTTCTTTAACGCCTTTTAGGTAGGCATGATAATTTGAGATGATGCTCACATAAGAATTATGAATTGAAGAAAAAGAGAGCATCAAGAAGCAAATTAAAAACAAATTTAAGTCTAACCCACTTTCTATGAAAAAGAATTGTGTATAAGAACAAGTCAATAAAGCACAAAGTAGATAGCATAGGAAGACAAAATATGTGCAACTTAAAAAAATTCAATATGAAGAGGGGAAACATGATATTGTTGATATGCATAAAACTATGTTTCCCTCTCTCATAATAACTTTCAGCTGCATCATGAATAAACTTAACAATGTAACTATCACATAAAACATTCTTATCATGAGCCCCATGCATAAACGAATTAATACTCTCTACATAAGCATAGTCATTCTTATTAATAGTAGTGGGAGCAAATTCAATAAAATAACTATCATTATTATTCTCATCACCATAATCATCAAATATAGGAGGCATATTATAATCATAATTAACTTTCTCCTCAATAGTAGGTGGACTAAAAATATCATATTTATCATTGTAATCATCAGAAAGAACTCCAACATGATAGACAAGTTGTATATTAGGAAGATGGTTTTGGGTAATCCCTCCATAACTATGACAAGTTTCATAAGGATAATTGTAATCATAGCCTATGTTATATCATCTTTTATAATACTCCCTCCGTTCCAAAATGTAAGCCTTTTTGGCAAACTAGTTTAGCTTGCTAAAAAGGCTTACATTTTGGAACAGAGGTAGTAGTTATGTAAGATTGGGCATAGTATCATTATAGGCAATAGGATAGTTATCTTCCAAAGTGATTCATTTGTAAACATATCATCATTTTTACTAGAAAGAGATGTATCAAGCATATAATCATCAGTAGAAAAAGGATTTTCAAACACATCATCCACAAGCTCAGAGCTTTCTATATCATCATTGGAAGGAACGTGGATGGTACTAATAGTACAACTGTTATCATCATTTTCAGAATTGGTACCAAAGATAGTTTCAAGATTATAAGTAGTATCATCATTGTCCCACTCATGATCATAAAATTTAGTAGTAGAAAAAATTAATCATCTTAAATAGTTACTACACACTTAACATCACAATAATATCAATATAACCATCATGTATATCATCTTAAATATTAATTTTCGAATCATTCTCCACTAGGAATAACCATGAGAGGAGCAACATGTTAAGGGGAAGGTACGATATCCTCTCCCTTTTTCCTCCTCCTCCTCTTCTTCTTCCTCTTCTTCCCCTCTTTAGGAGGGATAGTCTTGAAAGGAAGCTTCTCCACATACCCTGGTTTATTGTCAGAAACAATAGGAAAAACATTGAAGGAGTCCTCTTCTTTATTAATAAGATGAAAACAATTATTAGCCCTGTCATATTTTGGTAAAGTCTCCTCTTTTATAATATTCTCTATGTAATCATTTGTGTGGCAATAATTGACACAATAAAGATGACAACCATGCAGGTCACTATTCATACCAAGAGCACTCATATCTACCAAAGAAGTTTTTCTTGATGCAAGAAACAAAAGAAAACAATATGTAATTGGAATAAAGAATCCAAATTCCCTTAATTCCATAAACCCTAAGGTCTATTTCTAAAATAAAATATGTTTCCTCATGTGAATAAAATATTTTCTTAGCAAACATCTTTACCAAACATGTTTTCAACTAAACTACCATTATGAAAATGATTATGATAATTAAAAACTAGAGAGTTACTATCTCTAATATTTTCCCCTTGTCTCCAAGAAATTATGTCATTATTGTTATTAACCTCAACTGCATAAAAGTTGGTTATTTGTTTTTCAAGTATTATGTCAATCAACAAAACAATAAAGTGTCATAGAAATTATTTAAGTATGAAAATAAGCAAAGTATCTTGGAGAAAACAATATTTTTAAATTGGGAAAACAACATTTTACTTTGAGAAAACCCACATGTTCTTATTAAGCCCCAATTCAAATTTTATTAAATTATTTTATATTTTGAATATAACAAAAGGTTACTACTAATGATTTTGCAAGTATGTTGAAATTATAATGTATGAAATGTTTTAAAAGGTCCTAGAAAACAATACTTCAACCATGGAAATATTTCTGAAATCATTTAAATCTTATTTCCACTTTAAAATCCTTTTTTTCTATAAATTATCATTAAGAAGGTTTATGTAATTTTATAATATTACAAATTATTTGTTATTTTCTATATAAAATGATATTAAGTACTATTAATGTTTTATTTATAATTGCAAAATATGAAATTTCCAGTGTGATGAAAAGTTTAAAAAAATGTTATAATCTGAAAGGTTTGAATTTTATGAATCAAATGCAATTGGTTTGAGGTTAATTGGAGTCATAAAACAAAACTTATGAAAAACAGAAATAAAAAGAAAAAAGAAAAAGGAAAGATGACGACATCGTCATCAAGCTCTGCCCATAACTCCCTCCATCGTTTCTTCCGAAATTCAATCCCATTGATTTTGCACGATTTAACCTCCAATTGATATGCCTCTCTGTGCCCATTTATAGCCCGTGACCTTCTCCTCAAAAGCCGTCTTAAAACTCGAAGGATTGCGCCCAGACAAGAGAGCATTTGCTCGTCGTAGTTGAGTCATTGTCGTTGGCCGTTTTCTTCAAATCCGATGATTGCAGGTCGTTATCAAGGTCGATTCGGTGCCCCTCTGGTTCCCCTCATCCTTGTGCACCGACCTGACCTCATGGTCAATTTTTTTTAGCAGGGAATCGGACAGAAGAGCTCGACCCGAAGGTCACCGTCGCCGCACCACTCCGACAGTGTCGCTGAGCCGCTACAGCAGGAGCTAGTCGACACCGTCCCCTCCATCCTGTCTGTCGTGTCGCGATGTGTCTTCTCGTGCTCCTGCCCAGCGCCAAGACCCTCGGGAGCATCTCCGCCACCCACAACTGCATCTCCGGCTGCCGTCCCGACCATTTCCGGCAGCCCGCCGGCGAGGTGAGAAACCCCAGCCCCCTGAACCGTTATATCTAGATCTAACACCTTCTATTAGATCACTTTACGAATCGGTATCGGCCAATCACGAGGCGCCACGTGTAAGCCCAGTCAGCCGCGCGCAATAGGCTATCCGTCGCTCCGCGCAGCACTAAACTGGCCCAAGACCAATTCATGTCTGTTGCCCAGCGCGAAAGATAAGCTGATTTTGGCCCACCTGTCTCTAGATTATTTCCGAATAAAAATAGAATTGTACTTTTGCAGTTTAGTCCCTATAACTTTGAACCATCATAACTTTTTAACCACTTGGCAAAATTTGATAATCTTGGACTTTTGAAAATCCCTTGACATGTAGAAACTTTTAGAACTGTGCAAATTCAAATGTGACAAACTTAAATTGGTTCAAATTTAAATATGCTTGTTTGATGAATTTTCGCATAGTTCAAATTCTACAAATCCAAAAATTGCAAATAAAACATATTTGGAAACCTTAGGATGTGTACTTTTATACCCTCTGTCCCAAGATAATTTTTGAACAAATTTAAATTGAAATTAGAATTAAGTTGTCTATTCGAGTATTTTTAACATACATTTAATTCTATAAATAATTTCAATATAGTTCTTTTTGCAAAATTGTTCCATTTAGTAACCTTGAACCAGAGACATCCTTGCCCAACCATTTTGGACACCCTTGGACCATGACCATGTGTTTTGACCAAAAACCCAACATAGTGATTCATCCTTTTTACCATGTCTTAGATTTTGTTTACCTTTGATGTTATGGCTATTTTTTGAATCCATGAACAAGTCCCTAGTATGTGTGAATCACATATAAGACCAAGTAGTGAACCTAAAAACACTAGTCCCATAGTTTTCTATATACTTCTCCATTCCCCTATTCTTGCTTCAAGAATCCATCAAGTTAGCAAAATGGAAGTCAAGACTCAACCACAAGAAGGAACTCCATCTTCAACTTGGTGGCAACATGAAGATATACAAGAAAGATCAATGAAGAAATTTTGAAGAAAATACTTGGAATCCACAATTAGAAGCAACTCAATGAAGTACAAGTGTGAAGAAATTCAGAAGAAAACATCTCCCTCTCTCTTTCTATATTTCTTCTTATTTTCTTTCTTTTCTATTTAACTTAGTGGTATTTGTGCCCATCCCATACCTAAACCAAGTAGTGAAGTGAAGACCATGAAGATTTATCAAGTTCAAGAGAAGCTTAACAACAAGGATGAAACTACTATAGAAGCATGAAGATGATCTTCAAGATGACAAGCATGTGAAGACTTGGAGCAATCCATACAAGATGAAGTATAACAAGTTGTTTTTGTCCAACCATTGACCCCAAATGGAAAATCCCAAGACTTATATTATTATCTATTTTGTTATGAAGGTAGTTGAACCTAGACCTACCTTAACCCAAAATGGAAAGACTAAACTTAGATCACTTAAAAGACTTGATGAAAAGGACTAAGTGTTACACTTTGTTATGTGTTATTTTAGTTGAGATAGTTAGATCACCTTGGTGAACTCTTGGAACTTCCTCGACAAGTATGACCAATTGAGTTTGAATCTTTCAAACCAAAGTCTTTACCAACTATAGTCCCTTTTGGTAGACCTTAACCTAATCACAATAGTTTCCTTAGCAAACTAAATTATTGTGATAGACCTTAGCCTTTCCTTGACCCCAATTAACATAAAACCCTTTTGACTAAGTGTGTTGATTGTTATTCTTTGTTTCCTTGTTTTTTTAAGGTTATTTATAGTTATTTGTTTGACTTGCCCAGATTGTACAAAGAGAAACTATCTAGTGGTGAAGAGCGTGTACCTCTACACCAACTTTAACAAGGCAAGTGACACATCATAAACTACCTATTATTTCCCATATGCATTAGAACTTTGGAATAGTATGCATGATCGGAAAATCTTTGGTAAAATATTATGCTATGCTATTATACCAAGTAGTGTGTAGCCATCCTTATTGCCTTGATAGTGTAGCAGCCATAAAATTTTGGTAGTTGATTGCTTAGCTATGCTTTTAGATGAAGTTGATGTGATTGGAAAGTATAATTATGTTTTGATGATTACCCTAAGGGGTTTATGAAATATTTTTGGTGGATTACTAGACAATCACAAGTGTGGCATGGTAGGGGACCAATTACATGGTTGAACCTATGAAAATGTTCACATGAATAGCATGGTAGGGGATCACATTAGTGGTTGTACCTGTGAAAATGCTTATTAACCAGCATGGTAGGGGATCACATTAGTGGTTGTCCCTATGAAAATGCTTACTAACATGAATGGTTGTCGTAGAGTGGGAAAGATAGATTCCATGGGATGACTAATTGTTGGGGCCGATGGGCGCTGTAGGTATCCGGGGAGGGATCGCACGTCGAGTAGACGCGCACGAAGAACACTGCAAACACCTCGATCTACCCAGGTTCGGGGCGCTTGTGTGGAGGTAACACCCCTACTCCTGCCTATCTCTATGTATGTATGTTATCCGAGTAGCCATAGTACAGTTTTGCCTCTCAGCCTAGTAGCCACTCGCCTGTTTTCTCTAGCTCTAGTGCTGGCTCTTGCAATAAATGTGCTTAGCGCCAACCTCTCTCGTGCAGGAGGGGGCTGGGCACCTTATATACTGGTGCCGAGCCGAGTAAACAAAGATTAAAAGGTAAAACGATAGGACATCTCTACTGTGATACGCAGAGCACGCTTCCGGGTTCCCGCTGACGCCAAGGCGAGAAGTCGCCGCGCCGTCCGGCTGACAGGAACTGTCCACCCTGTCAGTCTCACAGAGTAGGCCCCCTGACACGTCCTGTCCCCTCTGTCAGTGACAAGACATGACAGGCGCCTACCCTCACTGTGTCCACGCCATAGCGCGGATAATCACATACCTAGTAAGTTGAACCGCACGCCTGTACGGCTGCGGGATACGCGGGATCTCGTCAGAACGGCTCCATTGACTTCTTGCCCGAGTAGGATTGCTGCCCATCTACTCGAACCACTTGTTCTCTGTTCGGACGATGTTGATCTTTCTCGTTACCTTCTCTTGGCCTTCCGTAAGTATCACCGAGTAAAGTCTACCGGGTAGCGGATACCCGGGTAGCCGCCTACTCGGCCAACAGTGCTTTGACCTCTGTTTTACCACTTGCCTTACCCCTACCCGGGGGTAGCCCCCCGACATTAGTCCCCGAAGCTGGTAGAGTCCAGCGAACTTGTTCGTTGGGCCCTGCCAGCTTAAACCAAATTTGTCTTCGTGAAAGAATGAGGCCGAGTTGCACCTCAACCCGGACCTATAATTCCTACTCGAACCTCTCCAATTATGGTTAGGGGAGAAATGCTTTCGGAGCCGAGTAGAGTATACTCAGCATAGTGCTGCCAAGTAGTTTACCTTGGTGAAATTTCCAACACGATCCCGCTCGATCAGATCAAATATATCTTATCGTGTCCCTGTGGGGCACGTGTCACGCCCACATATCCCCGACGCCTCGGTGCCAGTGCAACAGCAGGCCACGCGCCTATCGTTGCACCCGGGGCCCACAACCCGTTAGGTCACCGCGAGCGGGTACAAGAAAGCCCACGACCCACGTCGTGGGATTAGCTGCACGCGGAATGCGTTGTGTGCGCTTCTAACGGGAACTTAACCCACGCCGCACGATCTCTGGCCACGATCGATCCCACCAGTAACTGCAACTCGCGGGGGGGGGGGATAAATACCCCCGTGTCGCCTCAATCTTCTCTTTCCTGCTCACTTTCCCCCACTCCGCTCCCTCTCTGTCTCCGTCTCCGCCGTCGAGCACAGCGCCGCCGCGAATACGCAAGTGCCACCGCTCCATAGAGTTAGAGAGAGAGAGAGAAATACACTCCGCTCGCCACCGTCTTCTCCGTCTTCCTCAACCTCGACGAGCACCGGCAACTCCACCAGCACTCGCGCCGCCATGGAGCTTGAGAACGCGTCCGGGCACGAGCATGAAGAGGAGATGACGCGCGCCCGCGGCAGTTGGGAGGGCTCGGACGTCACGACCGCTGACTGCCAGTGGCTGGTGAACACCCGCCGAGTCCCTCCCGGCGTAATCTGCCGTCCTCCCGGCGATGAGCTCATTCCGGCTCTAGAAGCCGGTGAGTATGTTGTTTTCTTATCTCACTTCAAGCGTGGCCTTGGACTGCCGATTTCCAAATTCTTCTCTGATTTCCTTCGCCATTTTGGCCTCCAACCACACCATATTCCTCCGAATGCCATGGTCATGCTCTCCACACACGCCACCGTCTGCGAAGCCTTCTTAGGCGTATACCCAACCATCCAAACAAGGGCAAAATACTTCTACCTCCGCCAGCAGATTGTCCCAAACCCCAGCAACCCTCTGGTTTCACGCGTGATGACCCCGACGGGTAGCGCAATGATGCTCCAACGCAGCACCGGGAACCACCCGCGGGTTCTCGGTCTGGAGACCATGCGCAAGTGGTAGCGCGGTTTCCTATACGTGAAGAACATCCCTCCTACAGAAGGAGAAGCCGCAGAAGACCGGATAGGGCTCCCCGAGTTTCGGAATGTCCTGCCCACAGGACAGAACTGGGGGTACCATCCGAAGAACACTGTGAATGATGTCATCCAGGTGGAGAAGCGCCTGACGGAGCTGGTCGAGCAACGGCTCGTGCAGGACGACCCAATCGCCTGCTTGAAATCACGCCGAGTGCTCCCGCTTCAGGACTGAGCACACAAGATGTGCTATATGGGAGGCGCTCGGGACTGCACCCGGACCACCACCTTTGAGCTCACCAAGGCCGAGGTGGCCATCTGGGCCAAGTCCGTCATGAGGAGCACCCTCACCAAGAACTGGGCATATGGCTTTGTGCCGTATAGCCGCACCAAGCGCATCCCCCAGGTGAGTCCTACTCTCTGTATGTTTACTGTTTGCATTGTACATCGAGTAGAATCCTATTTGGTCCTTGTATGCTTTATGCTCTATGCCGAATAAACTGTCTCTTAGGCTTTATATGCTTTATGTTTGCATGCCGTGTTGAGTAGAGCCCTCTAGGTAACACTTAGCTTTGTATGCCGTGTTTGCATGCTGTGCCAGATAGACTGTCTTCATGTATACTTTTCCTTAGAAATTTTTGCTTCTTGTGCTTAGTGTTTGCACGCTAACTGAGTAGAGCCCCCTGGTCCTTAGCTTTGTGTGATTTTTGCCTGCACGCTAGACCGAATAGGGTTCCTACTCTGCTGGATATCAACTTAGTATGCTTCATGCTTGTATCCTCAGAAAATCCATCGCTAGAAGACGGAGGACAATCCCCTCTTCGAGGCCAACTGGGAAGATGACCGGAAAGAGGATGACGTGACCGCATACGACGTCCAAGACACCCTCTGCATCCCTCGCGCCGGCCAGGAAGGTAAATTCCGCGTTCATGCCTCTATTCGGGATTGGTCCGAAGATGAAGAAGGTGACTGGGTTCACCTCTCTACTTAATCGCAGTCTACTTTGCTTCCGTTTTCTTGTTTATTCTGAATTCCCTCTTCTTCTCTGCAGAGGAACCTGTGCTGGAGGACGGAGAGGAACCAGTGGACGCGGTTCCTGTGTCCGTGGCCGCTCCTATGTGGTGACCCAGCACACCACTGCATGTGTAGTGCGCAAGTCGGTGACATAATACTCACAGAAGGACTTATCCGTGAATATTACATCTCTCAGAGTGGTATAACAGAATCACAGCGGGTCCAAGCAAAGCTATATGATACAAACTTCATTACAAAATCTTGAGAATCTCCTTGATGAATCAAGAAGTTCTTCCGCAAATGAAACATCAGAAGAAGCAATTCGAAGCTCCAAGCTCGAGAATAACTCTAGCTCAGAACCTAATCCACTACGGCTGATGTCAGCCCTAATCTATGGCTTATAACTACTAAGTCCAAGAATGGACTCTACCTACACCTTGATAGCTTGTCCTCCACCATCGTTGTTGATGATGATACTTTACCAACTAAGTAGTAGATCACTCCACGTAGCTCCCTTAGGCAGCGATGGCTTCTCGATGACGACTTCAATAGGGCTTCAACTCTAAGGAGGGGTGAAACGGGATAGAATGAGTAACGAGCGTTACTCAGCAAGTTCATGATATATAGTGGGTGGTTTGATGCACTAACTACAGCTTTAGACTCGAAAGAGTCATAAGCTAATGCAAGGTTTTGTAAAATTTTCTTCAAGAGGTTGCTTTTAATTATGAAAACTATGCCTGCCAGATCTTCACAGGATTAGAACTTTCATGGAGTTGCCTTTCCTGCGGCGTTCGCAGCTCCTTCCCGGAACAAGGGGTAACATGTCACATCCTTTTACACTCTGCAGAGGTGCGTTACTTTACCCATGGACGACCAAGACCATGTTGCACAACCAGGTGTACATTCCTGTCCACTCCCACTCAGGTGTGGGGCATGGTTGTTGGTCCAAGCCAAACCGTGCTTCTCCGCACAACGCATGCCCACCCATTTCTGCCAGCAGGTTGAACGCCTGATTCCACCCCTCACGATGGATATCTACGCGCCCCTGGTAGACCATCATAGACCCGCAGAGTCCGTGGGAATTAAGGGATCCCACCCATGTGCATGTAGTCCCGCAAGACCTACAGCGTACGTCTCTGGCAGTCCGTTGACATGCGAACGAGAGAAGTATCACAACTGACTTACTCCCCCCATAGAAGACCCATGGTTAACGCGAATTTACGGCGCAAGAATCCTGACGGCAGTTGTTGTTAATTCCTAGGTAATACAATCCCATGCAGATGGAACCTTCCTTTGACCTATTCATCTTACCATGGTTCCATCCGCCCACCATATAGAACACTACCACTCGGGTAGTCATTCAAGTAGTCATATTATTATAAAAATAGGATCATGCATTCTTTCGAGCGTAGGTGATAATACGATAGGGTTTTTGCAAATAGTTTGTTATGAGATACTGCAAAGGATATTATCAAGTGATGAACTTGCCTGAGATTGAAATAACAATAGTAATCCAGGTCTTCGGGGTTCGAGGGTCGCGTAGAAAAATCCCGACATCTGAAAGATAGCAAAGTAGTCCCGGTAAGGACTACATAAAACACTGGCAAGATGATACATGCATAGTAATGAGATGCATCGTGAATTACCCTGGAAAACACCCCAGGTTACAAGTGTAAGCTACGTTTGATACGATATCTTAAGCACACAGTTTTTAGGTGAAATATTTCATTACTTATGATGATGTGGTTATTATTCCTTTAGAGTTACATGTGTTTCACTTTTACTTGGACAACACTTGTTATCATATTTAAGTAGAAGTGTTGATTACTTGGTGAGGTAACAAGACAATAGCACATGGAAAACAATTATTGAAAAGGTAACAAACATGTTTGATTTTATTTTCCAAACGTGTAGAACTAATGACAATGAGTTTAGTTGAAAATGATGAACTAGTACAGTAAACTCTATCATCACAATACTTGATAATTACTTGTCATGATAGGTTTTGTAGGTGTGAAAACATGTGAGTTTTATTAATAAGGAAAATGATATTAAGGTAGTTACTGCTGGTCATAATGGAATATTATAGAATTCCATTAATCCCATAGAAACAAGTTTATAAGTTAAATAATTTTTTTTTGTTTGATATATTTGAGTTGAAAATGTTTTTCTCTTTAATTTGGTACCTCATTTGAAGTATTCTGAAAATATTTGAATAAGTTATTTATTTATTAATTTTAAATGAATTAAATGACTAGGCAAATATAGCACACATGAAAACTTGGTAAAATGAGTTGGAAAACATCATAGATAATTTAGATTTGTCATTTGGAGCATTTTGGTATATGACTTGTATTTTTCTGATTTTATGAATTATTTATTATTTTTCTCAATTTTAAATGATTTAATTTAACTAAAGAAAATATTTAATTTTGAACTTTATTAAACATTTATGAAAATATTATAAATAGATAGGTTTTATTTTTATGAACAATTACATATTTTATTTACCATTTTATGATAAGTAAATTAAAAGATAATGATTTATTAAGTTTATTTGAATTTCTGTTTATTTCAATTGACAGGTGGGGTCCACGCGCCAGTTTCTATTTTAAACCAGAATAAAAGAAAATGGAAAATGACCCGGACGTCATGCTGACGTCAGCAACAGAAGAGGATTTCTCCATCTCGGTTTCAATTCGAGGATTTAGCTCGAATTGGTTCTATTCGTGGTTGCTACTGGCTAGGCACGGTCATAGAGATCCCACGGGTGGCGGCGCATCGACCATTTGGTCGCCGGAACGCTGCCGGCGACGAGGTGTGCGACGGCCGACGACGGTGACCAACGGTGGTGATGAGAATGGATGCAACAAAGCAAAGGAAGGGTACCTAAATGTTCCTAAGCTCACCGTGGAGTTGATTCCGGTGTCGAGGAAGCAAAATGTCGTCGGAATAGCCCGGAATCGACCATGGAGTCCGGCGGACGATGATGAACAAGATGCCGAAATTCTACTTCCTCCAAGCTTTCCAGCAAACAAGGATCGGTGGGGAAGTAGAGGACGGCGAGGCGGAGGTTTGGGTGGTCTCGGTTTCTGCCGGGATGCACGAAGTTGACGGCGGCGAGAAGTGGCCAGAGATATAGGGTTTGGTTTTCCGGGTGCTCCCCGGTTGGGACACAGAGAAGAAGTGCGAGGGAGGGAGAGACCAAGTGAGGCACGGCCTCACTGCTTCTTATCCGCGAGAGGAGGCGGCAAGCAGGTTGTGGCAACGACATTGCCACGGTGTCGATCTCCTCTGCCTTCTGGCAGAGGAAGAAGAAAGGAAAAGAAATGCCGAATTTCAATAACCCCCTGTAGTTTCTATGGTTTACAACTAGGTCCTTCTGTTACTGAAACTAAAAAGAAAAGCTTGTTTTCTCGGCTTTTTTGTGAACTTAAAAATTATTAAAAATTATATTTGAATTCCTTATCAAATTTTACATCTCACCATGTTTTACTTTGGTGAAACTGAGGAATATTTGTATTTTTTATTTAGGGTGCTAGATTAAGTGATTTTTATTATTTCTCACCATTTAATTGGTTAAATGGCTTTACACCTATTTTAAGCATCATTATCATGAGCACACAATGAACATGTGGTTTAACAAGGTGATATAGTTTAATTGGACAATTTTAAGTATAATCCCGTATAGAAAGTAATTTAGTAAAACTATTTGGTACTAGTTCTATGCACTGTTATGAAAATCATTTAATATGGAATTTCATTCCATGCCCCACCAAATGATTTCAATGAGTGAAGGAACTTGTTTTATTTTATAAAACTATGTTATTTTCATAGTTAAAACTCTTAGCAATTTTAGTAGACATTTTACTTAGGGAGGTGTAAGCTTTATTTGAGAACTTAGGTTCTTTATCAAGTGGAAAACATGTGTGTCTTTAGAACCTATTTGTTTGTTTTCCACCAGTTTCCAAGTGTGCATATTATCTCATAATGTTTTAGAACATGCAATAATTTGCATGGTTATATGTAGATGAATATCTGTTATCATCTGTTAGTCTTACATATGAAAAGGATTTGGAAAACAAGGTATTAAGCTTGTTTTCATCTACCTCCACATATCAAGACATGTGGATGTAATGACTTGTTATTCTTTCATACTTAACAATTGTTTTCATTTAAGACATTATTATGAGCTCTTCATCTCTGATGGGTTTGACAGAGGTTATTGGTTCTCTAATATATCCTAATGATTTACTAGATAATTTTTTATGATCCTTTTCTGAGGCAGTGCTGCTTCTTGTGGTCTTCTGTTGCTTGATGTTCTTCTCTCTAGTTGCCACTAGTCTTCAGACCTTGCCTTGGTGCTTTGCAAGTAGTATCATCCCTGGATGGTCTCATGACTTAAGAAATTCACCACTAGAGCTGATAGGATATATTGAGAGGTTCCCAGATACTAACTTCAGTAGTAAATTGTAGCTCCTGATGAGATGAGTTCATTTGAATCCATAACCATTTCCTTCTTATGGTGTATTAAATTATGATGAAAAATTAGCTTATTGAAACTCAGTTGTTTTAATGCTTACATGAATATTCTGTTCACAAGGTTGATCTGACCTTGTAATCAAATTATTCTTATATAGCATCAAACACTTGGATTTCAACATGTTGCTTGTTTTATTCCTTATCTTGGTTTCTTCCTTACTCATAAGTGGTTCAAGTTATAATGTGGTTTATTATTTTCTCCTTGTTATTCTATTCCTTTTATGGATCAAGGTTTTATATATAACAGAATGTAGGTGTGTTTTATAGCATCAATTTTCCCTATGCATATAAGAAGAATTTGTTGACAAGTTTGCAAGGCTTTCCCTCAAATTACTTTTCATATACAAATGGCTGATAGATACAAGGTTATCAAACCTTATGTTTATTTGTATATGACACTCAATTGTTAGAGCCTACAAAAGTGATTTGTTAACAAGGTTGCAAACTTGTTACCAAACTACTTCTATATAACACCAACATTAGAATACCACATTGTTTCTAGATAGTTTAATAAGGATTGATCTTGGTGTATGATTTTCCAAATTCTTCAGGATAGATTGAGTTAGCACTTCTAAGGTAACCTTAAGAATCCTTCTGTAGATATTCTTGTGGTAGTTCCTCCTTTCTTGTGGGTTGCTTCTCTTGCAGAATTACTTAGAGAAGATTGGGAAACAAGATAGAATGGTCTTGACAACATAACAAGATCTAGATTAAGAATTAGTTCATGCTTTTATTATCCTTACATATACTTCTTATTTTATTTCCTAGAAGATATGTAATTATATCATATAGGATCTGTTTACTGAGTTATTAATGGAATTCCTCTAATAGAGGTTATAACTTGTTGTTATTCATTACTTGTCTCCAGAAATACTTTAGTTGTTAAGTGTTAATTTAGATAAAGATGTGGAATGCTTATGGAGTGATGACTTAATAATAAGCTTATCAAATGGCTCATTGATGTGTTGAGATTTCATATGCTCACTTGTATAAGATGATTAAGACAATGAGCATGTGAATTTTATTAGGATTTAATAACTTATGTAATAGTTGTTAGTTGGTTACTCAGAGTGTCATGTTGTTATTTTATATTATTCATTTGTATTCATGTTACAGACATAGAGGTTTGGAAAGATCATATGTGATGATCAAGGTTTTAACAGTGGTTGAAGAAGATTTGATTATTCTCTTAGGTACTTCTTTTATAGTTGATGAGATATATACATATTCGATAAATATGTGAAAACACTTATGATGTAATTTCCACTTGTGGGTTTTAAGTTATGCCTTGTTTGTATCACTTATGTTCTATTGAACCATTGTTATTTACATGTGAATGTTAACTTAGTAGTTACTTAATAATTTAGACCGATGTGGTGTGAATGGCTGATAACTTTAAAGAGTTATTGTTGGAGAGGACATAACACCTCTATTGATGAGATGGTTCAATTGTGTATTACTCATTGGTGGAAGTATGATTATTAGTGATGTGGTTTGGGTACTCACCCCTCTTTGGGTTGTAGATCCCTGATGAATTATCGCAAGTCACTTAAGGACTTGTGGTGAAGATTGTTGAGGTTTGTGTTGGTCACAACCAATCATGGTTTCTGTTTTCAGGTGATTTAGTTTCTTAAGATACCTGTTATAAAGATCACTCGAAATATACTCATGACTAGATGAACTAGACCTATTTCATCATGTCAAGTGAAACATTAGTCACTTTGATTCGTTTAAACTTTCGCGCAAAATTTCCCGAATTTTTAGATGCATGCTTTGCAAATGCACATATTATATTTAGATCCTTATAACCTCCCAAACACTGGGATGTTACAGTATCTCCCCCTTAACAAGAACTTCGTCCCGAAGTTCAATCTCTCTCACGTAAAGATAGGTAGAGAGAACTTCTGTAGACCGTTGAATCTTTACATCTGTTTCTGGTATTGACCTTGGCATGTATATCCTCTTGTCTTGATTGTTCACCTTCCACTGTCTTCCATTATAATCTAACAGTATGCCAGTTGTTAGGACAACTCTGTCTTGTTACTAGGCCTTCCGAATAGTCTCACGAAGAACATGTGGTATTTCCACCACATAGTGGATACCCAGTTTCGTTCTCCGATTAATAGGTATGGTTTCATATCCCTCACAACTTTCTGAAGAACATTTGGTACATTCACCAGGTGATGAATAACCAATAAGATTCTTCGGGTACAATGGGGATTGTCTATGTTTAGGACTCCATTTGGTTCAATCTAATGGTCTCAAGAGGAATACTGCTCAAAGAAACTTGTACAATGTAGTGTACATTGACTTAGACTCAATTATTAGTGAAAATATCTTCGAGTTTCCTCGAGTTTTAACTTTTTCCTACAAGTGACTATAACCTATTCACTGGTTACTACTATGGTCTTTCTATATCTTTGAGTTTTGACTTCTACGGGACAACTCTATAAGTTTATTTATCAAACTTCTACATGTTCTTTTCATGGATATAACTACTGATGTGATTTTCTTCTTATCACTTGTGGTTTTTCTCCATGTGTTGATGAAGTATGTCACCAACTCCAAACAAGATGTGGAATGTGGTCCATTCCCATCAGTGGCTTCATTTATTTCTGCCTTCTTGACTCCTGGGTCTTCCAGAGCTTTTGTGATTGTTTCCATCTGCTGATTACTCAGACCGCTCTCATTCTAATCCTATACCCTCTAGACGAGTAACATCAAGATAGAACTCAATGTTTGCACATGCATTTGCACATCAAATTCAATCTTCATGTACAGATCTAGTCAATCAAAGATCCAAATAAGAAACAATAAATCCAAAATGCAGTTATCACTCATGCATCAAAAGCCCGTGAAATAAAAGTACTTAGAGTAAAACATCTCAAGTACCAAGGCTCTTAAATGCTATACACTACAAGTAGGTATATATATTACCTTGTTATCCTAGTCTACACAACCACTCTTTGCCCAGGTAATTACTCCAATTGCATGCCTTACTGCAATGGAATAAACCAAGACAAAACAATCCTATAGTAGTTGTTGTCTAACTTGGTTCCATATAGGACTAAGCACCATGTAAATTGAATTACTTTATTTTGGTTATGATAAACTTCTCATAACATTTGTTGGTCCTTCATGGTGTTGATCACATCGTAGGAGTAGTAATGTAGCTTCCGTCCATGTTTATGCCTTCTCCTAATACTATACTATGGTAACTCAACTCTAGACTTGATAACTGAGGATATGGTATATACCCCGTAGTTACCATGGCTGAATGAAAGTTCATGATTCTCAAACATTCCTCATTGTTGATTCTTATACTTACTCTATACCATGTTCTACTCCATCCTATACATTCATAGAATGGGGTAATCATCACTTTAACTTAACCATCTCTGACTATGTCAGAACTCTTTTCTCAATAACACTGATACATGCTAGACTTCTAACTATTCATACCTAGGTATATAGAAATTAGATAAGTATATTTACTCAAGTTGAGTAAGAATTTCTATACAAGTATGATCACATCATTCTCAAGTGGGTGATCATCATAATTGTAGGAAATGTGGTTTAGATAAGATGGCTTCCTATAGTCTTTATCAACCTACAGATCTCCTAAAAGGTTTTAAACCTAAGGTCGCTTTGCTCTGATACCATCTGTGGTGACCCAGCACACCACTGCATGTGTAGTGCGCAAGTCGGTGACATAATACTCACAGAAGGACTTATCCGTGAATATTACATCTCTCAGAGTGGTACAACAGAAACACGGCGGGTCGAAGCAAAGCTATAGGATACCAACTTCATTACAAAATCTTGAGAATCTCCTTGATGAATCAAGAAGTTCTTCTGCAAATGAAACATCAGAAGAAGCAATTCGAAGCTCCAAGCTCGAGAATAACTCTAGCTCAGAACCTAATCCACTATGGCTGATGTCAGCCCTAATCTATGGCTTATAACTACTAAGTCCAAGAATGGACTCTACCTACACCTTGATAGCTTGTCCTCCACCATCGTTGTTGATGATGATACTTTACCAACTAAGTAGTAGATCACTCCACGTAGCTCCCTTAGGCAGCGATGGCTTCTCGATGACGACTTCAATAGGGCTTCAACTCTAAGCAGGGGTCAAATGGGATAGAATGGGTAACGAGCGTTACTCAACAAGTTCATGATATATAGTGGGTGGTTTGATGCACTAACTACAGCTTTAGACTCGAAAGAGTCATAAGCTAATGCAAGGTTTTGTAAAATTTTCTTCAAGAGGTTGCTTTTAATTATGAAAACTATGCCCGCAAGATCTTCACAGGATTAGAACTTTCATGGAGTTGCCTTTCCTGCGGCGTTCGCAGCTCCTTCCCGGAACAAGGGGTAACATGTCACATCCTTTTACACTCTGCATAGGTGTGTTACTTTACCCATGGACGACCAAGACCATGTTGCACAACCAGGTGTACATTCCTGTCCACTCCCACTCAGGTGTGGGGCCCGGTTGTTGGTCCAAGCCAAACTGTGCTTCTCCGCACAATGCATGCCCACCCATTTCTGCCAGCAGGTTGAACGCCTGATTCCACCCCTCATGATGGATATCTACACGCCCCTGGCAGACCATCTGTAACATCCCAAGTATGAAAATACCCCTAGAATGTTTGATTTCTTGTTTAATTAAAGTTTTGCATCATGACATCATTCTCATTAGTTTGTTTTCATTTGGGTTTGCATATGTTTTTCTCTGTTTCACAATTCAAATTCAAACTTTATTCAAACATTTATTTCATACTTGCTCTGTTACAACCTTTTAAATAAAAGTTCAAATAAAAACAACCAATTGTTTCCAATTAAACCATAAGGTTCAAACCATTAAAATTATGGCTTTTAATAATTTAATTAATACAAACTTATTCCAAATGTTATTTCAAATTCAATTGCAAACAGTACCCACTTTTGAAATTATGAAATAACCAAAACAATTGTGCTCATTTGTTTCCAATTAAAATCATTTGATCACCCTAATTAAAATATTGTTTTCAATAACCAATTAACCACAAATTTCAATCAAATTCATTCCAAGTCAAAACAGCACCATAATTCAATTAATTTGAAATTCCAAAACTTGCATTTGGTTAATATTAAATAAAGGAGTTAACCCAAATTTTTATAAGATTTTTACTAACCCCAAAACTCTCTTTTCTTCCTAATCCTATTTCTGCAAAAAAAAATAAACAAAACAAAATAGAAAAAGGAGAAAACTTACCCAGGGGGGGAAGCCCGCGCGGCCTAGCCCAGCCATCTGGCCCGCGTACCGGTTCGCACCTCCCCCTCCTTCTTCTTTTCGTACGGCCGGTCATCCACCACCGCCACGTCGCCGCGAGCAGTAGTGGACGGCCGCGCGCGCCTGTAGCCCCCTATAAAGCTAGCCCTAGGCCGCGCCGCAGCCCTAGCCTAGCTACTCCATCTTCCCTCGAGCTCGCGCCGCCGTTTTCCTCTCCCTCTCGCCGGGATCCCCTCTCTGCAAACACCTCACCGGAGCGCCGCTTCTGAATCCTCGTCGACCACCGCCGCCATGCACATCCTCCACCCTAGCTAGCTACTGGAACGGGATCGCCGCTTCCTCCTCGAGCTGGTGGACACCTCCGTTGAGCTCGACACCGTCTGGATCGCCGCCGCCATCGTGAACCTCTCCGGCCACCGTCTGCACCGCCACTCTGTTTCCCCTTCATCCGTGGTGAGCGCCACCGTGTCCTCTCCCTCCTCCTCCCTCTGCATCTTGTCCGCGTTCACCTACACACCCGCACGCATCCAACACCCTCACGCAGCAGCGCAACCACGGCACGCCGCCGTCCACCGTCGATCTCCGTCAGGTTGCGGAAGCAATCGTTCGTCAGTTAAAACTGCAGTGGCAAATCTGAACCTTAACCTGCTTGCGTTGCTTATACTGTCAAAACTGAAACGAGTACCGCAGTGGTAGCACTGCCTCCCTCGCTCGCGCACGGCCGCGGGTTCGATCCCTGGCTCTCGCACGGGAGAAAAACCCATCTTTTTTCGCGCAGTGCTGACAGGGTGGCCCCCCTGTCAGCCACTCTGTTGCCACGCAAGCACACATTGGCCCTAGGCCCACTGGCAGTGCCTAGGGTAGATCTCTGTGCGGTACAAAATGTTTTTAACCTTTTCTATTTTAAATCAAAGTCCTTTTAAATTAACAGTTTGGTCCCTAATTTGGAAATGCAAATAACTTTTGTTTTATAAACTCAAATAACAAAAGTAAAATATGTGCACTGCCCCAAATTAAATTATCTATCCATTTATAACATTTGTTTTCTGTTTTGAATTTTCCAAATGCATTTCAAATTTAAATTCAAACAATTCATTTGTAATTTGATAAAATCCATAACTAATTCATACTTAATCCAAATAATGCAAATAAAATATGTTTTCCATGCTATTTCAAACCACCTATTCAAATATAAATTTTGTTTCATGGTTTGAATAATTAAAATTGCTTAAATAATTTAAACCTTGTTTAAATCATTTAAATTTGCTAAATTCATAACTTGCTCAAATTAAATTATATTTGAACATGCAAAATATGTTATCAAACTAGAAAAGTATAAACTTTTCAAATATGAACTTGAATTTATGTTTGGAACAAATAAAATTCAAGTAATTTTCAAACTTGTTTTAAATTCATTTAAAACTTGTTTAATCTTGTTTAAGTCATAATAAATTCATCCTAAGTCCTTTTTCAATATTTGAAACATGTAATCCAACTAAAATTTTGTATTCTTTTCAAATATGAATTTTGTTATTTATTTTGCACAATTTAAATTGGTGAAAACAACAACTATTTGTGTAATTCCTTTAAGGAACCAAAAATTCCCTAACTTAATAATTAAATTTCTAAATTGGTAAACCTTATTTCCAATTGGATCTATTGTTGTTATTTTGTTGTTTTCCTCATCCATGCATCATACTAATCCACTTTCACCTGTTGGTTAACTGGAAAACAATTGTTTCAACCAAAATTCATGGGCTTCTCATATGCAACTCAAGATTGCATGTGGGTCCATTTAATCATGTATTGTTTCCCATGTCAACTATTTTAATTTGATGCATCAGTTAAATTGACATGCATCATCCCATGATTGTGCACTATGCCATGATATTGATTGTTTATCTTTCTGCATTGTTTGTTTGCGTCTTCTCGAATAGACGACGACGTTGAGACAGACGATACTTACGACACCCCTTCTGAGGATCTAGCTCAGTACCAGGCTGCTGAGTTTGCAGGCAAGTTATCACTCACATGAACCATTGTGTTCCTTTCAACATTGGCTACCGATATTTTCCGTTGTCTTTTCTGCTAGCCTTAGTACTAGCTGTTTCTGTTACGAACTTATCACATGAATCCCTTAACCCTGATATTGCCTCACCTCCACTCCTACAACCCCATTGTTTGAGCCAGTGTCTTACTAGCATGCTTAGGTTGTTTTGCTCGAGTCTGTTACCCGTTACTTTCTGATTACTATATTCTATTATGTTCTGGGGGGCTCGATGTGAATCAATCAACCTGTTAATAATAATATGCTGATAAGGCACCGGCAGGAGGCCGTGTGTGGTTTTGAGGCCTGCTAGTGTCGACCCTAAAAGGAAAAGGGTCTTGTCTACTGATCCATGATGAGCGCACTATCCGCATGTGGGAAGTGTGTATGGGCGCCCCCTCAATTTGATTCGATTCGCATCTCGTCCAAATCGCCTCATTTAGTTCGTGTTTTCCATTTGCCGCATGCATGTTTTTGCGAGCCCAGCGCAGGGTGGAACTTTTGTAGTCGGCATATAGGGGGACACGTTCTTAGAGTACTATGACGGTCCCTTTTCTTCGGGGCTCGATTAGCCGTGCGCCCAAGGTGCTTTGGGCTTGATGCGAAGAAGAGTTGAGTTGTGTTGAGTGCCCCGCTTGGTGGGAGGCATCCCATCTGGCGGGTTATTCTTACGTGTACGGCCAAATTGGTGCACCCCTGCAGGGATAAATCTTCTCGAGAAGCCGTGTTTTCCGCGGTTATGGTTGACTTGGTGAAAGTACTGGCTAACAAGTACTCAGAACAACTTACACCTAACTATTGATAATTTAACTAGTAATAGACTCATTGACACAACAACTTGATCCATTACTCATTAACCCAACTGTGTAAGTTATCCTCGGATTGCTTCTTTGGATAAGGGGCGAGATCCAGGATGGGTTTGATTGGTGGTTAGTTGTAGTTGGTTACGATACGCTATCTTATCTCCTTTCTGTTATACGGAAGTTGTAGTATGTTCTGTAGTTGGTTAGCGCAGCCAGTTGCAGCATCTTTTATATCCCCTTCCTTCCGTTGAACCCAAGGCATCCGTGCTTGGTGTTGACGGGCTACACTTTGGTGAACTGTGAGTCTTGCTTGCCAGTACGTTTATGTACTGACCCCTTTGGGGCTGTGGTTTCCGCAGACTACGCTTACGAGGATCCCAGTGACGGCTACTACGTGGAGTTTGACGAGGCTGCTGACGAGTAGGTAGCGGACCCGGGCAGGATCCGAGACTACGTGGATGGGCTCCGTTTTCCTTTCATTCCCGGCTTCTTAAGCCTATTTGGATTTGTCTGTACTCAGACCCTTTGAAGGCTTCCGCTGAGATGTAATGATGTTATGTTGGGACATGTGTCCTCTGGATGATTGTATTTGCTATCTCTGCTCTAGTGAGAGCTATTTGCAACTTATTTCAATCTTTTGTGTCTTAGAGATATGTTGTGCTATCATTCTGTTACAAACTGTTGACGTACCATGTGTGTATGGTATGAAGTACGTCAATGGTAGTATCCTGATTTCTATGGCATAGTTTACGTCGACGCTGAACAGATAGGGGTTGGTTGTCACACATACGTGTGTTGGCCTACTCGTAAGAGGACGCGGGTGCCGGTAAGCCCCGTAATCCAATCTGCTACTGTTCAACGGAATGGCGAGTATCCTTTAGAAGTCCGGCAGATGGAACCTTCCTTTGACCTATTCATCTTACCATGGTTCCATCCGCCCACCATATAGAACACTACCACTCGGGTAGTCATTCAAGTAGTCATATTATTATAAAAATAGGATCATGCATTCTTTTGAGAGTAGGTGATAATACGATAGGGTTTTTGCAAATAGTTTGTTATGAGATACTGCAAAGGATATGAGCAAGTGATGAACTTGCCTGAGATTGAAATAACAATAGTAATCCAGGTCTTCGGGGTTCCAGGGTCGCGTAGAAAAATCCTGACATCTGAAAGATAGCAAAGTAGTCCCGGTAAGGACTACATAAAACACTGGCAAGATGATACATGCATAGTAATGAGATGCATCGTGAATTACCCTGGAAAACACCCCAGCTTACAAGTGTAAGCCACGTTTGATACGATATCTTAAGCACACAGTTTTTAGGTGAAATATTTCATTACTTATGATGATGTGGTTATTATTCCTTTAGAGTTACATGTTTTTCACTTTTACTTGGACAACACTTGTTATCATATTTAAGTAGAAGTGTTGATTACTTGGTGAGGTAACAAGACAATAGCACATGGAAAACAATTATTGAAAAGGTAACAAACATGTTTGATTTTATTTTCCAAACGTGTAGAACTAATGACAATGAGTTTAGTTGAAAATGATGAACTAGTACAGTAAACTCTATCATCACAATACTTGATAATTACTTGTGATGATAGGTTCTGTAGGTGTGAAAACATGTGAGTTTTATTAATAAGGAAAATGATATTAAGGTAGTTACTGCTGGTCATAATGGAATATTATAGAATTCCATTAATCTCATAGAAACAAGTTTATAAGTTAAATAAAATGTTTTTTGTTTGATATATTTGAGTTGAAAATGTTTTTCTCTTTAATTTGGTACCTCATTTGAAGTATTCTGAAAATATTTGAATAAGTTATTTATTTATTAATTTTAAATGAATTAAATGACTAGGCAAATATAGCACACATGAAAACTTGGTCAAATGAGTTGGAAAACATCATAGATAAGTTAGATTTGTCATTTGGAGCATTTTGGTATATGACTTGTATTTTTCTGATTTTATGAATTATTTATTATTTTTCTCAATTTTAAATGATTTAATTTAACTAAAGAAAATATTTAATTTTGAACTTTATCAAACATTTATGAAAATATTATAAATAGATAGGTTTTATTTTTATGAACAATTACATATTTTATCATTTTATGATAAGTAAATTAAAAGATAATGATTTATTAAGTTTATTTGAATTTCTGTTTATTTCAATTGACAGGTGGGGTCCACGCACCAGTTTCTATTTTAAACCAGAATAAAAGAAAACGGAAAATGACCCTGACGTCATGCTGACGTCAGCAACAGAAGAGGATTTCTCCATCTCGGTTTCAATCCGAGGATTTAGCTCGAATTGGTTCTATTAGTGGTTGCTACTGGCTAGGCACGGTCACAGAGATCCCATGGGTGGCGGCGCATCGACCATTTGGTCGCCGGAACGCTGCCGGCGACGAGGTGAGCGACGGCCGACGACGGTGACCAACGGTGGTGATGAGAATGGATGCAACAAAGCAAAGGAAGGGTACCTAAATGTTCCTAAGCTCACCGTGGAGTTGATTCCGGTGTCGAGGAAGCAAAATGTCGTCGGAATAGCCCGGAATCGACCATGGAGTCCGGCGGACGGTGATGAACAAGATGCCGAAATTCTACTTCCTCCAAGCTTTCTAGAAAACGAGGATCGATGGGGAAGTAGAGGACGGCGAGGCGGAGGTTTGGGTGGTCTCGGTTTCTCCCGGGACGCACGAAGTTGACGGCGGCGAGAAGTGGCCGGAGATACTAGGGTTTGGTTTTCCGGGTGCTCCCCGGTTGGGACAGAGAGAAAAAGTGCGAGGGAGGGAGAGACCAAGTGAGGCACGGCCTCACTGCTTCTTATCTGCGAGAGGAGGCGGCAAGCAGGTCGTGGCAACGACATTGCCACGGTGTCGATCTCCTCTTCCTTCTGGCAGAGGAAGAAGAAAGGAAAAGAAATGCCGAATTTCAACAACCCCCTGTAGTTTCTATGGTTTACAACTAGGTCCTTCTGTTACTGAAACTGAAAAGAAAAGCTTGTTTTCTGGGCTTTTTTGTGAACTTAAAAAATATTAAAAATTATATTTGAATTCCTTATCAAATTTTACATCTCACCATGTTTTACTTTGGTGAAATTGAGGAATATTTGTATTTTTTATTTAGGGTGCTAGATTAAGTGATTTTTATTATTTCTCACCATTTAATTAGCTAAATGGCTTTACAACTATTTTAAGCATCATTATCATGAGCACACAATGAACATGTGGTTTAACAAGGTGATATAGTTTAATTGGACAATTTTAAGTATAATCCCTTATAGAAAGTAATTTAGTAAAACAATTTGGTACTAGTTCTATGCACTGTTATGAAAATCATTTAATATGGAATCTCATTCCATGCCCCACCAAATGATTTCAATGAGTGAAGGAACTTGTTTTATTTTATAAAACTATGTTATTTTCATAGTTAAAACTCTTAGCAATTTTAGTAGACATTTTACTTAGGGAGGTGTAAGCTTTATTTCAGAACTTAGGTTCTTTATCAAGTGGAAAACATGTGTGTATTTAGAACCTATTTGTTTGTTTTCCACCAGTTTCCAAGTGTGGATATTATGTCATAATGTTTTAGAACATGCAATAATTTGCATGGTTATATGTAGATGAATATCTGTTATCATCTGTTAGTCTTACATATGAAAAGGATTTGGAAAACAAGGTATTAAGCTTGTTTTCATCTACCTCCACATATCAAGACATGTGGATGTAATGACTTGTTATTCTTTCATACTTAATAATTGTTTTCATTTAAGACATTATTATGAGCTCTTCATCTCTGATGGGTTTGACAGAGGTTATTGGTTCTCTAATATATCCTAATGATTTACTAGATAATTTTTTATGATCCTTTTCTGAGGCAGTGCTGCTTCTTGTGGTCTTCTGTTGCTTGATGTTCTTCTCTCTAGTTACCACTAGTCTTCAGACCTTGCCTTGGTGCTTTGCAAGTAGTATCATCCCTTGATGGTCTCTTGACTTAAGAAATTCACCACTAGAGCTGATAGGATATATTGAGAGGTTCCTAGATACTAACTTCAGTAGTAAATTGTAGCTCCTGATGAGATGAGTTCATTTGAATCCATAACCATTTCCTTCTTATGGTGTATTCAATTATGATGAAAAATTAGCTTATTGAAACTCAGTTGTTTTAATGCTTACATGAATATTCTGTTCACAAGGTTGATCTGACCTTGTAATCAAATTATTCTTATATAGCATCAAACACTTGGATTTCAACATGTTGCTTGTTTTATTCCTTATCTTGGTTTCTTCCTTACTCATAAGTGGTTCAAGTTATAATGTGGTTTATTATTTTATCCTTGTTATTCTATTCCTTTTATGGATCAAGGTTTTATATATAACAGAATGTAGGTGTATTTTATAGCATCAATTTTCCCTATGCATATAAGAAGAATTTGTTGACAAGTTTGCAAGGCTTGCCCTCAAATTACTTTTCATATACAAATGGCTGATAGATACAAGGTTATCAAACATTATGTTTATTTGTATATGACACTCAATTGTTAGAGCCTACAAAAGTGATTTGTTAACAAGGTTGCAAACTTGTTACCAAACTACTTCTATATAACACCAACATTAGAATACCACATTGTTTCTAGATAGTTTAATAAGGATTGATCTTGGTGTATGATTTTCCAAATTCTTCAGGATAGATTGAGTTAGAACTTCTAAGGTAACCTTAAGAATCCTTCTGTAGATCTTCTTATGGTAGTTCCTCCTTTCTTTTTGGTTGCTTCTCTTGCAGAATTACTTAGAGAAGATTGGGAAACAAGATAGAATGGTCTTGACAACATAACAAGATCTAGATTAAGAATTAGTTCATGCTTTTATTATCCTTACATATACTTCTTATTTTATTTCCCAGAAGATATGTAATTATATCATATAGGATCTGTTTACTTAGTTATTAATGCAATTCCTCTAATAGAGGTTATAACTTGTTGTTATTCATTACTTGTCTCCAGAAATACTTTAGTTGTTAAGTGTTGATTTAGATAAAGATGTGGAATGCTTATGGAGTGATGACTTAATAATAAGCTTATCAAATGGCTCATTGATGTGTTGAGATTTCATATGCTCACTTGTATAAGATGATTAAGACAATGAGCATGCGAATTTTATTAGGATTTAATAACTTATGTAATAGTTGTTAGTTGGTTACTCAGAGTGTCATGTTGTTATTTTATATTATTCATTTGTATTCATGTTACAGACATAGAGGTTTGGAAAGATCATGTGTGATGATCAAGGTTTTAACAGTGGTTGAAGAAGATTTGATTATTCTCTTAGGTACTTATTTTATAGTTTATGAGATATATACATATTCGATAAATATGTGAAAACACTTATGATGTAATTTCCACTTGTGGGTTTTAAGTTATGCCTTGTTTGTATCACTTATGTTCTATTGAACCATTGTTATTTACATGTGAATGTTAACTTAGTAGTTACTTAATAATTTAGACCGATGTGGTGTGAATGGTTGATAACTTTAAAGAGTTATTGTTGGAGAGGACATAACACCTCTATTGATGAGATGGTTCAATTGTGTATTACTCATTGGTGGAAGTATGATTATCAGTGATGTGGTTTGGGTACTCACCCCTCTTTGGGTTGTAGATCCCTGATGAATTATCCCAAGTCACTTAAGGACTTGTGGTGAAGATTGTTGAGGTTTGTGTTGGTCACAACCAATCATTGTAGCGTTCCCACATTTAAATAATGTAAGGACACATGTGTTATTGTGCTAGTCCCTGGATCAATTGCTAGCACCACAGTACAAAATGAAATATCATGCAAATGCATCAAATTCTATTATATCGCATGATCCAGTCTTTACAAAATAGTATTACAACTTGCATAGTCTTAGAAGACTAGCAGGAAACAAATATATACAGCGGAAAACATAGTACAACATTGAGCCCATGTTCTTCATGTGCCACAGGCAAAACATGTTGGCGATAGTCTCGAGATCCTAAACGAAATCCTCACTCGTCTTCAGAAACATCTGCAATATGGAATATGCAGCCACAAGGGAGTCAATACAATTTAATGTATTGGCAAGTAACACTATGGTGGATATAAATGGCAAGACTAATACTACATGCTTATTTGGCTGAGTGGAGTTTAGGCTAAGTTTGCATAAAGCCAATTTTGTCCTATCTCTTTTGTAAAAGAAACTTTTCTTTTCAAAGGGGTGGCAACATTGGATTAAGATCCAAGCACCACAATACTATTCACTTGGTCAAAATTTTACTTATTGAAATTGGTGATGAGATTCTTCCGTCAATCCTTGTCCAGCTGCTCATAGTTGTCCATAACCGGGGACACGGCTAAGAACTTAGTTTGTTGACTCTGCAGAGGTTGTGCACTTTCACCCTTTGTCTTCAATTAGCCCAAACATCCTATACGCCCGGAGTGCATCATGGAAAGGAGAGAATTGAGACGAGATCTTTCAGAAGAAGAAGTCCAAACCCACCGGCGAGACCGTTCCACCTATAATTTTGCTACATCTGCTAGTCAAGCCTGGGCTGAACTCTCACAACTTAGTTGATCAAGACAAAGCCCATATGTCAAAAGGCTGCACGGGAAGCTACTAAACTTAGAAGGACATAGTAATCTCTTTGTTCTTGGGTGGCCATCCGCAAGTGACAACCTCAAGTGGAATAACCCTTCGATAAGGGCCCTGAGGAAACACTCAACATAACCCAGTCTTACCACTTCCACCCAGGTGGTTCATTCATTAGTTATACTTAGGATTTTTCCTCAACATCTAGTAAAACAATTTGTAACATTGCATAGCGCCTAATAAATTCTAAGGCTATCAAAATAACAAGGTAAAAGGGATGGCTACACACTACTAGGATAATAGCATAGCATAGTATAACTTAGTAAAATTTCCTATCATGCATACTACTCAAAATCAACTAATGCATATAGAAAATAATGGGTAGTTGTGACGCCCCGGGATCGGGCACTATGCAGATTTCAGCATTTCCGCCAAAATCCACATAATAACCGATTCCAGGTTGCCACTTGTGATAACATTACAACAGTTCACGAATAATCCACAACAACAACAGAGGAGGTATATACAAGACGACTCAAACAAGCCAAGGATACAACTGATACAATACAAAGATCCAAATAACAGCGCAAGAAACAACATAGTGTCCGACTACGGACAAGATACAAATTGGACTAAGAGTCCTGAAGATAACCGATGGCGTCTGATCCCTGCCCAGGCCAAGCCGGAGGGATTCCCAAGCTAACATCGTCAGACTTCAAACCTGTTGACTGCAATGTGGAATATGCAGCCACGAAATGGATTCGTGGGTCAGTATTGTTAAGTACTGGCAAGTGGATACTCACAAGATACCAGCGTAACCCATCATCACAAGATACAAATACTTTGGGTACAACGGAAAGGAAGGGATTATTGCAAAGAAGCGGCAGAGGGCAGCACTAACAACTAAAGAGACACGCTACAACTTCCGGCTAATAGAAAGGGATAAGAGAGCGCGACAAAACCAACTATAACTACTCACCAAACAATACCCATCCAATGTTACCCCCTACTAAGGAAGCAACCCAAGGAAACTCACACTGTTGATTAAGGTGACATTCATTTTTGTGGAGGTAGTCTATATTACTAGTCAAGTTATCATTGTTAAGTGTAAGTTGTCTGAGTACTTGTTAGCCAGCACTTTCACCAAGTCGTCACATAACCGCGGACAACACGGCTTCTCGAGAAGATTTATCCGTGCAGGGTGCGCTACAGTACCCGTACACACTCAAGCCACCAACTAAAACTCAGGTTGGCTCGACACGACCCAAACCATCTCTACAACCTGTCCTAGGAGCCACGGAGCTATAAGGTCCCGGCCAGTCCGACCTAACCTAAGCGCAAGGGTGAAAACCACACCCCCCGGCACCACAGGCCTCGCCCTATATGCATCATCATAACCATCATAATCATCATCAACCATGGGGGCGCCTCCCATTATGCATATGCGCAAATGGAACGCCCGAACTAAGTGTGGCTCTTCGGACAAGCTGCAAATCAGGTCTAAGTCGAGGGGGGTCCCATACTACCTCCCGGATGCGGTTAGCGCGCTCATCATGGATCAATGGACAAGACCCTTTTCCTAGTTTCGACACTAGCAGGCTCCAAAACCACGCCGGGCCTCCTGCCGGTGCCTTAACATCAAATTATTATTACCCCAAACATTAACATGTTGTTGATTAAATTGAAACCCAACTATCAACTAAACAGGTGATACGAAAAAGGACAACAAGACTAGAGCGCAAACAACACTAAGCATGCAACTACGACACGAGGGCCAACAAGGTAAACAAGCAACCGTTGATAGGAAGTGGAAGGAAGGCTATATCATGGCTGCAAGGTAAACATATGATAGGATCGAGACACCAGCATCGAAAATACTAGGCTAGCATAAAGACAACGGAAAGAATCGGTAAGAAGTGAGGAAAGGCAACATAGATAGCAAGTGAGTATACTTGCCTGAGATCCAGCAAGTAGAGGTACATCCGAAGAACTTGTCGTTTCTCACATCATCTCAACGTCCTATCCGCGAAGAAACAACGAACTAGAACAAACACCGGATGCAACAATTACTTCTACGGCAAAAGATCCAGCATGATCCTATTTTATATGCATGACATGCGAGATGCAACTTAACCAATCTAAGTTGAGACAAAAGCCCAACATTTAATTAGGAAGGTTTAAGTTATTTATCTAACCATCAATATTAAATGTTGTTTAGCATGGAAAACAAGTAATAAATGAGCTAAACCAAATTAAATGGAATAGGGACCAAATTGTATTGAAAAGGTTGAAAACATGTATAAAATGTTTCAATGAACATTTTGAGCTATTAAACATAACTTTTGGATCATTATTGAATTTATTATGCATTTTTCCATAAGCATCTTTATTCTGCCCCTTTTAGTAAACAGAAGGAAACATGTTCAAATTTAATTCAATTGTGACCAAATAAAATACCACTGTGTAGAGTTTGTTAAGACAAATTTTTAGAGCTCAAGTTTGCTCAATTTGGGTGAACAGAACTCAAGTTATGAATTTTGCAAGATTTCAGTTTTTATTCCATTTTCTGTATTTAAATATTTAGTGCACGACTTATTACAGAAACATGTTGACATTTTTACATATTTCGAAAGTGCTCACAGTTATGAATCTACAGAAATTTGAATCACCAAAATTGGAGTATTTATGAATATTTGGTGGAATTTACAAGATAAGATTGTGATCTGCTTTGGGGCTGGGCTGAGGGAAAAAAAATCCAAAAAAAAAAAGATTAGGCATAATGCCTCTGCAGGGGTTGGAACCAGGGACCTCCTGGGTGCGCGCGGGGGGTGCTAGCCACTGGGCTAGTGCGCTGCTTGTGATGGATCTGGGCTTCGTTTACTTTTGAGGTGTAACGAAGCGGTTTTCTGAAACTGAACCAAAGTTCAGTACCGAACTGAACGAAGACGGACAGAACGCGCCGGCGACGGGGGAGGCCGGCCGCGCGGTTCGCTGCTGCTGCGCGTGAGCGTGTGTGCGTGCAGGGGGGCGGAGAGAGACGGGAAGAGGCATCTCACAGCGCTCGTCGGCAGAGGAAGCGGTCGAGGAAGTGGGCGACGACAACGAACTGAAGACGCGGGGGCGGACGGACGGACATGCAGTGCTCGGCGGCGACGCGAAGAACTCGACGGCGCGGCCGCCTGGAAACCCCTCGGACCACGACGTCTTCAGCAAAGATGGAGAGGGCAGCTTCTAGTTTCCATTCCCGCGAAGAACGGCCTCCCTCGACGAGCACAGCACCCGCACCATCACCCCCAACTTTCGGCTAGAGAAAGGATTTTTGGGTTCAGAAGAGTTCAGGAAACGAAGGGGATCTGAGGGGAGAGGGAGCAGGGTGGCGGCGGCGGCTGGAGAGGAAAGGGAGAAGGGCTAGGGCTAGGGTTTCCTGGGACCTCGGGGTAGATAAAGGAGAGGGCAGGGAGCAGGTGGAGGAAAGCGACAGGAGGTCACGCCTCCTGCGTGCTATCTCCTGTACGGACAAAGAGGAAGAAGGAGGTGGGATGGATTGGCTTTGGGCCAGGTAGGCTGCCTCCCAAACGTTTTTTTTCTTTTCTTTTTATTATTATTCCCTTTTTTGTAGAAAGAGAAAAGGAGAGGAAGGAAGGGAAAAATAATGGTTGAAGAATCATGAACTCACTTTTATGAATTATACAATTCAAATGCCCAAGTTCATGACTCTTTGTTTTTGAAAATTTTAAAATGTGCCAAAGTTTTGACTTTAAATTTGAATTCACAATAAAAGGAATTTTCATTTAACCAAGCAATAAAAATTAATTCCACTTCAATTTTATTGAAAAACAATTTGAGTGTGAAACACGAGTGCATTGTTTGAATTTCTTAAATTGGTTTGAAAAATTTTAATTGGTTTGAGAACAAGTGTAATGCATATGATGCATGATGCTATGTGATGCAAAACAAAAACAACAAGCAATTCTAATTGGAAAAACCCCGGGTGTTACAGTAGTTGATGGTGTGTTACTTGCCTTGTTGAAGTTGGTGAAGATATCACACTCTCTTCACAAAAGATCGTTGCTCTCCGTACAATCTATTCATTGACAACACAAAACCAAATAAACAAGCATCCTAACAAACAAACATACAAGTGTAGAAAACATACATAGCAACTAACATATCAAAAGGGGATTAACCAAGTTGGTTAGGACAAGGTCTAGGTTTGAGTTGAAAGATTCATTCTCTAGTGTTCTCATTCTTGTTAAGGAAATTCCAATCGTTTACTTGGGAAGGACTATGTTGAGCTTGATGTGATCTAACTTTATTATAACCATACTTGTCGAGGAAGTTCCAAGAGTTCACTAAGAATAACCATATTACTTCTTCAACTAAAGTAATACATGCAAACACTTGGTCATATTCACCTTCAAAAATATTTGAGTGACTATGTTAGTATTTTCCATTGTGGTTAGGGTAGGTCTAATAACTTCATCATCAAGGGAAAATATTACTAAGTCTTGGGTTTTCCATTTGGGTCAATGGTTGGACAAAAATAACTTGTTATTCTTCAACTTGTATGGATTGCTTCTAGACCTCATGTGATTGCCTTCTTGAAGATCATCATCATGCCATCTAAGTTGTTTCCTTCCTTGGTGTGGTGCTTCTCTTGGTCTTGATAGTCTTCATGGTTTTCTCACTAGTTGTTTTCCAAGTGGTGTGGTCACAACTAAGTGTTTTATTTAACAAATGTGAAAATATCACTAAGTCAAAATAGAGGGGAAATGAGACAAGAGGATAGAATGGGAGAGGTGAGTCTTCTTCTTCATTTCTTCATGTACTTGCACTTGATGGAGTATGCTTCAGATGGTTGTGGATCCTAAGTCATTTCTTCAATGATCTTCCTTATTGCTCTTCATGTTGCCACCAAGTTGAAAGTGAAGAACCTTCTATTTCTTGAGTCTTGTTTTCCATTTGCTAACTTGATGGATTCTTGAAGCAAGAATAGGGGGATGGAGGAGTAGATAGAATACTAGGGCGCTAGTGTTTGAGGTTCACTACTTTCTCTTTTATATGGTTGACATACTAGGGACTTGGTCTTGGCTCCAAAATGGACACAACAAACAATGGTAGAAAGAAATAGAAACAAAATCTAAGACATTATAACTAGATGGACTACTATGATGGATTTTTGGCTAAAATACATGGTCATGGTGCAAGGGTGTCCAAAATGGTTGGGCAAGGTTGTTTCTGGTCCAAGGTTATCAAATGGAGCAATTTTGCAAAAGGGACTATATTGAAAATATTTATAGAAATTAATCTATGTCAAAAATACTCAAATAGACAACTTAATTCTAAATTCAATTTTAATTTGATAAATAATTATTTTGGGACAGAGGTTATGAAAGTACACATCCTAAGGTTTCCAAATACATTTTATTTACAATTTTTGGATTTGTAGAATTTGAATTATGCCAAATTTCACCAAACAAGCATATTTGAAATTGAACAATTTTAAGTTTGTCAAATTTGAATTTGGCCAGTGCTAAAAGATTCTACAGATCCAGGGGATTTCAAAAAGTCCAAGTTTGCTAAATTTGGGCTTATGGTTAAAAAGATATGATGTTTCTAAGTTCTAGGGACTAATCTGCAAATTCACAATTCTATTTTTATTCGGAAATAAATCCAGAGAGAGGCTGGGCCGAAAATGGCTATTTGCCGCGCGGCGCGACAGATAGTAGGTGGGCTTGGGCCGGCTTTGCGCTGCGCCGGGCGACATATAAGATCATAACGCGCAGGCTGACGCGGCGCCCTCTGATTGGCCCGTACCGCTTCGCTAGGTGGATCTAATCCTAGTCCTACAATGTTGATCCAACGGAGCAGATTTAAAATGGGGGGTTAGGGTTACCTCCCGCCGGAATTTGGTCGCCGGCGATGGCGGGGACGGCGGCGCGGGCTCGGTTGCAGACGGCGGCGACGCTACAGGGGGTCTCCGGGCTCGGGGAGACCACGGAGGGGATCAGCGGTGCACGGCGGGACGAATGGCGCTGATGGCGGGGACTCCCACGTCGTGGCTCGCCCGCGCAATGCGGATGGAGCTCGTCGGGGCTCCGGTGAGCTTCGGGCGCGTTGCTCCTGTAGAGAAAACAGTAGGAGGAGGGGTTGAGGAGGGGCGCGAGGACGAGGGGAAACGAACTACGGGGTTCTAGGCCACAGATACTGGCTCACCTTGCCGGAAATGGAGATCGACGACGGCGGATGCGGCTGACTCCGGCGAGGGATTGAGAGGGATTGGGGGCACGATACAGAGGAGGAGGAGAGGGGAAATGGAGAGATGGCATGGGGCTTTAACGTGGAGGGTTCGGTGGGATTAAACACGCACTGAAACGCTCGGATTGAAAGGGATTTAATCGGGGCAGAAACGTTCGACCGTTTCTTCTCAGGCTTGAAGACAATGATGACATCATCGCTGACATCAGCACTATTTTTTTTTCTGTTTTGTTATTTATTTTATATCTTCTGTTTAATTAATCCAAATAACATGAAACAAAATTCTAAATTCATATTATTTCAAATACTTCCCAACAGTACCACTTTTGTGGGGTTTTCATCATTTTCTAATTTTTCAAAATACAAATTCAAATGAATTCATAATTGCCTTAATATTCCAATTAAATGAGAAATAATAATAAAATAGGGAAATGGGTTTGGGAAATTTTCAGAGACTATAATATGGTTAATTATTATTTTCCAAAACCATTTCAACTGGTTTCCATGATTTCATAATTTTTTAAATAAGATGAAAACATCATAGTCACTTAATAAAAAAAATTCCTTATTTATTTGACTTGGGGTTTAATAAAAATAATGTGGTTTTCTCAAATTAAGATGTTGTTTTCCCAATTGAAAACATTATTTTTCAAAGTAACTTTACTTGTTTTCCTAATTTATGTGACACTTTATAGATATAGATTGATAAAATCTTTGAATGGCAAAAAGAAACATTTTATTCATATGGAATAATTTTGGAGGCAAGGAGAAATATTTAGAGATGATAATTTTATGGTTTTTATTTATCATATACATTTTCAAAGTTATAAATGGGTTGAAAACATATTTGTTAGGAGGTTTGCTGAGAATAAATATTTTTCTTTAAGGTAGAAAAAATTATTTTGAAAGGGGCTTTAGGGTTTATGGGATAGATGTATAATGGATTCTTAATTTCAATTTTTATTGAGTTATGTATTGTTTCCTTTTATTTCTTGCATCTCATTGGTTTTTGGTGACTTGCATAACATGAAAATAAAAAGTTTCAATTTTTAGTGATTTTTGTACTTTCCAAAAATCAGGGATGTTACAATCATGGTTTGTGTTTTCAGGTGATTTAGTTTCTTAAGATACCTGTTATAAAGATCACTCCAAATGTACTCATGACTAGATGAACTAGACCTATTTCATCATGTCAAGTGAAACATTGGTCACTTTGATTCGTTTAAACTTTCGCGCCAAAATTTCCCGTATTTTTAGATGCATGCTTTGCAAATGCACATATTATATTTAGATCCTTATAACCTCCCAAACACTGGGATGTTACATCCTACCACTCGAGGGCAGGTAGCGGTGCACAAGCACCATCTCCCAACAAGTTGAAGAAGAAACCGGGAAACAAACCTCCAGCTGCGAGCAAGTGATGGCTAGGTTGAGACTCCAAGTGCAGAGTGTGTAGCTAGTGGCAAGCCTTCTTCCCCATGAGGGTGACTCGAGGGTTTATATCGAACTCTTGGGGAGCCAGTATTTCAGCAGTTGTCTTCCAAGCTTCCTCCAGGATCCTGCAAACAAGTAGATAATTTTGTGCCCTCAACCTCACCAAGTGGTTGTCAAGCACAAGGTGTGAGACTTCTAAATTGCAATGCAAAACTGAAAGTAAATGTGCAATAATTAAATCTACTACTAAATGCAAATGAGAAAATAAATATGCAATGGATTGTTTTTGTATTTTTGTGATGCAAGTGGTGATGGAGATAATGTAAATTTGAATTGGAGATGCAAGTAAAGTAAAGTGCAAGTAAAGTAAATTGCAGCAAAGTAACTAGAGTGTTTTCTTATAATTAAAATAGGACCGGGGTTCATGGTTTCACACTTGCATTCTCTCAAATAAAGTGGTACACGGTGGACATAAAGAATTACATGTGAGATTACAATAACATGTTTAACATTGAGTACTTTCATATGGGCATCACGTCCTAGCATAGAGATCTCTACGGTCATATTGATCCATCTTATACTCCACCAAGATGCGAAATAAATCATAACACCTCGATAATTAAGGAAAAACCAGAGTATAGCTTTAAGCAATGTGACATGAAGTTGAAGTAAGAACTTGCTAGATCTAGTCATGGAGATTGATTAGTGTCACTTCAAATCCCCGGTAACAAGGTACTCCTTTTTATCCCTAGTGAGGTAACTAAGAAAGGTTTAACAAAACCTAAGTGGATCGCTGAACTTCTGTCACTTTCACAGCACTAGCCACCCCCCGTTACTCAAACTAATGCACCCATCACCCCACACACGCTCTCAAGAACTAGATTGATCAGAGCTAGCAAATAAGAACAGGGTACATAAGATACATCTACTCAAATAACTCAAGAGACACAATTGCAATCTCAGATTCAATAACTCATAGAAAAGATCCACCACATAGGAATTACAACGGTGCCCGTAATCATGTGAGGCAGCTCATACAGATCTAATTAGTGAAGCACATAGAGAGAGAGAGAGAGATACAAGTGCTACTTCCACAAACCCATAGCCCTGGGGTGGACTACTCCCTCTTCATGGAGATGTCGATGGAGATGATGTTGGAGGTGTAGGAGATCACACCAGCGGCGCCCCGCCGGAGTTTTCCCCTCCAATCTGGAACTTCTGGTCTCTGTTTTGGTGTTTCGGTGTTTCGGCGGAGCTCTCCTCCGTAAGGGTATGGGGGACCCTTTTTATAGTCGGTTTTAGGTCAAGACGGAGTCGGTAAGTCGAAGATGGAAGGAATTGGGGCCACAGGGGCCTAAAGGGGGCCTCTCACGCGGCCAAGGAATCTGGCCGCGTGGAGGGTCCTCTTTTGGGCTTCCTTGCCCAATTCTCGTGGATCCTTCGCCCGCAAGTCTTCTCCTTCCAAGAAAATGACCCCCGCAGATTTTCAGGTGATTTCGCGGAAGTTTGCCCCCTGAAACATCATAAATATAGAAAACAGGGTTTCTGACAGGCAGGGTTAATTCCATAAAAGTTGGGGGACTTTGTAATTTAACCCCAAAATACTATAAAACATTGAATTATACCCTTATATGATGCAATATGTAATACAAAACCATGTGAAAATATGCTAAATTCATCTATGCATTTTACATGCATCAACATCCCCAAGCTTAACCCATGCTCGTCCTCGAGTATGAAGGTGATAAAACTAAGATGGGTTTTGCATATTGAAATATAAAGGAGGATTATTCATGCTACATATAATCAAATGATTAATACTAGAAATGAGTAGCAATATACAATTCATGTCGTAAGAAATATCAAATATGCAAGAAAAGATGCTTCATGAAAGTTCACAAAGTGTATAATGAAATAAAAGCACTATGGACCAAATGCATACACAAAATGAAAAATAAAATCCTATATTGGTCAAAGAATAGCATAATGGAGAATAGAAAATATGGTGGACACTTTGGAGAAAATTGAGTACAGGTAAAACATGATCAAGTATTATTTAGCCTCTAAATTATTCAACTAAAATTACTAATTGAAATGTGGTATCCATTGATCTAGGACTCTCATTGCCCCTTTATCACTAGCATCTTAAAATTGTGAGTATTGAAGTAATGAGAATGACAAGGTGGTTGAAAGCCTCATGCCCCATGAGTGTGAAAACCTACTCCATGATTACTCAACATAAGATTCCTAATAAGATTTGTACAATCATAATAAGTATTAATGACATCATAGAGAACCGCAAAGAGGTACCTCTTGCCCCATGACATGGAAACAAACCCATGTTACAATGACAAGATGAACAAACGGAGTAGACTCATCATTATTTTTATTTTCATTCACTATTATGCATGGCTTCTTATTTTATTATAGGATGTGTTGCAGAGTCACTCAAGCTATAAGTAAATTTCCACCATGATAAAGCATGGCTTGGGTTAGCGGCCCAATGCATTTCTCTAGTCATATAGATACTTACTCATCAAAACTTATTATTCCTCTATTTCATTTCGGCATGGCAGGAGTCCAAAAACAAAAGTACATGATATCAACCAAATGTAATTTTTTTGGTGCAATGTTGAAAGCTTTCCGGTGATACACGTTTATAGCTAGCTCCCAACCACACACTTGTCAAACGCAAAACTTGTGGCTCCCATTATTGGGTCATGTTTATTAGATGCATAAAAAGTAAAGTGTGCCTTCAAAAGTTCGTGAGAGTCCTATCCCAAGTTCAACCCATGACAATTAATAAAGTGAATATCTTAATTTATAACATAAATAACACAATAACATGGTGAACATACTCGGAATAGCAATGAAGCTAATGGGAAGATATGGTGGACTCACTGGAAATACTTGGCTAAGGAGTGTTGAAAACAAGTTTTTACTTGTTGGAATTTTTAAATTTTTGGACTAGCAAGAGGGAGATAGTTGACCAGCTACTATGCATGAATATGTCCATAGAATTACTCATTTCATGACAAACTAAATAAACCAGCAATTAACATCAAGGACATGAATAAGAGATAGCTCACGACAACATTATTGCAAATTTCTACACATAAAAAGCCTATAAATCATGCAAACATATGTAGCTCTTCAAATCAACCATGGCATCCCTATTCCAAGTCATAATACTAGCATCCAATACATTCCAACCCCAAACTCCAGTAGCTCAATCTCATATAAAATGATGGTGGTGGTCTTATCAAAACAAAAATAAAAACAAAAACTAGACGCTTCACGTCTCTACGATAAATGCTTTGCTTAGAAAAACAGAAAGTAGACATGTGCTAACCAGAAGAGTGTAGATCCAGTGGGGTGTTCATAAAATCCCCAAGCTTATGGGTTTCACCATTCTTGGATGTCTTGAGGCGCAGCTCCTCTATTCCCTGTGAAAAAAACTTCACAAAACATGTTTCTCCCATTCTTTTTCTGTGGGGTGAGATTAGCAAGGGCAAACAAATCACATGCTTGCTATGCAAAATTCCAAATCAAATGATCCAGTAGATAGACAATAAGGTTCATTATGTTGTATGTTCACTATCTTGCTTGAAAGAATCATGGAAATTTGATTCCCAAGCCCAAAGAGTGCATAAAACAAAAGAAGACAGAATCTGTCCAGAAAAGCAACAGTAGCAAAACGAACGTTTTTCCCTAAGCTAGACTCGTCAAAAAATTAAGCCAATTTTTGTGCTTACAGAGGACGAAAAGGTGCAGTACATACAAAAATATTAGCTCAATCCGACATACCAATAAAAAACGTAAAATCATACGGTGAGGAGACTCGTGCTGAAACAGAAATTTCATGCACTAGGATAGCAACTTATAAGTCCAAATGGGTTTGACTTGACTCTTTATTCAAAACTACAGAATTAAAACAAAAAAACTAATCTCTTGAGATAGCAAGAGGACACTAGGAAAATCCAAACAAAAACAACCGGTTGCCTCCCGTAAAGCGCTTTCTTTATAGCCATATAGCTAGGCTTTACTTACTTGATAATCAAGAGGGATAAAGCTCATGAGGGAGCTTGTTCTTCAGCGTGCCCCTCTTCCTTGGGAAGTGCTCCATGCTTTTCTTGTGAGGGAACTGAAACTTTACATTCCCTTCCTTGGAGTCTATGATTGCACCTGTAGTACGAAGAAAAGGTCTACCCAAAATAATAGGACTAGGGGATTTATCCCACATGTCCATAATAATGAAATCAACGGGTACGAAAATCATGTGCAATTCAATCATAACATCTTTTACTTGTCCTACAACATGTTTAGTAGAGTTATCATCAAGGAAAAATTCACTCGAGCACTTTTCTAAATTTTCTAGTTCTAGTAATTCATATAATTCTTTAGAGAGTACCGATACACTGGAACCTAGATCTAACATAGCATGGTGAATTTCTTTTCCAATTGAACCTAGAACCTTGGGGATCCATGCATCCCCAAGCTTAGGAGGTATCATGGCCTCATTCTTGTACCTACAATTTTTTCTTGCAAGACATGATTAGCAATATAAGATCCAAAGCCAGGTTGATTAACATTTATAGTGGGATCACTAGCAAATTTTTGTAGAGTAGCAATAAGTTCTTGCAAGCTACTTTTTTCTAAATCAAGCAGTGGATCCTTAATTTCAGTAAGCATCATAATTTCCTCTACTTTACTCTCTAATTTAGCTAGCATGATTGATTCATGAGGACTAATTTCATCTTTAGTAGCAAGATAAGACATATATGGAAGTAAATATTCAGGGTACTTCACTATTTCGTTCAAAGTTTCTTCTAAGCTAGTAGGGACATGCTCACTTGTATTCTCAGAAATATGATCAATATTTTCAATAATAGGAGCAGCAATAGTAATAGAATTCATTCCTACACTAGGTTGTGCTTGTGGCTTTCCTGCTGACATGCTTAATAGAGTTGCTTGATTATCAGCTAATTTTGACAATGCTTTATCTAAATTCGAAGATTGAAGTTGCAATCCTTTAATATCACTACTAATGGATGCAATAGACTTATTTAACTCGTGTATCATAGCATTGTGACTAGCAACTTGTTCCATAAGCAATTTCTTAGATTCAGAAATTTCACTAGAAGGCTTCCACTTATTTTCATTAGCATTAGGATATGGAACAAAAGGTTTATTTGGCACATAAGGAGGTTTACTATTTGAATTATAGGCATTACCAAAACCATTTCTACCATAATTCCTAACAAAATTAACGTCCACACTTTCAGAATTACTACCAACTAGCTCCTGCAAAGGCACATTCTCCATATTTTGTTTATTAATAAAAGCAAGAATAGTGTCCATTTTAGAAGACACATCATTGGTTTCTTCAATTAAATTTATTTTCTTAGTGGGATTGGGTGCTCTTTCAGTATTCGATTGACTATAATATTGCAATATGCTTTCTAATATGCTCTTAGCCTCACCTACAGTTTTACTCATAAAGGCACCTCCAGCAGCAGAATCAAGTATATTTCTAGACATGTAGTTTAGACCATTATAAAAAGAGTGTAGTATGGTCCATTCATTTACTCCATGTGATGGGCATGTTCTAAGCATTAATTTAATTCTATCCCATTCCATGGCTACATGTTCTTTTATCATTTTGCCTAAATGAGAGGATATTATTCCTATTTTGCAAAATTTTAACGGGAGGATAATATTTCTTAATGAAAGCTTCTTTTAAATCATCCCAAGACTTTATACTAGTTGTAGGTAGTGAAAGTAACCATTATTTATCCTTTCCTCTAAGTGAAAAATGAAATAATTTCAGTTTTAAAACACTACTTTCCACATTTTTAAATTTTTCCATATCACATATTTCCATGAAATCATGAAGATGCATAGAGGCATCCTCCATAGCACTACCACCAAATTGCTCTCTAATAACTAAATTCAATAAACTAGGACTTACTTCATAGCTTTTAGCTTGTATTTCAGGTGTAGTAATTGGCCTAGCAATGAATTGGTCATTGGGTGTATTTGTGTAGTCACTTAATTTAGTTCTATCACCCATTTTAACAGTTTTTATGTAATTTTTAAGTTTTTATGCAAAACTGAAAAGTAAAGTAACTAGGCAAATTCGAAATACTAAAATAAACTAGATAACTAAATGCAAAACTAAAATGCAAACTAAAATAAAATATGCAAGACAAAACAAAAACAAGAACAAAAACAAAGCAAAAACAAAAACAAGACAAGAAACAAAACAATCTACTTGAAAGAAGGTGGAGATAGAAAGGACGGTACTCACGTAGGTGCAACCTCCCCAAGCTTAGGTGTTTGCACACCTTGTTGGTGATGAAGACTTCTTGTGAGCTCCCTTGGACAACTCCTTCAACTATGGCTCCCCGGCAACGGCGCCAGAAAAACGCTTGATGGCTAGGTTGAGACTCCAAGTGCAGAGTGTGTAGCTAGTGGCAAGCCTTCTTCCCCACGAGGGTGACTCGAGGGTTTATATCTTACTCTTGGGGAGCCAGTATTTCAGCAGTTGTCTTCCAAGCTTCGTCCAGGATCCTGCAAACAAGTAGAGAATTTTGTGCCCTCAACCTCACCAAGTGGTTGTCAAGCACAAGGTGTGAGACTTCTAAATTTCAATGCAAAACTGAAAGTAAATGTGCAATAATTAAATCTACTACTAAATGCAAATGAGAAAATAAATATGCAATGGATTGTTTTTGTATTTTTGTGATGCAAGTGGTGATGGAGATAATGTAAATTCGAATTGGAGATGCAACTAAAGTAAAAGTGCAAGTAAAGTAAATTGCAGCAAAGTAACTAGAGTGTTTTCTTCTAAATAAAATAGGACCGGGGTTCATGGTTTCACACTTGCATTCTCTCAAATAAAGTGGTAGACGGTGGACATAAAGAATTACATGTGAGATTACAATAACAGGTTTAACATTGAGTACTTTCATATGGGCATCACGTCCTAGCATAGAGATCTCTACGGTCATATTGATCCCTCTTATACTCCACCAAGATGCGAAATAAATCATAACACCTCGATAATTAAGGAAAAACCAGAGTATAGCTTTAAGCAATGTGGCATGAAGTTGAAGTAAGAACTTGCTAGATCTAGTCATGGAGATTGATTAGTATCACTTAAAATCCCCGGTAGCAAGGTACTCCTTTTTATCCCTAGTGAGGTAACTAAGAAAGGTTTAACAAAACCTAAGTGGATCGCTGAACTTCTATCACTTTCACAGCACTAGCCACCCCTCGTTACTCCAACTAATGCACCCATCACCCCACACACGCTCTCAAGAACTAGATTGATCAAAGCTAGCAAATAAGAACAGGGTACATAAGATACATCTACTCAAATAACTCAAGAGAAACAATTGCAATCTCAGATTCAATAACTCATAGAAAAGATCCACCACATAGGAATTACAACGGTGCCCGTAATCATTTGAGGCAGCTCATACGGATCTAATTAGTGAAGCACATAGAGAGAGAGATACAAGTGCTACTTCCACAAACCCATAGCCCTGGGGTGGACTACTCCCTCTTCATGGAGATGTGGATGGAGATGATGTTTGAGGGGTAGGAGATCACACCGGCGGCGCCCCGCCGGAGTTTTCCCCCTCCAATCTGGAACCTCTGGTCTCTGTTTCGGTGTTTCGGTGTTTCGGCGGCGCTCTCCTCCGTAAGGGTACGGGGGACCCTTTTTATAGTCGGTTTTAGGTCAAGACGGAGTCGATAAGTCGAAGATGGAAGGAATTGGGGCCACAGGGGCCAAAAGGGGGCCTCTCACGCGGCCAAGGAATCTGGCCGCGTGGAGGGTCCTCTTTTGGGCCTCCTTGACCAATTCTCGTGGATCCTTCGCCCGCAAGTCTTCTCCTTCCAAGAAAATGACCCCCGCAGATTTTCAGGTGATTTCACGGAAGTTTGCCCCCTGAAACGTCAAAAATATAGAAAACGGGGTTTCTGACAGGCAGGGTTAATTCCATAAAAGTTGGGGGACTTTGTAATTTAACACCAGAATACTATAAAACATTGAATTATACCCTTATATGATGCAATATCTAATAGAAAACCATGTGAAAATATGCAAAATTCATCTATGCATTTTACATGCATCAGCAAGTCCATCTCCCGCAAGAGACGCGTCCCCACCTTAGAAGGGTAAGTGCTTCCGAGTTTACTCTGGTTTTCTGTTGTGCTTATTCCTTGTTCCTTTTTCTGGTTTTCTTCTGACTCTACTTCTCCTTTCAGCGATGCACTTGATGCTGATGCCACTGCTGCACCACCCCCCAAGAAGAAAACAGTCCCACCGCCAGAGTAGCTCGTGAACCTCTCGGATACGAATGAGGACCAGGACACGGAGGGTAGGACGTGCGCGTCCTCCCCATTTAAAGAAGAGCATGACCTCGGCGCCGAGAACACCAGCGCCGGGAACGAGACTGAGCACGCCTCCGAGCAGCCGCAACCTGAAGTGCAGCCGGCTGCTCAAGACGCCGCCAACACCGAGAGCCCTCCAACTCCCCCAGCTGCATCCGCTGGATAGACCACCGAGCGCGCTGCCGAGCAGCAGCAGGAGGACGCCGCCCTGGAGCGGCCAGATCCTATTGCTAATCAGCAGCCTGAAGACAATGCTGCCGAACAGCCTGACCCCGCTGTCGAGCAGCGGGTGGAAGATAACGCTGCAGAGAGACCAGACCCCGCTGCCGAGCAGCGGGTAGAAGATCCTCTGGTGGAGCCACCCCGCCAAGACCAAGTGCAGCCGGACGCTGCACCGACTAGCCGGCCATCTGCGCCGCTAACTCAGCAGGCGACTCCACCTCCCGAACAAGTTCCACCACCTTCTCAACAAGCATCTCAGCCAGTTCGTTAAGTGCCACCGCCTTCTCAGCCAATTCTCCAAGCACCTCCGCCTTCTCGGCCAAACCCCACGCCAAGCACCAAGAAGCTTATCAAGGCGGGTGCTGAACCAACCCGGCATCAACCAAAGCGTGGCGCCGCACAGGTTGGGCAGCCATTGCTGCCCTTCAAGCCGCAAGGCGGACAGGCCGCGCAGCTGCCCAAGAACCCCAAGTTGACGCTTGTCCAGAAGAAGAAGCCACCCAATCCAAACATAAGCTTGGTTCCAGTCGGTGCTACCTTTGGCCCTACAGAGGAGCAAGATGCTGGCGCGAGCGCCAGCGAGAAGGAGGCTGAAGCCGACTTCCCAGTGTACTGGAAACAGCTGCAAGAGCGCCACAAGATCCAAATGTCGCAGGAAGAAGAGCGGATAATGACTCTTAAAGAGCGAAGTGCCGTGATCCGCTCTAAGTTAAAGGGGAAGAAAGATTCCCTCCTTAGCAATGAAATTTCCTATCGCCAAGAAGATGACGAGGCGCTTCCCGTAGAGGGTGTTGCAGCTATCCTGGACCGGGTAGGCCATATTGAGATGGTCTGGGACAGCAAGGTATTCAGCAATGCTTCCTGGGATGGTACCGAGTTGGGAAAACTCGATCACTATCGGAAAGATTGGAACAAGGCCGACATCGTCCCTATTGGCATGGCAGTAGCCAGTCCCTGCAGCACATTGGCCAGCAAGCTATTCATCCTGCGCAAGAACATCAAAGATATAGAGCAAAGCTATGTGGTAAGTGTTTTCTCTCTTTTTTAATTTTCCGAGTTGCCAGTTTACTTATTTCTCCTTTTATTCTTTTAGCCATTCCCTCAGTCCCCGAGATTCGGGCCGAGTAGGTGAGACTCCACCGAGTTGAAATCTACTCAGGCCAAATCTTCCAAAATTCATCATTTCTCCTTCTTCCCTGCAGGATAGCATCCAGGAAAGGACAAAGGTGTTCCGCCAGCTTCTCTGGAATCACCGCCAAACCAGAGACCAGAACTGAGCTCTGGAGGCTGACAAGAGCGACAGGGATGCTTTGGAGAAGAACGCCCTGGACAACACCCTCAAGCTTTCTTAAATTGAAAGTAAGCTTTTAGCATCTCGGTTTGTGTGTTTTGTACTTACGCCCGTTTTTTGCTTTTTGCTCAACTGTTATCTTCTCTATAGGCGAGCTCAAGGCCCTGGTGGAGAGACACCAGGATTGTGAAGTTTTCTCTGCCTCGGCATAGAGTAAGATCACTTTTCTGGAAGGTGAGCACCTTTCCTTTCTTTTTCTATATTTGCCTTTCCTCATTTGGCTACTCTGCTCAATGGTGATGTTCTTCTCGTAGAAGAATATAAGAATTTCCGGGAGCAGCACTTGCAATGCCTCACTCCTGCTAAGGCACATCAGCAAGTGCGGGCCCGAGAGGTGGAGCTGGAGAAGGAGCGTGCAGCTGAGAGGACGGAGTTCGAGAAGCTCCAAGTTGATCTTGCAAGCGGACTCCAGACTGCAATCAATCATGTCCGCGAGAAGAAAGATCTCGAGAAAGCAGCTGCCGTCGAGAAGCGGACACTCGAGCTGGAAATCAAGATCCTTCAGGAAAGGAATGAAGCACTCGAGTCCACAATCTGCGAGTCGCGCCGCCTCCAGGACAAGCAAATCCGAGAAGCGGATGATTGGAGGACCAAGCTGGGGGCCCTTGTGCTGGAAATGGAATGTGAGTTGCCGCTACTCTTTACTTCATTTAGTTTCCTCTCTTCTGCCTTCTTCTATTCGGTTTCTTTTCTTCTCGGCCGCTCTTTCTGACCCAACTCTGCATCAACTGATACAGATATCTTCCCGGAGATTCGTTCTGCTGGTGAAACCGCTGTGGACAAGGCGAGAAAGGCCAGGGCAGCAATTGGTCTCAATGTTGATGATGGATCCAGCATCGATGATCATCTTACCAACCTCATGACCCAAGTGCGCTCCCTCAAAGGCTTGGGCACCTCCATGGTGTCCACTGCCATCAAGCTGCATAAGCTGTTTTGGCCCGAGAAGGACGTTCCGAAAACTTTCTGTGGTATCGCAGAGCACCTGGACCTAGTCAAGGCGGAGCTGAAGAAATGGCGCGCTTCCGCAGCTCGGGCAGGAGCTGACGACCTCCTCCATTCCATCTTGTCCTGGTACGAGAACTTGGATCTTGACAGGATTGGCACTCTCCGCAATGGATCCAAGTGGACTAAACGTCCCGAGTGCATCTACCGCCGGAAATAAGTGGCCTATGAGCTTGCCTCCTATGCCGACACCAGCCTCTACATCGACGGCCCCACTGAGTCGGATACAGATGTTGAAGACGAGGAGGATGAAGGAGAAGCTGAATTCGAGGACGATGCCGGCGAAGACGAAGGCCAGGATGACGAGGAAGCGGAGCCGGAAGGATCCGACCACGAAGAGGCCGAGAAGGAGAAGGGCGAGCAGCGCGACACCGCAGAGGACTCCGGGATGGGAGCCAACTCGGAGACTGAGCAGTCGCAATCCGCCGCGCAGGAGGAGACCGTCACCACCGAGATGGTGATTGACGACCCCGCTCCCGAGCTGGGTGCGACTGGGACTGCAACTGGTGAGCTCTACCCTCTTCCCAGCACTACAGCCACTCAAGCCTCCAACACTGCATCGGAGCAAATCTCCGCTACTCCAACTCCTTCCGCACTTGAGCCAACCTCGACAACTGCTGCCTCTGAGCCAGAAGCGCTTACCAACACCAATCCGGATACCACTGCCTCGACTGCTGCCTAAATTCCGTCAGTTTTTTCATTTCAAACACTTATCAGATCCCCGAGATGTCGGGTGCATATGTATCGAACAAATTTATGTCTTTCCGGCTACTCGGTTTTATTTGCTTAACACTTTAGCAACACTGGCTCAATGTCGGGTTGCGTTTCAATGCAAGTCCTTGAGTTGCATTTTTCATTCACTCGTTCTTTTCGTCTTTGCTTTTACCTGCCACTTGTGGCTTTTTGGTAGTCGAGTCACAAGGTTTCAAAGTTCAAGTTTCAGATACTTAGATCCTTAGAAAATTGCATGGTAATGCTGCCCACCACTTAGCCGAATAGAGAAACAACAAAGTAAAGAACACTCTATTCGGTTGCTACACCTTTCTTTTCCTTAGCAATTTTTTGTGTGTTCATTGACCTTTGGCTTGTTCTCTTGCTTGCCATGAAGCCGGGCTGCGGACATCAGCAGAGTTGAAGAGTTGGCCCTTGGGTTTAAACACATTACTATATATGCTTATGAAATTCTAAGTAAATCAACCGAGTAGACGAAGTAAAACAGAGTAGAACGACATAGAGCAAATTTGAGAAGGGTAGTCCCCGAGTTTGAATTCGGAGTGCCGACTAGAATTTTAACTCGGTTGAGGAGATACATATAATGTTTTCTCAGGAATGAAAACGGCGGAGTAGAGCTACATTCCAGGGACGCTTGGATTCCTCTCCTGCTCTATCCGGTCGGTTCTTATGGGGTGCCTGTGCGTCAACTAGATAGCAGGCATCATTGTGTAGAGACTTGCTCACAATGAAGGGCCCTTCCCACGGAGGGGATAGCTTATGCATCCCGGCTGTGCGCTGCACGAGCCTAAGAACCATGTCTCCTTCTCGGAAAACCCTTGGGTTTACTTTCCGGCTATGATAGCGCCTCAGGCTTTGCTGATATATGGCGGAACGTGACAGAGTTAACTCTCTTGCTTCTTCTAGCAGGTCAACGTCATTTTCTCGAGCATCTCGTGCCTCTTTTTCAGTATAGAGTGTTACCCTTGGTGAGTCATGCTCTAGGTTAGTGGGCAAGACGGCCTCAACTCCATATACCAGGAAGAATGGTGTGTATCCGGTTGATTGGTTAGGGGTAGTCCTTAGACTCCACAACACCGCCGGCAACTCGTCCAGCCAACAACCAGGGGTTCGCTGTAATGGCTCAATTAGCCTTGGTTTTATTCCGGATAGAACCATGCCATTTGCTCTTTTAACTTTCCCATTGGAAGCTGGATGCGCAACTGATGCAACATCTAGTCGGATGCGCTTCTCCTTGCAGAATCTCGCAAAGGCCTCCTCAGCAAATTTTGTGCCATTATCAGTGCTGATGTTGTGCGGGTAGCCGTATCTCAGAATAACATCCTTCAGAAAACTCACATATGTGACTCCATCACACTTTCGAATAGGATTGACCTCAATCCACTTGGTGAATTTGTCAACCATGACCAAGATATGAGTCATGTTGCCTCTAGCCGGCTTGAAAGGGCCTACCATGTCCAAGCACCAAACAGCAAATGGCAAAGTGATGGGAATGGTCTTCAGCTCGGACGCTGGCATATGAATTTTGCTTGCAAACCTTTGGCACCCATTGCATTTTCTCACTATATCTTCAGCTTGTCTCAAGGCAGTGAGCCAAAAGAAACCCTGCCTAAAATCCTTGTTGACCAGGGCCCGAGAAGAGGCGTGATGCCTGCATTCTCCTTGATGTATCTCTCTGAGAATTTCTTCTCCTTCCTTTGGCTCAACGCAGCGTTGCAGCACGCCAGTAGGGCTCCTTCTGTGTAGCTCCTTGTTAACGATTGTGTAGCCCTTTGATCTTCTATGTATTTGCCGTGTTGTGACCTCGTCACTCGGCAGGGTGCCATCCATCAGGAAAGACAAGATGGGCACAGCCCAACCTGGCGTGGGCCGAACGGGGAACACAGGTTCATCTATCTCCATTGGATCCACCACCATTACTTGCTCCGAGTTGAGGGCGAGGCCCCGAGTCCCCGAGTACTCATAAATGACCCCCCTCGATGAATGCGACAGTCCCTGAGTTAGGAGGGGCAGTCCCCGGGTTACAGGCGCCAGTCCCCGGGTTGGAGACGGTTGTCCCCGAGTTCTGTTTTGCAGCCTCCCAATCAATCTCCATAGGAACAATTTCTGAATCCGGTAGCAATGGAATGAAGATGGACTCCGAGTTGGGAGATGGCTTCATAGATGGCTTTCTCAAATGCTCCAAGGCAATCCCAGGCGGGATAAACTGCCGAGAAGACCCCAACTTGGATAGAGCATCAGCCGCATCATTTTCAGCTCGGTGTATGTGATGAAACTCACAGCCATCGAAGAATCCAGTCATAGTTGGCACAAGAAACCGGTAGGATGCCATGTTGGCATCCAAGGCATCCCAATTGCCGGATACTTGTTGCACCACCAAGTCCGAGTCGCCATAGCAGACAATACGCTGCACCCCAATCTCCTTGGATACCCTTAGGCCGTGTACCAGTGCCTCATACTCGGCCACATTATTGGATGCCTTGAAGTGTATTTGCAGCACATATTTGAGTTGATCACGCTTGGGTGACGTAAGCACTACGCTAGCAACCAGCCCTTCTTTCACTTTGGAGCCGTCAAAATGCATCTTCCAGAAATTGGTTTCCGGCATGGGAGGCTCATACTGCACCTCGGCCGAATCCACCAGAAAATCCGCCAGGGTTTGTGACTTGATGGCTTCTCTTCTCGCGTACAGGGGAGTGTACGCGGCTAGCTCAATTGCCCACTTGTCTACTCTGCCGCTTGCATCCTTGTTGTCCATGATGTCCGAGATGGGAGCGGCACTCACCACCGTGATGGGATGCTCTTGGAAATAATGCTTGAGCTTCTTGGCACCCAGGTACACACCATATCTCATCTTCTGGTAGTGCGGATAGTTTTGCTTGGAGCTGGATAGCACCTCGCTGAGATAATATACTGGCCGCTGCATAGTCTTGCCTTCCTCTTCTCTTTCCACCACTATCACCACACTCACTACCCTGTTGGTAGCCGCAATATAGAGTAACATAGTCTCTTTGGGTAGCGGGCGTGCCAGGACAGGAGCGCTACTCAGCATGGTCTTCAGCTCCTTGAAAGCCACATCAGCTTGCGGTGTCCATACAAACTTATCACTCTTTTTCATCAGCTGGTAGAGAGGCAAGGCCTTCTCGCAAATTCTTCCCAGGAAGCGGCTCAGAGAAGCCAAGCACCCAGTAAACTTTTGCACATCCTTCAGTGATCTCGGCATAGACATGCTCTCTATAGCTTTTATCTCTGAAGGATTAGCCTCAGTGCCCCGGCTAGATACCAAGAAACCGAGTAACTTGCCAGCCGAAACGCCAAAGGTGCATTTAGTCGAATTCAACTTCATCCTGTACTTGCGCAAGTTGGCAAAGGTTTCCTCAATATCACTAAGCAGAGTATGTGTTTTATTCGTTTTGATGACAATGTCATCTACGTACACCTGCACATTCTTGCCGAGTTGGTCATGCAAGCATTTCTGCATGCATCTCTGATAGGTAGCCCCAACATTCCGCAACCCAAAGCACATAACACGATAGCAATAAGCCCCGTACGGGGTAATAAAGGCAGTTTTAATTTGATCATCCGGGTTGAGAGCTATCTGATGGAAACCAGAGTAGGCATCAACGAAAGACAAAAGTTTGCACCCGGCAGTTGAGTCGATCACCTGATCTATGCGGGGTAGCGGAAACGGATCCTTGGGGCAGGCCTTGTTCAAGTCGGTGTAGTCCACGCACATGCGCCATGATCTCGGCCTTGGGGTCCTCCTTCTTCTTCTCAACCATGACCAAATTGGCCAGCCAATCCGGATGCAGAACCTCCATGATGAATCCACTTATCAGCAACTTGGTGATCTGATCACCGATAGCCTTCCTTTGCTCTGCCGCAAAGCGGCGCATCGCCTGCTTAATCGGCTTGGCGTTTGGGCGTACGTGTAGCGAGTGCTCAACCAACTCCCTCGGAACACCTGGCAGGTCCTCATTGGGCGCACGTGTAGCGAGTTCTCACTTTCCTATTTCTCGTCCAACCCGGCGCCAATGATGGCAACATGGTCTGGGAACTCAGGATCAACCTGAACCTTCTTTGTCTTCTGGGACGCCTCGACAGAAGTTCCGTACTGAGAGCACGGCATCCCAGGTGCACCGACTTTTGCTGCTTGGGCCATAGCCACCACCTCATGTATCTTCTTCTTCTCAGCAGCAATGACCAACGATTCTGCTAGCAGAGATCCAACGGAGGCACACTCCAAGGATCGCTTGTAATCACCCGAGATGGTGATGACACCATTGGAACAAGGTAGCTGCATCTTCAGGTAGGCAGCATGGGTTGAGGCCGTGAATTTGGTGAGCGCGGGCCTACCGAGTAGAGCGTGGTAGGGGCTCTGAAGATCAACCACTTCGAACTGCAGGCACTCGGTGCGGCAGTTTTCCCTGGTGCCTTATAGCACATTTATCCAGATGCGGCCGATAGGAGCACAAGATACTCCCGGCACAATGCCATGGAAAGTAGTTCTGCTGGGTAGCAGCATGTTCTCGGCGAGGCCGAGCTTCTCAAGTGTGTCTCGGTACATGATGTTGATGTTGCTGCCGTTATCTATCAGTACTTTGCTGAACTTGACATTCTTCTTGGTCCCTGGAAAAGTGGGGTCCACTACCAATGCATACGTACCCGGATTGGGCATCACCTTGGGATGATCATCCTTGGACCAGGTAACCTCTTTATCACACTAATGCAGATAGTGAGGCACTGCCGGGATCACTGCATTTACTTCCATCGCATGCCTGCGCTGCGACTATTTGTCGTCCGGCTCGGTGGTGAATACCATGTAGCTCTCATGGTGCTCCTGGTACTGGTTCCGGTCTCTGCCACCATCATTGCCATTGTTGTTCTTGCCTTGGTTGTTGTTGTTGTTGTTGTTATTCTTGTTCCTGTTGTTGTTGCGGGTGTAGAAGTTGCGGTTGTTGTAGTTGCGGTTGGCTCCATGAGCCACTTGGTTCACATTCTCCCTTCTCGGATTCTCGGCCGGCCTGGGAGGAGCTGCCCGAATAGGCTGCGCATTGGATCCTGAGAGCGGCGGAGGAGGAGGAGGGGGCAGCTGACCAAAACCTTCACCCTTGATGCGGTCCCACCAACTGCACTGCCGGGTAGTGTGGTTGGCTGGCCTACTCGGATGCCGAGTATGGAAGCTACACGGTCCATCCTTCATGGTCTCAAAGATAAATCTCTGAGCATCTCCAGAATCCCGGTTGTTGTTGCCTTGTTGGGGGGCATTGTATTGCTTCTTGAAGCATTGGCCCTGGTTCTGGTTCTGCCCGTATTGGGCTCCAGCAGTTTTTTTTTCCTTTGGCTACTCCCAGCAGCTGCGGTGTCATGGTTCACAACATTCACTTGTTCAGGACCATACCGAGTATCCGGTCGTTCATCTCTGCGCTTGTTGCGGAAATCCTGTCAGTCCTGGCGCCTGCCGCCATCTAGGTTTCTTCTTCTCGGCTCGAAAGAATCGAGCAGAGGCTGAGTAGGGTCGCGAGTGCATACATATCAGCTATGTTGATCGTCTCGGCAAGCGTACACAGCATCTCTCTCTGCAGCTTTTGCCACAGCATGCTGGCATGCCTGCAGCCTTGAGCAAACCAGGTGATTGCCTGCGCCTCATTCACACCTTCACAGGTGTTCCTCAATGAGCTCCACCGAGTAAGGTACTCTCGGTCCGCCTCCTCTTCTCGCTGCTTGCAAGCCGAGAGTTGCTACGGCCTATTCGTCCTCTTGTACGTGCTGGTGAAGTTGCTGATGAAGGCTTCTGAGAAGTCCAGCCAGCAGTTGACACTGTCTCTCGGCAAGTTGTTGAACCAGATCCGAGCAGGGCCCTCCAGCATCTGCGGGACATACCTCACAGCCCATCTCCGGTTGCCGCCTGCAATGTGCACATCGGTAACGTAATCACTCAGCCAGTCATCCGGCTTGGTGCTGCCATCATAGCACTTGGTCCCTCTGGCCAGCTGGAACTTGTTCATGGAAGGCTCTTCCATGATCCGGCGGCCAAAGCAGTCTGGACAGGGTGGCCCCTTCGTCTCGATCTGCGCAGACCGATGAATCCGGTCCAGATTGTACCTTGCATTAGTAGGCTCCAGCATCCGGTCACCAAGGCGATCAGTGAAGTCTCTTGGATCAGCGTACCCGACTAGCTCAATTGCCGAGTACCCATCATCATAGCGGTCTTGCTGCGCGGGTGCAGGATGAACCACCGGGTTGGCCGCCACCGCAACTGCTTGCGGCTGCACCCCCTGCTGAACCGGGTGGGCAGCATGACGCCGAGATGCGCCTTCTCGGTTTCCTCCTTGCCCCATGCTGTGAGATTTAGTGGCTTGATAGCCTGCTCCTACAGAGTTGTGTTTCTGGCCAGGCTGCCGCTCCACAGCGTGCTGTTTTGCAGCGACAGCCAGGTCGTACACCTGCATCTGTTTGTGTCTACCAGAGGTCACGCTTTGGGCCCTATCACCGCCGGGAAAAGGCGATGATGCCTGATCCATAGATCTCAACCCATGCGAGTGAACAACATGGGAAGCGCCAGCACCCGGATTCGCTTTCCGGAATTCCTCATTCTGCCTGCCGGCTTCTAGCACTAGCTCATTGAGCCTATCCTGCTGCCTAGCGCGAGCATCACCAGTGAGATGCGGCAACTCAGCAGCAACTGCCTCTGCAGCCCTAAGCGTTTTGGCAGGAGAGCTATACTTAGGCCTGCCAACAGTGTTCAAACTAGCAGATAGACTAGAGGATCTACCATTCCTGTCTAGCTCAGCACCTAAGTTGGGGCGAATAGCACCTAGCTTGCTAGGCAGCCTAGAAACTGGACTAAAACCATGTGCTCTATTGTACTCATTTTGGTCTAGGTTAAGCTCAAGCCTAACCTTCTCCAGCTCCTGGGACTCCACGAGTAGCGCTTGACGCTGCTGCTCGAGTTGCGCCTTCAATGCGATGAGTTCCGCGTCGGTGGGCTGTGGCATGCCTAGCTGCTCGGTGGAGCCAACGTGAGCAGCCGGTATAGCCGCAGACGTGGAAGGATCCACGTAACCCGGAATGTTCCGGGGCATGTCGTAGGGCTTGTGGACCCTCGCAGCCGGCTCGATGACTTCAGATGCAGTGGTTGTGCCCTTCCCGGCGTCGATAGCCGGGCCCGTCATCATCACTTCCACGCTGTCCGTAGAGCAGCCAATTGGCTTCTCGCGGGCAGCGAGTACACCAGGAGGATCATCCGCGACGAGCACCTCCTCCGGGAATTCACGGATGACGGTGGTAGCGACGTAGACCAAGTGCGCGCCGAAGGAGAGGACCGAGCCGCCTGCAGGCATGGGCCTGCCGCCAAAATCTCCGGCGTTGTCGATGACGGAGTCTAAGGAGCCGAATCTGTGGACAAGGCCACAGACCACGCGCTCCCCCGATGCAGAAACGCTTCCCTTCCGAATATGAACCCCAGCCAGCGCCGCTGCTGGCCCCATGGTGGGCGCCAACTTTCGTAGAGTGGGAAAGACAGATGCCATGGGATGACTAATTGTTGGGGCCGATGGGCGCTGTAGGTATCCGGGGAGGGATCGCACGTCGAGTAGACGCGCACTAAGAACACTGCAAACACCTCGATCTACCCAGGTTTGGGGCCCTCGTGTGGAGGTAACACCCCTACTCCTGCCTATATCTCTGTATGTATGTTATCCGAGTAACCACAGTATGGTTTTGCCTGTCAGCCGAGTAGCCACTCGCCTGTTTTCTCTAGCTCTATTGCTGGCTCTTGCAATAAATGCGCTCAGGGCCAACCTCTCTCGCGCAGGAGGGGGCTGGGCACCTTATATACTGGTGCCCAGCCGAGTAAACAAATATTAAAAGGTACAACGATAGGATATCTCTACTGTGATACGCAGAGCACGCTTCCGGGTTCCCGCTGACGCCAGGGCGAGAAGTCGCCGCGCCGTCCGGCAGAGAGGACCTGTCCACCCTGTCAGTCTCACAGAGTAGGCCCCCTGACACGTCATGTCCCCTCTGTCAGTGACAAGACATGACAGGCTCCTACCCTCACTATGTCCACGCCGTAGCGCGGATAATCACATACCTAGTAAGTTGAACCGCACGCCTGTACGGCTGCGGGATACGCGGGATCTCGTCAGAACGGCTCCATTGACTTTTTGCCCGAGTAGGGTTGCTGCCCATCTACTCGGACCACTTGTTCTCTATTCGGACGATGTTGATCTTTCTCGTTACCTTCTCTTGGCCTTCAGTAAGTACACCGAGTAAAGTCTACCGGGTAGCCGCCTACTCGGCCAACAGTGCGTTGACCTCTGTTTTACCACTTTCCTTACCCCTACTCGAGGGTAGCCCCCCGACAATGGTAGGGGATCACATTAGTGGTTGTACCTATGAAAATACTTATTACTCAGCATGGTAGGGGATCACATTAGTGATTGTATCTATGAAAATGCTTATTACCCAGCATGGTAGGGGGTCACATTATTGTTTGAACCTATGCATATCCTCTTATCTATGGCATGGTAGGGGACCATTCACATGGTTGGACCTATGAATATGTCAACATTTCTAAAGATGGCTCTTGGTTCACAAATCTCTATCCATAGATACCTCTTATGATCAAAATGTTTTATGAGAAATATAGGAGAAAACTTGCTTTATGCAAACTTAGCCAAAACTCCACTCAGCCAAATAAGGATGTAGTATTAGTCTTGTTATTTATATCCACCATAGTGTTAATTTCCAATACATTAAATTGTATTGACTCCCTTGTGGCTGCATATTCCATTCTGCAGATGATTCTGAAGACGAGTGAGGATTTAGTTTAGGATCTCGAGACTATCGCCAACATGTTTTTCCTGTGGCACATGAAGAAGATGGGCTCAATGATGTACTATGTTTTCCGCTGTATTTCTTTGTTTTATGCTAGTCTTCTAAGACTATGCAAGTTGTAATACTATTCTGCAAAGACTGGATCATGCAATGTAATAGAATTTGATGCATTTGCATCATATTTCATTTTGTACTGTGGTGCTAGCAATTGATCCAGGGACTAGCACAATAACACATATGTTCTTACATTACTTAAATGTGGGAACGCTACAAAATGGTATCAACGCATTGTGTTGCCTGTAGGATTCGAGACCTATGTTTGGATTAGAAATAGGAAAAGACCTTAGGATTGAAAATTTACTATGTTCAAAACTTTCTAGAAACAAAACAATCATCTTCATTCTTCTCATATCATCTCATCTATTATTCACCTTCAAAATTTCTAGATGACCTACCTCTTCAATACCATCAAGACATGAATGTTGATGATCATACAAATAAGTGCAAGAAGTATTTCCACCACATGAAGACCTACACTCAAGATTTTTGAAGAACTTGAAGAAAGACTCACAAGAATCAGAAATGCCTCAAGACATTGAGAGAAGAATTTGAAGAAACTCAAAAAGATATAGATGAGACCACCAAATCTAGTTACTTTGTTAGCACAACGTTAACGTATTAGTGTATTGGTCATACCAATGAGTGTGGTATGACAATATTAGTTTGTTTTCTGAAAACCATGTTGTTTGGTGTCATGTTTGTGTTGCTATATGATTGTTATGTGTTGTTTGCAATATGAGTTTCCTTAATATGTTGTGTTTGGATAGGACCTCCCTTGGCTATATTTCTAACATCTACCCATCCATCCTAAAAACCCACAGATGCCTCCATGTCGTGACCCTGACAACAACAATGATGCACTACAACAGATGTTGACTGCTCAAGCTCAGCTTATGCAAGTGGTGACTCAGTTTATTGCGATTGCCAACAATAACAACAACACAAACCCCCAAGTGGATAGACTTGCTAGATTCCCGAGACTAAAACCCTCTAAATTCTCCACTTAATCTGAGCCAATTGTGGCAGACGACTGGCTCCGCACTATTAGCAAGGACTTAGTGACTTGTGAGTGCACTGATGTGAGAAGGTGAGATTCACTGCTCATCTGCTCGAAGGACCAGCATCATTATGGTGGGAAACTTATCAGATTACCCATCCCTTGGAAGGAATGGCATGGGATACCTTCAAGGAAGGATTTCGCAATGCTCACATCTCCTCTGGCGTAATGAAACTGAAGAAAGATGAGTTCCGAAGCCTGGAGCAGAGAGATAAAACACTGAAGGAATACATAGATGACTTCTGCTCACTCTCAAGATACACACCTGAGGATATTGACACTGATACCAAGAGGAAGGAGAAATTTCTCAACGGACTGAGTGGTGAAATGAAGATACCATTGCCAGTAGCATATGCCCCAAACTATCAAGCCTTGCTAGATCAAGCCATCACTCTTTACGATAATCTGAGGAAAGAAGAAAATAGGAAGAGGAAGCACAACCATGATAAATTATCCTCAAGATCACACCAGAAACCACACCAGGACCATGAGGATAGAAATAATTACAATATCGACAAGCATGCCAAAAACAACCATCAATATCTTAATGGTTATGTACAAAACCATCCTAATGGTTATCTACACAACTTTAATGGACAAAATAGACAACATGGTCATAGCCGTAGCACTCACATTGGTCATGGAGGTAGTAAAGGACATAGAAATGGAGAAAACAATGGCCTCAAAACCATTAGGAAGGACATCAGTAAGGTAGGATTCTTCAAGTGTAAGAAGAAGGGACACTACGTTCGAGACTTCCCAGAGAAGAAAATCAGCAGCTAGAGCCAGCCATAAACCTTGGAGCCTTGTACTAGTTTCATCTCGAAGATAAAGTGTCCTAGACTGTGTTCTTACTATAATAAAAAAATAGTATGAGAAGTGTGTTATGAAACGATTGCAATATTATGTGGAAAACTATGTGATTAGACACTGTAACATCCCTGATTTTTGGAAAATGCAAAAATCACAAAAAATTGAAACTTTTTGTTTTCATGTTTAGTGAGTCACCAAAAACCAAATGGGATGTAAGAAACAAAACAAAACAATACATAACTCAATGAAAATTGAAATTAAGAATCGATTATACCTCTATCCCATAAACCCTAAAAGCCCATTCAAAATAAATATTCATTAATCAAAGAAATTGTTTTATCTTAGAAAACCTTATTTTATAACATGATTTCAAATCAACTATTACTTTGAAAATGTTTTATAGCTTTTGAAACCAGAGAATTACTATCCCTAATAATTTTAATGCCTCAAAATTCTTTTATGAGAATAACAACTATTTATATTGATATGCAAATATTATTCCAAGTTTTAAACATACATTAGTATTAAATAAAATGTTATGCTTTGAAAATAACATAAAATAGGACATAGAAAAAAATATTATGACTTGTGGGATTTTTTCCAAATTTTATTAAGCCACTTTTGTATTTATTTAATTTTCTATTTTAATAATGGAATTAATTTACTATTAGTAAATCACTGAGATGTTAATTTTATAAAATATGAAAGTGAGGTAAAATGGCTTTCAAAAATAGTATTTGACATGTTTAGTGTTTCTCAAAGTTTATTTAATCAAAATCTCATTTTTATTATTTCTAATTTTAAATAACATTAAGCCCTAATAGTGAATTAATTATATTTTCAAAAATATGAAAAGTGAAATGTTTTGAAAAGTTTATAAAAATGTTCTTAACAGAAATATATTAATTTTAAAATATTTTATAAATTCAAATGGGGTCATTTGGACTTGTATATCAAAATATATTAAAATCAGAAATAAAAAGAAAAAGAGAAAGGGCTGATGACGTCAGCATGATGTCATCGTCATCAACCCTGGCGTTTCCCTCTCTCTCTACCGTTTCTTCCCGATTTCAATCCCATTGATTCACGAGTTTTAAGACACCAATTGATGTGGCGTTTCCGGCCCCTTAAATCCCTCCCCTGCCTCGTCATCTCCCCTCTGCTACCATTAGATTTCATGCCCCCACCCTCTCGGATTTCCTCACCGGAAAAGCTCCTGCCCGCGGCCCATTTTCTTCGATTCCGGCGACCAGCCAGGTCCTCTCCTCCACTTTCTGTCCCTATCTGTTCCCCGTGTCATGTGGCATCTCTGTGACTACTTGGGGGAATTTGTTTTGTAGCCAAATCGTCACGCCGAGCTCGCCGAAGCCGGGAACCGCACAGCCGCCTCGGGACCTCCTCGCCGCCGTCATTGGAGAGCTCGTGGAGACTCCCCGTGGTCATCATCGCATCCACCGTGTCGCGCTGCACCTTCCCGTGGTCTCCCCGAGCCTGGTGACCCCGTCTGTCGCCACCGTCCTCCACGCCCGCGCTCGCGCCATCATCAGCCGTGCGCCACCGCCGATAGGAACCGTCCCCGAGAACGTCGTGGTGGCCATCGACCTCGCCGTGCCCCTCTGAAGCCCGTAGCAGTCTTCCTCGAGCCCGGGAACCTCTACATCGTCGCCGCCATGAAGATCTGCGTCTCCAGCCACCGCGCGGACTTTTTCCGGCAAAACTCCGGCGGGAGGTAACCCTATCCTCTCCCAGATCTAATCTGAGCCGTAGATCCAGATCCAACGTGTATAATAAAATCACTTAACCGTAGGGGTATTGACCAACCAGAGAGCGTCACGTCTGCTCGAGCATTATGTGTTTATCTGTCGCCCAGCGCAGCGCACATCCGGCCCAAGTCCACCTCTTATCCGTCGCACAGCGCGGCAAATAACCATTTTTGGCCCAGCCAGTCTCTGGATTTAATTCCTAATAAAATAGAACTGTAAATTTGCAGAATATCCCTAGAACTTAGAAACATCATATATTTTTAACCATCAGGAAAAATTTAGAAAACTTGGACTTTTTGAAATCCCCTAGATCTGTAGAATCTATTAGAACTGTCCAAATTCAAATTTGACCAACTTAAATTGGCTCAAATTGAAATATGCTTGTTTGATGAATTTTGGTATAATTCAAATTCTACAATCCCAAAAAATTCAAATAAAATATATTTGGAAACCTTAGGATGTGTACTTTCATATTCTCTGTTCCAAAATAATTGTTTGAACAAGTTAGTTTAGAAATTAGAATTAAGTAGTATATTTAAGTATTTTGGCATAGAATTAATTCTATAAATAATTAGAATATGTTCCCGTAAGCAAAATTGCTCCTTTTGGTAACCTTGAAACAGATACATCAGTACCCGAACCTTTTAGACAACCTTGTACCATGACTATGTGTTTTTGACCAAAAACCCAACATAATGATTCATCCTTTTTTACCATGTCTTAGAATTTTGTTTCCATTTCTTATTCCTTGTTGTTGTGGCTATTTGGAGCCAAGCCAATTCCTTAGAATGTGTAAATCACATGTAGTACGAAGTAGTGAACTTTAGTTTTATATCTACTTATCCACTACCCTATTCTTTCTTCAAGAATTCATCAAGTTAGCAAAAAGGAAATCAAGACTCAAGCACAAGGAGGTACTTCATTTTCAACTTGTGGCAACATGAAGAGCTATGTCGTGAGATAATCACGGCAGACGTTACCGGGGGTAACTTGTCTTGGGGAAAATCGACTCGAGTGTTTGGGAGAGGGTTTAGCTCAAAGGGAACCATGGTGATATGCGATCTGGTAGCCGGCAATCAAGTCGCCGAGTCTCCGATCTAAATATATTATCTCAACTCTCGGGCTACAATAGATACTCGATACCTCGCAATCCGGCGATTGTGTTCTTGCTCATGTAAAAAGCTTGTCTAACCCTAACCTAGGGGCCGGCTTATATAATATCCGGACCCCCTGGCTTACTCTCCAAGGCGTACTCTGAATCCTACCCGGACACTGCTTACAAACCCTAAACTTTCATACCGGAACCCACAATCCGGGTTACGAGGCCTATGCTCCTGGTCCTTCTAGAAACTCCTTTACCCTAAGCTGGGTCTTGCGCAGCGTCCCTTGGGCCGAGTTACTCCTTGGCGTTAGCCTACCGGGTTATCATCCCTCCATCAGTAGTCCCCAGAATTTGCTTCACGGGATCTTCCTTGAAGCGCACGCTATTCCCTGCAAAAATAACAAACATACAAGTTCATAGAGGCCGGGTTAGGTTGCTTTAATAAACAGCTAGGCCTAAGTCCATTGGTGGTCCATATAATAACCCGGTTTCCTCTGAATCCATCTTTTACTTTCCCGGGTCAATGCCCTGATGAAAATGCCAAAGATCCGGCTTATTTCACTTGTTAATTGATCCGAATATCACGGAAAGGATTTACTTCTTATCTCGTCCGGATATTGCTCTCGGGCACTTAACGCATATCCCCAAAATCTCGGACGGGTATCCCTTATCCCGAAAATTTTGGTTCCCGCCCGTTGGCATAGGTTTTCCCACCCGTAACTATAAATAGGCACCTAGGGGGTAACCTAACCCCAATGGTCCATTCCTTCCTCTTCTTCCTCCTCACCAGCGCATCCTCAACCGAGCCCACAGAGCGCCACCACGGAGACATCGTGCGCATCGCCGGAGCAAAGCCGCCGCCATCCGCGTTCATCCACGGCCCGCTCCGTGCCGCCACCAAATTCCGCCGCCGCGCCCCCAAGCTGCCCGCCGGGAATCGCACGTGGGCACCACGACTGCGCCATCTGCCGCCGTCGCGTCCTTCTCCAATCCGCGCCGGTAAGCTTCTTGCTCCCATTGATTTGGCCTTTGTTTGCACCATTTGACCTAGATTGGATCTTGGTCCGCCGCGGGCCGTTTCTCGTTCCGCACCGGATTAGGTCGTGTAGCTCCGTGCTAGCTCGTCCAATGGTCACACATCACTCCCCTATCACTTTTAATCATCAATTTCTCCGCGAAATCGATAGCAAAATTTCCAATCTAGATGTAGTTCGTCCAAATTTTCCGCAGCTGGCATTGATACCCGGAAAATCCACTTCCCCCGGTTCTTTCACTTGCTCTAAATACATAGGCAATCAACCTTTTTCCACAAATGCTTGCCGATATGTAGATATCCCATATTTTCTGTACTGCTACTCGATACCCGGATAATCCGTAATTTTCGCTCTGTCCAGTGATACCCGGACAATTCATAGTTTCCATGCCTCTTACTGATACTGCTTGCGTATATTCGGATAACTTATGATTTTCGAGTCTTAATACTTCGCGCACTTCGCTTTGTATTTTGCAGGCTGAACCAATGGCTCCCAAGAACAAGGGGAAACAGCCGGTCAAGCCAAGGACGACCCAATCAATATCCGCCAACTGGGCGCGATCCACTGTGATGAAGGCCAAGCTGGAGGAGCTGGCCGAGTTAGGTGTCCTCCCCCCTCAGGAGAAAATTCACTGGAGGGTGCCGGGTGACGAGACCCGGCCTTCCCCTAACCCGGACGAGGTAATATGCTTCGTCGAGCATGTGATCCGGGGGTTTCGCCCCCCGGGTCATTCCTTTTTCCGCGAGGTCCTTAGCCACTATGGCCTCCGGGTGTTCGACATAGGGCCTAACTCTATGTTGAACATAACCCATTTCATTGTCCTTTGCGAGTGCTATTTGTGCATCCCGCCAAATTTGGCTCTTTTCATAGAAATCTTTCAATGCAAACCGTGCCGCGAAAGCGGCGACGGGGCGCTCTTAGCTTGCGGCGGGGTCTCTATCCAGTGCCGCAAGAATTCACCCATGCCAACTCTTAATTTAAACTCTCATGTCAAACATTGGCAATTGTCCTTCTTTTACTGTCGAGACACCTCCCCACCCGGCGAGAGGAAATTGCCGGGTTACTCGGAGGGTCTCCTAGATATCTCCGACACTTTCAATGCCTTCGCCCCTGAGTCGGACAGGGAAGCCATCCAGCCCCACCTAGCAAAAATAGCCGTCCTCTCTGCCGAAGGTCTCCTAGGGCTCAACTTGGTCAAAACTTGGGTGAACTTCCGGATTCAGCCCAACTCTACTCGCACCAAACTGATGTGCGAGTACTCTGGACACCCTACGGATTCTCTTCGATATTCTTCCAAGAATTACCCGGACGGCAACACCAACAAGACCATCAAGAATTTCTTGACGGAGAAGTTGGATGTGATCCAGAACATAGCCGAGTTAGATCCTTTTACGCGTGAGAATCCGGCTCCCGAGGTAAAATCCGGTTCTTATACTTTCACTTTCATGCTTTCACTCGATACAATTACTGATTCTCACCCCTGTGCCTTTACCTCAGGCTGATAGCGTCTTTTGGAACATTGAAACTCCCCCTACCTCCGAAAATCCAGAGGAGGAAGAGGACGCAATTGACTCGGAGGAAGGTATATTCCGAGTCTCACTCAATTTATGCGAGCTCGTTGCTATACATTCCCCGTTTTCCCGACTGTATGCCTTGATAATTTTCAGGGCCAGAGGACAAGGACGAGGAAGAAGACCCGGAAGGTGGGGTGGAAACACAAAGCGACGAAGATGAAGCTGAACCGGCCGTCAAGGTTGGATCAAAGAGGAAACCCCGAGGGGTCGTCTTTAAGGTTCCATACCGCTCCCTTGCCTCTAAACCATACTCCTTTGCTAACATGTGCGAGCTAAACCGAGAAATATCCAACTAGCCGTACTTGAAGGATCCACCCGTGACCAAGCGCAGACTGACTCGGAACTTTCCGGGTGAAACCGCACTTAACCCGGGTATTCCATCATCCCCTCCTCGACGCGCTGGTATTTTTCAATCTTTTCCCGAATATCGAAGTTCTCCCTTTCCGAATCATCCTTTAGCAGGGCAGTTCCATGCCTTACTTTCTCGATGTTTATCAGCTTCGTCCGGGTCCAGCAACGCGTTCCCCTCGGATTTCATGGTGAATCCCGGGTAAGATTCTTCTCCTGATGTTCTATCACTTTTCCATAATTTTCTCCAGTTACATGCTAACCGCTTACTTATACTGTCCTCAGAGCCACGGTCACTATCAGTGACCAGGAAAATATGGAAACCGATGACCCGGGTAAGGAGAACCCGATTGATGATATGACGGCCGCAGCTGGCGGCGAGGAAGAACGAAAAGTGCCACAAGGGAACCCGGTTGATCAAGAAGCCGAGTATCTGATAGCCTCGCATGCGCGCGAGGAGGAAGAGGCCACAATTCTGGGCACAGGGGGAGGCGAACCAAACTCCAATATTCATACGACTCGGATGCCTTCCCCTGCCAAGGAGAAAACTTCATCTCCGGGTTACCAAGATCCCGGGTCTTCCCACTCGGGCAATCATTCCTTCGACCAAATGATGAGCGCCCTCCTTGCCATGAAAGCCACAGAGAACACTATTCTAGAGCGCATGGCCTCTGAACACCAGGTAATACTGATTGTCACTTCATGTTATCCATCTAGTCCCCAAGTTCCGAGTCTAACTTGTCGAAGTTACACTCGGTACTCCTTTCAATAATCGGCTGATTACGACATCCGACTAACGTTTAACTTTCCATTCCTTTATGCGCAGGCGTCTCGGTCCGAGGAGATTTTGGCCAAGACCAATCAACTCCTGGACACCGAGGTAAAGCTAAGAGAAGCACTTGAGGCTGAGGTGACAGCCTTGAAGAAAGATGTCACGAAGTACAGAGAGAAATACACCACTGCTCAAGCTGCGCTGAAGAAGCTATCACCTCAAGTTGCCGACACTTATCGTGTCCTCGTTGGTGAGATTTTGTTACTTACTGGTTCGTGTCTTGGTTTTTTGTTTTCTTGATACATGATACCCGGAATACTTTGATGTAACCTTTGTTGTTTATATTGCAGGCTCCAACCTTGCGCCCTTAGAAGAAGATGATATTCAAAAGGTAAAGAATTTGAAGAATGTCCTCCGGAGGTTATGCGCCGGCACTAAATGGATCCTAGACGCCATTCAGTGGCCGACTGAAGGATATCCGGGTATGGAGACCCTAATACATGCATGTTCTATTGTCCCTGCATGGATTGAGCTCTGGAAACGCTCGGCATGCCGGGTTGGGATGACCCGGGGACTTATGCTGGCTAAAGCTTACTTTCCTAAGCTTGAGCCGGCAACGGTGGTGGCCGGATTTCCAGAATTCAAGGCAGATGGCTCGAGGTTTTCCGCCATGGACTTCAAGGCCGTACAGACCGAGGTACGTCACTCGGCAACTGCTCTTGCCGATAGTATGGACTTGAGTAGGTTTATGTCTTCATACGACGCTGAAGACAAAGCTGTGAAGGAAGATATGCCCTTGCCCTTCGACATTTTGGAAAAGTGGAATGCTGACTCGGCAAGGAGGAGGGAGGAAGCTGCAAAAAGGGAAGCCGACTTGAAGTCAGCACCAACTTCCTCTACACCGGCTGTCCGTCCGCCTGTTCGTCCTGATGCTGAAAATCCGGGTGACGATGCTGGGAACGCTTCTGAGGAGCGAACCCAGGACCAAGACCCAGAAGGCAAGGGCAAAGATGTGGACCCTACCCAAGAGGCCTAGTAAACGGATGTCGTCTTAATACCTTGTTCGTTCGATGCTCTTGTAAAAACAGATATTCTTTTGATAGTGCGTTTGTGCACTTCTGATACTACCATCGCGTCATGTAAATACGTTTTGAAACCTTAATATCCTTCGTGGCCCTTCTGGCCTTTGGATGAATTTGCTATCTATCTACTTTTGAGCTTATTTATTCTTGATATTCCGACTTACTTTATGGTTCCTTTTGTGAGACTCGGTTTCCGGGTCTCGTGGGTTTTTTACAGGTGGACTTTCCTCTAAGTCCCCAAGTCCCCAAGACTCGGATTTTTGGGTTTGTTGAGCTTAATAGCTAGATAATTTGTTTCTTTTTTCAAATTCTCCGGTCCCCAAGGCCCGAAATTCCGAGTCTAGGGTGTTGGGTCTTTCAAAGAGAACAAATCGTTTTTGCTAAGCTCGCAACCTAGAGCCGTTTCACATAGGTTTTGCAGTTATGCTTAATAAACTGTGAGTTTCCGGTTATTAACCCTGTAGTCTGCATAACTTGTGGTTTAGATGACCCTTTTGACTCTCTTATACTGTAAGCCGGCTTTCGCGTGGATAATCATGTTGCTACATCTATACGAAGACAGGGTCAGGCAAGTCCCATTGGGCATCATGACTGATTGTGATCATATGTGAGCAAGTCATGCCACTTTAGTGCGAGTCACATGGAGCTTAAGAAAGAAAAATCAAGAAAATTTGGCTCCTTTGTCCGGTTATAAGATTGCAGCCGTACTTGTTTGCAAGTAATCGGCCCTTATAACTCATAGGCATCGTGGCCGGGTCTTTGAGTTTGTAACTGTGCTATTCAAGCAATCAGCCCCCAAGACCTAAATATATGCAACATACTAAAGAAACTAATGTACTAAGAACAATAAATAATACTTACCTGGAAGAAAAGTAAAAAACATAACAGAAAAATAAAGAACTTGATAAAAAACACAAGAAAAAGATTGATATGTTGCTTAACCATCTCTTTATTGATATGAGAAAGGTAGGTCAGCAGGCCGCCTCATTAAAAACCCTCCAGTCCCCTTAGGTACCCTGGATAGGAAAAGAGTGCGTCTGAAACCTGCTGCCTGTTACATCGTGTAACTCCACTTTGTGCATCTAGCCTATACTAAGTATAGTAGGGACGTAGCTGAGCCACGATCCATGGTCTTTCTTTCTCTTGCATAGATGAAGTGGTATGAGTGGTGTCATTAACCGTAGCCGACTCTTCCCTTGCATCTATCAAGTAATATGATCCGTTGTGCAGATTCCGGCTTCTGATGAACGGTCCTTCCCATGGCAGTGATAACTTTTGTTTTCCTTCCTTTGATTGCACCAGGCGCAGAACCAGGTCTCCTTCCTGGAAGACCCGGGTTTTCACGCGCCGGCTATGATATCTTCGCAGATCCTGCTGATATATGGCTGATCTCTCCAAAGCTTGTTCCCTTTTTTCTTCTAGCATATCCACGACGTCTTGCTGGGTCTTCTCGTTCTCCACCTCGACATAAGCCGACACTCGAGGCGAATCATGAATAATATCACTCGGCAACACCGCCTCTGCGCCATAGACCATGAAAAACGGTGTCATCTGAGTGGATCTGTTAGGTGTGGTGTTGATACCCCAAACTACTGAAGGCAACTCTTCAACCCATGCACCAGCAGCTCTGATACACGGGACTCGCAGTCGTGGCTTTAATCCACGAAGCAACTCCTGATTTGCTCTCTCCACTTGTCCATTAGCCTGTGGGTGGGCCACTGAGGCTATGTCCAAACGGATGCCATTGTTTCTACAGAACTTTTCCATCTCGCCATGGGACATGTTGGTTCCATTGTCGGTAATTATGCTGTGGGGATATCCAAACCAATAGATAATCCTTTTCAGGAACTTAACTGCTGTAATTGCTTCACAATTGGTAACTGGCATGACCTCAACCCACTTGGTAAACTTATCAATAGCCACTAAGAGATGTGTATTTTTGCAAGGTGACATGTGAAAGGGGCCAACCATGTCCATACCCCAAACAGCGAACGGCCAGGTTAACGGGATAGTCCGTAATTCCATAGCCGGCACATGGGTTTGGCGAGCGTACCTTTGACATCCGTCACACCTTTCCACCAAGCGCTCCGCGTCTGCTAGGGCCGTGAGCCAGAAGAAACCGTGTCGATAAGCTTTGGCCACGAGGGATCTTGTGGATGCATGATGCCCACAATCACCTTCATGGATCTCCTTGAGGATCTGTCGGCCTTCTTCTGGTGCTACACAGCGCAAAAAAACTCTTGCTGCACTTCTTTTGTATAACTCCCCATTGATGATAGAATATCCTTTTGCTCGCCTCAGAATTTGTCTTGCTAATACCTCCTGTTGTGGTAACTCGCCCCATGATAGGTAGGCCAGGAACGGCTCTGTCCACTCGGGAACAGCACGTACCGTGGCTACGAGTTCCAAATCCGGGTCTTGATTTGCCAGTTCTTCCTCAGACTCGGTTTTTAACTGATGGTCGCCATAGCTCATCCAGGAAAACATTAGGTGGAACCGGCTCTCTGCGCGAGCCGAGTCTGGCGAGTGCGTCTGCTGCCTCGTTTTTTCTTCTGTCTATGTGCTCCACCTCATACCCGGAAAAACATCCGGCAACCCTGTCCACCTCTCTGCGGTATGCTGCCATAGTTGCATCTTTCCTATCCCAAGTTCCTGAGACCTGCTGTACCACAAGGTCCGAATCTCCAAAGCATCGTATCCTCTTAATGTTCATCTCCTTGGCTACCTATAAGCCATGCAATAAGGCCTCATACTCGGCCACGTTGTTGGAACAATCAAAGGGAATCTACAACACGTAACTTAGCTTGTCTCCTTTGGGTGATGTTAACACCACTCCAGCTCCTGATCCCTCGTACTGCTTGGAACCATCAAAGTGCATTATCCAAGACTCGGAGTTTGGAGCCATGGTGGGCATTCCTGTGTGAGTCCAATCGTTAATGAAATCAACTAGAGCTTGAGATTTGATTGCTGACCTGTGCTCGTAGTTGATGTGATAATCTCCCATCTCGATCGCCCACTTGGCTATTCTACCTGTTGCATCCGAGTTTCTAATGATATCCGACATTGGTATAGAACTAACCACTGTTATGGGGTGTTCCTGAAAATACGGCTTCAGTTTCCGGCTAGCCATGAAGACCCCAAAAACCAGCTTTTGCCAATGTGGGTAGCGCTGTTTTGCCTCTGATAATACCTCACTGACATAGTAAACCGGCCTCTGGACCGGGTGATCTTTCCCATCCTCCTTACGCTCGACAACAACCACTGCGCTAACCGCCCGGGGCCCGGCTGCAACGTACAATAGCATGGGCTCTTTAGGGCCCGGGGCTGCTAGGACTGGTGCCTCAGATAACTGCTTCTTTAGTGCCTCGAACGCCTCGTCCACCTCTTGGTCCCATATGAATTTATCGGACTTCTTCAATAGCCGATACAGGGGTATTGCCTTTTCTCCGTGTCTGGATATAAACCGGCTAAGGGCTGCTACGCACCCTGTGAGCTTCTGAACATGCTTCAAATTTTCCGGCTTTTTCAGACTCTGGATAGCTTTGATTTTATCCGGATTTGCCTCAATTCCTCTCTCGGAAACGATAAAGCCGAGTAACTTCCCGGCTGGGACTCCAAAGACACACTTGGTCGGGTTAAGTTTCATCTGGTACCTTCTCAGGTTCTTGAATGTTTCCTTTAGATCATCAATAAACGTCTCCGCTTTCCTGGTCTTGATCACCACATCATCCACGTATGCGTGGACATTCCGTCCAATATGGTCCTCAAAGCACTTCTGAATACACCGTTGATAGGTTGCGCCTGCGTTCTTCAATCCAAACGTCATGGTCTTGTAACAAAAGGCCCCAAAAGGGGTTATGAACGATGTTTTCTCCCAATCTTCCCTCTTGAGCTTGATCTGATGATACCCGGAATATGCATCGAGGAAACATAATAGGTCACTTCCAGCCACTGCGTCTATAATCTGATCTATCCTTGGTAGTGCGAACGGATCCTTTGGGCAATGCTTGTTGAGACTCGTATAATCGATGCACATTCTCCACTCATTGGTCTTTTTCATCACGAGTACCGGGTTTGCTAACCAGTCCGGGTGAAATACTTCCATGATAAAGCCGGCTGTAAGCAGCCGTGCAATTTCTTCCCGTATAGCTTTCCTTCTTTCTTCATTCATTTTTCTCAGGCCCTGTTTCACAGGCCTGGACTTGGGATCAACGTGCAAACTGTGCTCTGCCAGCTCTGTAGGGATACCCGGCATATCGCTAGGCGTCCAGGCGAACACATCCTGATTTGAACGAATAAACTCCACAAGTGCTTTCTCCTGCTCGTTGTCCAAGTTAGATCCTATAGCAAATTGCTTAGAGGGATCACCCTCGACGAAAGCCACCATCTTGGTATCCTGCGCTGCCTTGAACTTCGCTCTCTCATCTTCGGTATTCGGTCTTTTTAACGCTGTTCTGTCCTCCGAGTCTACTTGTGACCGGTAATACTTGAGTTCCTCTTTTCTGCAAGCTTGCTCGGCCATTGCCGCATCTCCTTCATCGCACTCAGCTGCTATATCCCGGCTCCCGTGTATGGTGATGGTCTGCTTGGGACCCGGGATTTTTAGCTGTAGATACACATAACACGGTCTGGCCATGAACTTAGCATAAGCCGGCCTTCCGAATAGCGCGTGGTAAGGGCTGCGCAACTTGACCACCTCGAAGGTGAGCCACTCAACCCGGAAATTGTCCTTCGATTCTCCAAAAGCTACCTCCAATGTGATTTTTCCCTCAGGGCACGCTGAGTGACCCGGTACTATCCCGTGAAAAACTGTTGAACTCTTCTACAGCTGGGACTCCTTGAGGCCCATGCGTAGAAAGGTTTCCCAATATAAGATGTTGATGCTACTTCCGCCGCCCATTAAGACCTTTTTCAGCTCATAACCATTAACCTGCGGCGCAACCACCAATGCTAAGACTCCCGGGTGTTCTATCCTTTCCGGGTGATCTCTTCTACTCCACGTTACATCCTGCTCCGACCATCTCAGGTATCTTGGAACGACTGATGAAACCGAGTTTACCGCCTTTTTCAGTATCTTTTTATCCTTGTTGGAAATTCCTGTAGTATGCACGTGATATTGCCCTAACTGCTTGGGGTTGGCTTGGAAACCTCCAGCTCCCCCCTGGTTATTACCCGGATTTCCGCCTGCCGGGTTACCGGCTGGGGGTGGGCCATTGCCCGGGTTTCCACCCGGACCCGGTCCTCCTCCCCGACCTGCACCTCGCATATCCTTGTTTACTTCCTCGTTCTTCCATCTCTGTAGGTCCGCGCACTGCTCCAATGAGTGGTTAGCCGGCCTACCGTTCCTGCTGTGCTTTGGACACGCCATTCTGAAGATGTCCCAATTGTTACCCGGCCTTGGTGGTCCTTGATAATTTCCTCCGTTATGATTTCCACCATTGAAATTTCCTTCTGCCCTAGGTCTCGAAGACCCGGCTTCTGTGTTGGCGACAAACTCGGAGCCTCCCTCAAACGGGCGCTTGTTCTGGTTGTTCCCATTATTGTTTCCATTGTTACCCGGCGTTGATCCATTGCCGGTTCTTCCATTGTTACTTGTGTTTGCCTTTGCTTTCTTGTCATCAACGTCCTCTTCTGTAGTATCTGTTGCGGCGTGTTTGTTGCATGCGTCCATTAGCTCTCCCATCGTAACCTCTGAAGCATTCCGACTAGATTTCATGCGAGTTAACTTTTGCACTAAAGGTGTGTACTTGCACGTCTTTGCCATAGCTTGTAACGCATCCTTGGGCTGAATATCTGTAGATGAGTGAAGTATCTCCATAACTCGGCGCACCCAGCTGCGCGCCGATTCTCCCTTCTTCTGGACACACCGCTCTAGGTCATCAATAGTAAATAGCTTCCTGCACGTCCCATGAAAATGCTTGATGAACGCAGTTTTCAACTCTTCCCACGACTTGATAGATCCTTCCGGTAAATTGTTGAACCATAACTTGGATGCTCCTTCTGACATCATTAAGTACATGAATTTGGCTTGGAGATTTTCAGATGCGTTGCGATCACATAGCCATCTTATAGCTGCTCAACCATGTTTCCGGATCCATAGTCGGCTCATAATTCACTACTTTACCCGGTTCCTTGAACTTATCCGGGTAAGGCTCAGCCCTGATGGTATCCGACAGGCACTTAGGCCCAGCGAGATTAGTCGGAACTGGCCTCACTCGGGAAACGTGTGATCCTGCGGGGGGTGCGGCTGGATGCGGCACTGCTGCTGGTCCGTGCACCGCAGACCCGGCCGCGGCTCTCCTGGCTCTGGAACTGTCCACAATAGCCTGCGCAGCTGATGCCGCTGGTACTGCTTGAACGCGGGGAGGAGGCGGCATTTGCTGCTGCTCTACCCTCCGCCGCGCTGAACTTGTCTGGATATTGCCGGTATTGCCTCGTTGCTGGCTGATATATGGCGTCCCATGCATTCCACTTCTGTTATCCGGGTAATTGACTTGCTGCGCCACCGCAGTGCGCAATAGATCTATCGCCCGCCGGGTCTCCTCTGCGTGGGGTGACTCTCTCACGGGGATTTGATTCAATGCGAGTGTTGTTGCGTACACATTATCCATGGGGTTGTTGTAATAACCTGCTGGCGTGCGAAATCGTGATGGTGGTGGTGGTGGTAATGTATTGCCCGTAGTAACTCCAGTCTGTAACACGGGTAACCCGGCCTGCGTGTTTACCGGCTGTGTTCCTCCAGCTGCGGGTTGATGTACAGTTCCTTGGTTCGCCGCTGGAATCGGCTGATCCTGATGTGTGATGAATAGTGCGGCCGGGTTTATGACTACACCCGTTGCCGGTAATCTGGTCTGGTGCCTTTGATGCACCCTGGTTGTCTCTTCTCGGAGCCGGTTCTCCAACGCAACTAGATCACGCTGGCGCGCAGCTACCCCTTGTTTTTCTGCTTCCACTTGCCTTCTCTGTTGCTCCAATGCACGACGGGCTACATCCAGATCCCTAACACGTTCCACCGTGTTTTCCGGGGTTATGACTGTGGCTAGAACGGTTGGATCCAGGATTAGGTTGTTGTTGAACAGGGCCGGGTGTTGCGTGTTTGAAGGACCCGCCCCTGGCGTCCGGTTTGCCAGATATCCGAACGTGTTTGCCTGCAACTCACTATCCACCGCATGGCTGGTAACTGATGCCGATTCTTCGGTAATCCGGGTCAGAACCGGGTTTCCGTCAACCGGACCTTGCTGCTGGGCCAATGCTTGTCCTGCTCCGACGGCGGCCGCGGTCACGTTCCCCTGATTAAGATTGGTCGCAGGAGCCGTGTAGACCGCGACCTGGCGCACAACTCTTGGCGCAGATTCGTACTCTTCCTCATCACTGCTATTTTCCTCGTACCGGTCCTCCAGCAGGTGCAGGATAGACTCGGTATCATCTTCTCTCATAACCCGGCCACGCGGGGTCCATGCCGGCTCCTCCGGCTGTTCCCACTTCGTGGCAGGCTCTTCAGTCGGATCTATCGTCCCGACCGATTCTTCTCCATCAGACTGCACGCAGGTGGCCTCCCCTGACACAGAATCAAATCCAAACTCGTCAGGGATTGAACCGGACGTACGTACCATGCCAATGAAGACGTTGATCCGGCCGATTGTCACGACAGATCCGGACTCGAGCAGATCCGACTCTGGCCCCCAGCCAAAATCGTCCACCATCTTCTCTCCTTCGGGTTTGGTGTAGATCTCGCCGATGACGAGGTTCTTCATGTTCTCCCGAGCTTCTCCCGTGATGTAAAAACCCTTGGACGTAGGCCCCACGGTGGGCGCCAACTGTCGTGAGATAATCACGGCAGACGTTACCGGGGGTAACTTGTCTTGGGGCAAATTGACTCGAGTGTTTGGGAGAGGGTTTAGCTCAAAGGAAACCATGGTGATATGCGATCTGGTAGCCGGCAATCAAGTCGCCGAGTCTCCGATCTAAATATATTATCTCAACTCTCGGGCTACAATAGATACTCGATACCTCGCAATCCGGCGATTGTGTTCTTGCTCACGTAAAAAGCTTGTCTAACCCTAACCTAGGGGCCGGCTTATATAATATCCGGACCCCCTGGCTTACTCTCCAAGGCGTACTCTGAATCCTACCCGGACACTGCTTACAAACCCTAAACTTTCATACCGGAACCCACAATCCGGGTTACGAGGCCTATGCTCCTGGGCCTTCTAGAAACTCCTTTACCCTAAGCCGGGTCTTGCGCAACGTCCTTTGGGCCGAGTTACTCCTTGGCGTTAGCCTACCGGGTTATCATCTCTCCATCAAGCTATGAGGAATATAATTGACGAAGTTGAAGGAAGGACTTAGACTCCACAGCAACTATAAGAAACTCCATGAAGTACAAGAGTGAAGAAATCCATAAGAAAACATCTCCCTCTCTCTTTCTATCTTCCTTCCTATTTCTTTCCAAATTGACTTAGTGGTAGTTGTGCCCATCCCATACCCAAACTAAGTAGTGAAGTGAAAGCCATGAAGATTTATCGAGTTCAAGAGAAGATTCACAACAAGGAGGAAACTACAATAGAAGCATGAAGATGATCTTCAAGAAGACAAGCATGTGAAGACTTGGAGCCATCCACACAAGTTGAAGAATAACAAGTTGTTTTTGTCCAGCCCTTGACCCAAATGGAAAATACCAAGACTTTAACTTGTTATATCTTTTTTTATGAAGTTATTTGAACCTTGTCCTAGCCAACTTGGTCCAACTCCTTTGTTATGTTATTTGCTATGTTTGCTTTCTCCACTTATATGTTTGATTGCTAGGATGCTTGTTTATTTTGTTATTGTGTTTTCAATGAATAGATTTGTACGGAGAGCAACGATATTTTGTGAAGAGAGTGTGAATATCTTCACCAACTTCAACAAGGAAAGTAACACACCGTCAACTACCCATTATTTTCTATATGCATTAGTTGATTTTGAGTAGTATGCATGATAGGAAATTTTACTAAGTTATATTATGCTATGCTATTATCCTAGTAGTGTATAGCCATCCCTTATACCCTGTTATTTTGATAGCCTTTGAACTTATTAGATGCTATGCAATGTTATAAAAATGTTTTATTAGATGCTGAGGAAAAAATCTAAGTATAACATTCAATGAAACACCTGGGTGGATTTTGGATATGATTGGATTATGTTGAGTGTTTCCTCAGGGCCCTTGTTTAAGGGTTATTTCACTTGAGGTTGTCACTTGTGGATGGCCACCCAGGAAAAAAGAGATTAATAAGTCCCTCTAAGTCTAGTAGCTTACCGTGCAGCCTTTTGACATATGGGCTCTGTCTTGATCAACTAAGTTGTGAGAGTTCAGCCCAGGCTTGACTAGCAGATGTAGCAAAATTATAGGTGGAACGGTCTTTCCGGTGGGTTTGGACTTCTGTAAGGTCCGCCCCAGAACCACTATTCAAGGACACCTTCGATATGCATACATTCACGATCCCAGGAAATTCAGTCGTGAACAACATATCAAGTTGGTACAAAGATACAATATCCATTACACGGTTGCATAAAACACTTACAAAAGGGACATGGTCACTTGACCAAGCCTAAACGGCTACCCCGCAGGGCAACGCACAACACACACCAAACGCGGTAGAGCCCAAGTCACGCCCTAACCTACAGGCTGATGACTGGGAGACGATCCTAGTTCGCAAGGTCATCAACGCAGTACTTCACCTCGTTGATCTCCACCTGAGGTTCCTTCTCGATGTCTGGCAAGTAGATACCAGGGGCGAAACCAAATTGTGACGCCCCGGGATCGGGCCCTATGCAGTTTTCAGCATTCCCGCCAAAATCCACATAATAACCGATTCCAGGTTGCCACTTGTGATAACATTACAACAGTTCACGAATAATCCACAACAACAACAGAAAAGATATATACAAGAGGACTCAAATGAGTCAGGGATACAACTGATACAATCCAAAGATCCAGATAACAGCGGAAGAAACAACATATCGTCCGTCTACGGACAAGATCCAAATTGGACTAAGAGTCCTGAAGATAACCGTGTAACACCTGGGGTGTTACCCTAAATAGAAAGTTGTTTGTTTTCTTTTGTTTTGCATCACATGCATCATATGCATTGCACCATGTTTTTCAAAACAACTCAAAATTCAAACCACTTTAAACTTTCACACATGTCCAAAATTCCCAATTAAAAAGTGCAAACTAAACCACTCAACTTGTTTTCAATAGTTTGAAGTTGAATTGTTCAAATTGTTTGTTAAAAGAAAACTCCTTTTTAGTAACCCCAAATGGCAAATTCAATTTCACTTCCAAATCAATCATAATTGACAAGATCAAATTGTGGTTAAAACAGTTTTGCAAACAATTAAATTCAACAAATGTTTTCAAAATTGTTGAGTCATTGAATAAAATTGGTTAAAAATCAACTCCTTATGAAAAACAATGGAAATGCAAATGGCAATTTAAAACTCAAAGTAATATTTCAAATATTTTGGACTCAATGATCACAATTGCTTTGAATTGCTGTTTGGCAATTTAATAAAATTCATTCATAAAATAAAAAAAAAACCCAAATCCCTATCCTTTCTATCTCTCTCTCTCTCTCTTTTATCTCTTGCAAAAAAAAAGGGAAAAGAATCAAAAGAAAAGGAGGCAGGCCCAACCTCACCACCCAGCCCATCTCCCACAGCCCACATCTCCATCTTCCACCTCTGTCCGTACAGAGAAGTGGAGATGTCGCTGTCACCCCACCGACCCCTCCTACCTGCTCCTCCCCCTCCCCTTATCTAGCCCCTAGGGTTCCCCCTAACCCTAGGCCGCCCCCCTTCTCCCTCTTCCTCCCGCCGCCACCTCACCTCTCCTCTCTCTGTTCTTTTTCCCTTTCCTCTGAATTTTATGCTACAGAGGGAGAGCCTCCATGGCCGATTTTTGGAGCTTCCCAAGGGGCCGATGGGGTCGTGGTTCCCTCCTCCAAGGCGCGGGAATGGAACCGCCGCTGCATCCTCTCCGGCCTCGCTTCCTCGCCACGCTCCGGGAGGCCACGGGGAGGCGCCGCCATGGCCCCTTTCCTCACCGGCGCGCGGCGGCCAACTGCCTGCTGCGAGCAGGGCAGCGACGCCCTGCGCCTCTCCCTTCGACGACGACGACGCCCCGAGGTGAGGGCCCCTGTAACACCCCTGTTTTTAAGCCCTTGTTTAATATTAAATTAGCAAGCCTCTTAAGACTTTTGTAAGACAATTAAGTGGACAACATGTTTGTGTAGTCATGTGTATCTATGCAATATAAGTGGTGTGTTTCTTTTCACTCATTTGAGGATTTTTCCTGATGATTGATTATTGTCTGCCTGATGTTTTTCAACTGGAAACCCTAAGATCTTTCTTTTCAAAGTTTGGGGAATACTTGTTTCACTCATGATAGCATTATTTAGTCATGTCTTGACCAAGGAAACACTTTGGTTGGGATTTAAATAGCTTTGGGAATTTATTTCCTATTTAAACTCTTAGCAGAAAAACAACATGACTAGCTGTTTTCCACACTTGTTTTCAAGAATCAAACAAATTTGATTTGTTGTTTTCTTGTGGTATTATGGTTGAACATGTTATGTAGTACAACTATATGCCACTGGTTTAAATTTAGCACTTGGAAAACAATCAAATCCATGATTGTTTTCCTAGTATAAAAATATTGAAAAACCTTTTTTATTTGGAAAACAGAAACATAGCTTTTTGGGCAGTTGTTTTCAGAGGGTTAACCAACTCTTTTTCTGGTGTACTTGTTGTTTTCTCAAACTAGATAGTACATATAACAATTGGCAACTTGAATTTCCAAAATCCAAGTTCAATTGCCCAATCAAACAGAAGCCAACTTTTGCTTCAAAACTCTGTTTTTCCAACACTTAGTGAAAATTTCACTAAGTCTTTTACTGAATTTTTCTGAAAACTGTTTTTGGACAGAACTTTGGAGGTTTGTTTCTCTGCCAATTCTTCATGGATTTGAATAAACTTGGTGTCTATTCTGATTGCCTTGAAATGCTCTGTAACCCCGTGTGCTAGTTGGCCCGAGTGGTGCCTTAGACAAGAAGGAAGGAGGAGGGAAAGTAGGCTCGGGTAGGAGGGGGGTGGGCAGATGGCATGGCCTAAAAACTCCCATGTCTCGCCACCCTAGCTCCACTGTGGTGACTAGTGATGTTAGGCACCGCCCCTGGCCCGAGAGGGAACGAGAAAAACGGCCCCCCCTTCCTCTGAGTGCCAGCACGCACACACACTTGCGCACCCGAAGAGCACGCCCGCGGCCCCGTGTCTACAAAGCCCCAACGGCATAGCCGTGTCGCCACAGTCCTCCGCCACCACCCACTACGCCACCCACGAAATTTCAGGCCGTGCCTCGCCGTGTGCGAGTGGCACGAGCAAATTCTTCCCGCCGGCCACCGCACGATCCACCGAAGCAAACCGAGCATAACCGTGCGTAAGTGCTCGGCATTTTTGCACGAGCATGCTTCCCGTACCCTTGGCCACCTCCCTGACACCCTCCGCGATCCTTTCGCTTGCAGGAGAACCCGAGCCGAGTCCGCCGTGTCCGCCGTGCCGCCGCGGAAAGGACCTCGCCGCCGGGGAAACGAACGCCGCCACCACCGCGCCACCAGCCTCCCACGACCCCACCGCCTCCACGCGTCGCTCCACAGAACCCCTAGGTGAGCACCCTGCCCGCCCCGAGCGTGCCCGCGAGGTGTTCGACGCCGTTCCGTCGCGGTTAGGCTAGAGGAGGAAGAAAGAAGCGGGACCGTTGATCGCGAGATCAACGGCCGCGCTTGAAAGCGGCTTTTTCCCGCGTCCCCCGCCCCCGCGCGCGCAGCTGGGCTGGCCTAGGTCCTAGCTGGGCCACACGCAGCGAATCGGGCCCATCTGGGCTAGCCCCTGTTGATTTAAATCAAAATGTTTTTGGCAGATTCATACCTGTTAGCTTTTGGCCTAGGAAAAATAGCAAACGATTTTATTTGGCCTTGCCAATTTTTGTACATGTAGCCAAACAAAATCACAACCACCTCCCTTTGGCAGAATATTGTTTTGACTTTTATTTATTTTTCTATAGCCATTTTGCCAGACAGTACCATTAAAATGGAAATGAATAGAACTTCAAAAATACAAACATTTTTGAGCAAACTCAACTGTTTTGGAAAGCCCTTATCAATACCTACCAGTAGAATTTTAGTTTGCATCCAGGAGAGTTATCATTTGGAAATGCCATCCATTTTGGTTAAACATCAGTGAGCCATTCCATGAATTTTAGGGGGAGTTTGGTACATTATTTTTGAGTGGGACTAATTGGAGAGGCTTTGTATTGTTAAGGACTATCACATCCTAGAAGGGTTTAATTTTTGGAGCCATAAAAAAAATTAGGGAGACAGAACAAGTTTCAGCACTTTTCTGCCTAATTTTTAATTCCTAGATCTTGTTTTATATGATCATTTTGGGATGTGCACCTATTGTGTTCTTGCTTGTAATGTTGTTATCTAGTGTAGTATTGATGTTTACAAGTTGTATGAACATGTTAGAATAAATGGCTTGAGTGGTAGAATTTTTAGAATTAATTTCCATGCATAAATCTTGCTCATAGCTTATTTTCTATCTAGGTTTGTGAGTAGATTTTTAGTTTGTATCAAGCCTTTTTGCTAGATTAATTTTCAAGGAACCAGTACCATTTTGGGTACTATTATTTTGGTTACAACACCTCTGGTTACTTGGTGTTTGAGTTTAGAATAGATTCAAAATAGCATTGCTTAAGGTCTAGATTTCCTACTAGAATATACATGCTTGCCTTTTGTTTTGTTTTCCACTAAGGAAAAATATGATTTCTTTGTGGTTGAAAACAGAGGATGAAATGTCCTTGTGGCATTGTTATCCTTGTGTTTTCACCCCTGTTAATTTTCCCTCAAGTACTAGCAATTGCTTGAGTATCATTTGGGTGCCTAGATTTAATTCCCTCACATATGTAGCAATTTTTAGTCTAGTTTTTCCTTGTTTCATAGCTAAACTTTTTGTGTTATTTTGTGGGATCCAGTAGCATTTTGGTACTGATTATAGGAGTATTTTACCTCTGTTACTTTGCACACTTGTGCCTAAAATTAACAAGTGAAGTATAAACTAGTCTGGTATTTTTCCCAATTTTCTACTAGTATGAGTAGGAGTTTGTGGGACTAGTTTGTTTGTTTGAGCATTTTTAGAAATGTGACCAGAGGCTTATTAACCTCTTTATGAGGATTATTCTAGTGGAACACCCACTGGTATTTTTGCATCATGGTGGAAAAATATGCTTGACTAGTGGTCATGAGTCCTTTTCACCACTTAAATATTTTAGCTTATATTTTGTGTTTGCCATAGAGATTATTGGGGGAGTTTTTAGACATCAAATTGTGTTTTATGTGACACCCTACTGTCTAGTAACATGTGTTTTACCCCACTGGTCCATGATGCTCTTGACTTAAAATCATTAAGTTTGACCACACCTAAACACTAGGAAAAAGAAGATTTTTCCCACTGTGTTTTTCATGTCAATTTTCTTAAGGGATAATTGAATGTCTTGAGTGTTACTTTTTAATTGCTTGCTGTATGTACCTTTTGTAGCATTGTTTGTCTTGGTTGGCTCTGAAAGTGTGCCTTTATTTCTTTTTACGACGTTAGAAAACGAGGAGGAAGGATTTGCTGAAGAAGGGTATTGCAACTCCTGTTACTTTCAGGACCAGGACCATCACTTGTACCAAGGCAAGCCATCCTAATGCTTGCTGTATAAATACTTATCATTATCTATCATGCATGCTTTTCACTTCTGAAGTTTTCACAAAACTATACTCCCAAAACTATTTTTGTTGTGAATACTACTACTATTAATATTATTAGAAGAAGAAATCATAATAATAGTCAACTTGGTATTTGCCAAGCCCTTAGCCACTAAATGGTATATACATACCATCCACCAAATTAAAACTTGGGTTCTTAAATGAACTAAATAAAATGTGTTTTTGTAAACAAATGCCTTATGAAGGAAAAACCCCGGAAGAAGGGTGAGACCCTGTCTACCGGAAGGGTGCCATGAAGGGAATTTTTTTGGAAATGTTTACAAAAGACACATAACCTAGTCTTCGCTGGACAACCATTATCGTACTGCCACTTTACCCCAATATGGGTAGGGGCTTGATTAAAAACTTGTTATGGTTAGTATGTGAGCTATCTCAAAGTGCTATAGAGGATTGGATCCTCCGAACCGAAGTGTCGCTAGGAGTGAGCAGACGGGACATCTAAAGTGTGGGATTAATTTTCCCTCCGGATGCAGCAGTTGGGTCTCCTGTCTGGGCGGTGTGTGACACGGCTTGCCGGGGAGGGGTAACCCCAATTGAAGAGATAGTCATGTTCTAGCTTGTACATAGTGGATAGTCAAGATCAGTTATCTGATGTTCCCATAGGTTGGGAATAGTCCATGGTTGTTTCATGGCGGATTCTGGATCTAGTGGAAGTGTGTACACCTCTGCAGAGTAAAACTATTTCGAGATAGCCGCGTCCTCGGATATGGACGGTTGAATGGCCATGTAGCTAGTATTGTGTCAACTTTTCAAAAAGAGGTTTTTTGAAGGAAGGCTTTGTACCTGCGAGGTACTATGGAGAAATGACTTGGTATCTGCGAGATACTGATGAGGAGGAAACTATTACTACAAGTTTCTGAAAAGAAAACTTTCTTTTCTAAAAGTCTTATAAAACCTCCAAGATATGTGATATCTACACGAGAAAAACTACCTTATTTTAAAGGATTTTTCACTAAGAAAGAAAGTTGAAGAATCAACCATGATAAATCTTTTATATGTCATGGGTAGCTGAACCATATGTATGGCCTACCCACTCCACCAAATAAGCATGTATGCATTTATTGTAAGCTCATAAAGGATGTCTTGTTGAGTACATTCAAACGTACTCATTTGGTTTCGCCCCTGGTATCTACTTACCAGACTATGAGGAGCCACCCCAGGAGGAGTTCTATGAGGAGGAGTTCTACGCTGATGGCCCTGCGAGTTAGGATCGTCTCCCAGTCAGCAGCCTGTAGGATGAGGCGTGACTCGGGTTCTACTACGCTATGCTTGTCGTCTTCCGCTGTGTTTATTTTGAATGTCTGTCCTGTGTGACAGTTATCAAGAACTTGGTCATGTGACCATTTATGTAAGACTCTATTATTCGTGTAATGGATGATGTATTCTGTATGCCAACTACGTATGTTGTTCACAACTGGTTATTCTGGGATTGTGAATGAATGCATATGAGGGGTTCTGAACCTTCCGGTTTGGGGCCTCTACAAAGTTGGTATCAGAGCCATCCTGACTCTAGGAGACCTTAGTTAGCATGGACGTTAGTGTATACTCCAAAAATCTAAGTTATAGACACAAAAAGATTGGATATATGACTATGTATAAAAATATTCCCTATATCCCACCACCTCTCTGTGTCAAACTCTACTTGCATTAAGATTGTTCTTTGCATAAACTTAAAACTTTGCACACTGTGATCTCACTTAAACTATACTTAAAATTTTGTGTAGATGGACGTGGTCATCACCGAGGCTTTCCAGTTGGGACGTCCACGTGGCGAGACTTTCCTTTTTGAGGAGAGGCTAGTAGCTATGGCTACTGTGTTGGGACGCCCACTTCCGGAGCTGCGAGGAGGTCTAGTTGACGGTGCACCTCTGGAGGGAGACTGGTACGCGGAGGTCACTATCCGTGCACCTCTGGCTAGCCCGACAGTAGAGGCCTACGTCTTTCGTGCTGTTGATCGTTCTTGGACCGAGGCAGCCGTGCGGGTGATTCAGGAGTCAGTGGCACGACTGGCACACATTGGGGAGTACATGTTCATCGGTTCCCGGTTCGAGTTGATTGGGAGGCGCGATGAGGAGGGAATACCACTTCCTGTTGAGCCAGACACTACCACTGTTGGTCCTCACTTGGACGAGATGGAGATTCTGTTGTACCGCACTCAGCACAGGTTGGACGATCAGCGACTCGCTCACCACCTTGGCACATTGGTGCATCACACACTGATAGCCGAGACTGACGAGCTGAGGACTGAGCTTCAGGACAGCCAGGAGGAGAGTGGAGCACTAGCACAGCAGTTGTCTCAGTTGAGGGAGGAGTTGGAGGCCGCCACCGCGAGGAGCCGTGCCTTGGAGAGACAGCTGCGGGCCACCCGACTGAGCCGTGCTCGTCTCACCAGCAGGGTGACGGCTCTGGAGGGGGCTAACTCAGTTCTGCACACTAGGCTTCACATAGCTCGTGACGACATAGCCGCGAGAGACTCTGCCATAGAGGAGCTTGAGGAGGAGGGCGCAGAGCTCAGCAGGGAGATTGAGGAGCTCCTGCCAGTAGAGGATGTTCCGTCTGACTTGGAGGGGATGGATATGAGTGAGGCTAGCGAGCAGGATGACGATGACCTGCTTGGCGAGGAGGAGGAGGAGGACCCTGAGGAGCGTATCTTCGAGGTTGGGGACAGTGACGACTCTGTGTAGTCACAGCCTCCTCACCCTTAGCACTTGATGCTGGTCTAGATGCTAGATAAGTATGCTAGATCGTTTTGCTAGTAGTAGCCTTGCGATGACCCTACCAATCGCACCCCTTGTAGCTCGATGAAGCCTTCCTTGTAAGATATGGCTTGTAATGTGTGTGTGTAATGTCAAAGACTCTGTTTAAGTTGTGTGATGAAAGGAATGTTCTGCTTGTTTCCTTGATGATTGTCACTATTTTGCGTTCTTTTCATCCATGTTTGCGACTGCCCCGCTCTTGTTTTCGAAACATATCACTCGTATTCCTTTTTTCTTATGTTAAAGGTACTGGGTTTTCAAAAACAAGAATATACTTCTAAAACTTACACATGTTTTCACTTCAGAATGGCACCTCGTCGCGAACCCCCACCGCCACCACCACCCACAGTGGAGGCGCTGTTGGCCCTGCTGATGGAAGATCGCCAGGCCAGCCGAGATGAGAGTGCAGCTACCATTACCGCTCTGCAACAACTAGCTGCTGCCGCCAACAATAATGGCAATGGCAATGGCAATGGCAATGGTGCTCGCTCGAGGCTGAGAGACTTTCAGCACACCAACCCCCCAGTCTTCACTAGGATTGTGGAGCCTCTCGATGCTGACGACTGGCTCCGCACCATTGCAAACAAGCTGGAGGTTGCTTCAGTTGAGGAGAATGATAAGGTCCTGTTTGCCTCCCATTTTCTTGCTGGTCCTGCCAGGACTTGGTGGGAGACTACACGTGAGACTGTTGCTGCTGGTCACGTGTTCAACTGGGAGGATTTCTCTGCGAGATTCCGCAAATATCACATTCCCCAAGGAATGATGACACTTATGCGTGAGAAATTTCTGAAGCTGAGGCAGGGAAGTATGCCTGTGTCTGAATACTGGGAGAATTTCACTACTCTGTCCAGGTATGCACAGGATGATATCAATACTGATGCTAAGAAGAGGGAGAGGTTCTTAATGGGCTGGATGATGAGCTCCAGTGCGCTCTAGTGGTGGTTCCATTCCAGGACTTGGAGACCCTTGCAAATGCCGCTATGGTACTGGAGCACAAGCGGAAATCTGCTGATGATAACCGCAAGAGGAAGATGACCGTGCATGGAGGACCTAGTGCTCAAAGGACTCGCAACACTCCGTATGCGAGGCCACCATCCCACAAGGCGCCTGCTTATGCACCCCGCCCCAACCACAACTATGCACCAAGGCCCAACAACTACAACCCCAACTATGCACCAAAGTACGGAGGAAATAGCTATGGTGGTAACCATGGTAATCATTCTGGGAATAATCATGGAAACCGCTATGGAGGCAACAACAGTGGAAATGGGAACAACTCCAACAATGCTCCCAAACCTAACCCAAGCCCAAGGCCTTCTGGAGGTTGTTTTGCCTGCGGAAAGGAAGGTCACTTTGCTCGTGAGTGCCCTACCAAAGCTACTGCCACAGCCCAGCCAACTGCAACCAAGATGAACCATGGTCCTTCCACTGGACGGCAGAATAGGATGAAGGGACACCTGAACCACGTCACTGCTGCAGAAGCTCAGGAGACACCAGACATGGTGATGGGTACGTTTCCTGTCAACTCGGTGCCAGCCGCAGTACTGTTTGATTCTGGTGCATCGCATTCCTTTGTCACAAAACCGTTTGCTGAGAAAAGTGGTATGAAGCATTCCCGCATGCACAACCCTATGCTAGTACAAATACCTGGGGATAGTACTAAAGCCAACTTAATTTGCAATGAAGTACCAGTAGAAATACAAGGGAAAACTTTTCATGCTGATCTTATAGTGCTGGGATCCAAAGGGATAGAAGTGGTACTCGGTATGAACTGGATGGCCAAGTATAAGGGGGTTATTGACTGCACTAAGAAATCTATTGATATGATCTCTGAGGATGGGGAAAATGTTGCGTACACTGCAACTAAACCCTCGTCACAAGTTCACTGCCACACTGGTATAGCCCACCCTAACCTTGAGGAAGTCCCGGTCGTTTGCGAATACCCGGATGTTTTTCCTGAAGAGTTACCCGGTATGCCCCCTGATCGGGATATCGAGTTTGTGATCGAGTTAGTGCCCGGAACTGGACCCATAGCACAGAAGCCTTATCGGATGAACCCAAAGGAATTAGATGAGTTGAAGACCCAGCTGGATGATATGTTGAGAAAAGGTTTGATTCGCCCTAGTGCATCGCCATGGGGATCTCCGATCATTTTTGTGGAAAAACGGGACGGTACCACTCGTTTATGTGTGGACTACCGCAAGTTGAATGATGTTACCATCAAGAACAAATACCCGTTGCCCAAAATTGAAGACCTGTTTGACCAGCTGAATGGGGCCGTAATCTTCTCGAAGATCGACCTTCGGACTGGGTATCACCAATTGAAAGTCCGTGATACTGATATTCCCAAGACTGCTTTCACCACTCGTTACGGGCTGTATGAATACACCGTGATGTCCTTTGGTCTAACCAATGCCCCTGCCTATTTCATGAATCTCATGAATAAGGTATTCATGGATTTTATAGACAAGTTTGTCGTGGTGTTTATTGACGACATTCTCATATACTCTCGGAGTGAGGAAGAACACGAGGAACATCTGAGAATTGTGCTCGGAACACTTCGTGAGCATCAATTGTATGCTAAGTTTAGTAAATGTCAATTCTGGTTGACGGAAGTCGGGTTTCTTGGACATGTAGTATCTGCGGGAGGAATATCTGTTGACCCTACTCTAGTTCAGTCTGTGGAGAAGCGTGCTGCTCCGACCAACCAGACTGAAGTCAGATCCTTTCTGGGTTTGGCAGGATATTACCGCAAGTTTGTTCAGGGATTCTCGAGTATAGCCAGACCCCTCACCCAGTTGCTCAAGAAGGATAGCAAGTTCCTATGGACGGACAAGTGTGAAGAGAGTTTCAATGAGTTGAAACATCGACTTGTGACCGCTCCAATCCTTATAATGCCGGATATCACCAAGAATTTCGACGTATATTGTGACGCTTCTAAGCTTGGTCTTGGAAGCGTACTTATGCAAGAAGGGAAAGTGATATCTTTTATATCCCGCCAGTTGAGACCCCACGAGTTGAATTACCCCACTCATGACTTAGAGCTTGCTGCTGTCGTGCATGCCCTCAAAACATGGCGACACTTTCTTATGGGAAGAAGAGTGGAAATTTACACGGATCATAAGAGTTTAAAGTATATCTTTACTCAACGTGAGCTCAACATGAGGCAGCGCCGCTGGATTGAGCTCATTAAAGATTATGATCTGAGTATTCATTATCACCCTGGGAAGGCAAATGTAGTTGCAGATGCTCTTAGTCGAGAGTCGGCCTCTCTAAATGCTATGATTCTAGTAAGGCAGCCCGAGTTGTGGAAAGAGCTTGACCAACTTGGCATTGAAGTGGTCAGCTATGGTATGTTGGACGCCATAGAACTTAAACCAACTCTGGTTGACCAAATCAAAGAGGCGCAGAAAGGCCAGAAAAGTATTGATGGTATTAAGGCCCGCATGGAGAAGAGAAGGTTGCTGGGTTTACTATCGATGCTGATGGGGGATTATGGTATGAAGGCCGTATTTGTGTTCCCTCTGAGTCTGATCTCAAGCAGACCATCATGGTCGAAGCCCATGAGACCATGTATTCTATCCATCCTGGAGGAACAAAGATGTATCAAGACCTGAAGGAGAGATTCTGGTGGCATGGAATGAAGCGAGATATTGCTTCATTTGTAGCCAAGTGCCATGTCTGCCAGCAAGTAAAAGCTGGGCACCAGCGTCCCGCTGGCTTGCTCCAGCCGTTGCAAGTACCTGTTTGGAAATGGGATGAAGTAGGGATGGACTTCATCACAGGACTTCCTAGGTCCAGCCGAGGAAATGATTCTATATGGGTTGTCGTGGACAGGCTCACGAAAGTTGCTCACTTTATTCCTGTCCGGACCACCTATCGTGGAGATCAGCTTGCTGATCTTTACATTACTCGGATTGTCAGCCTGCACGGAGTCCCGAGCAGGATTGTGTCTGATCGAGGTACACAGTTCACATCCAGATTTTGGAAGAAGTTGCACGAGAGTTTGGGAACCAAATTAGCTTTTAGCACAGCCTATCACCCACAGACTGATGGACAGACAGAGCGTGTGAACCAAATTCTGGAAGACATGCTCCGTGCTTGTGTGTTGTCCTATGGAGTTAAATGGGAAGACTGTCTGCCTTTCGCAGAGTTTTCTTACAACAACAGTTATCAGTCTAGTTTGCAAATGGCCCCTTTTGAAGCACTGTATGGACGTAAATGCCGCACACCTCTGAATTGGACTGAGACTGGAGACAGTCAGGTTTTTGGCGTGGACACTTTGAAAGCTGCAGAAGAGCAGGTTCAGCTTATTCGGGAACGTTTAAAGACAGCTCAATCTCGTCAGAAGAGTTATGCTGATACGAAGCGTCGTGATGTCTCTTTCAGCATTGGAGATTTCGTGTACCTTCATGTTACGCCACTCAAAGGGATGCAGTGTTTCCATGTCAAGGGAAAGCTGGCACCCAGGTATATTGGCCCTTTTAAGATCTTGGCACGTCGTGGCGAAGTTTCTTATCAGTTAGAATTACCTGAGGAGCTATCTGCGTTTCACAATGTTTTCCATGTGTCATTGCTCCGGAAATGTCTGCAAGTACCTGAGAAGGATCTCTCGTATCAAGACATAGATTTCAGGACCATTGATATCAATGATGATTTGACTTATCGTGATAGACCCCTGCGGGTTCTCGAGGAGATTGTGCGCGCTACCAGGAGGCGTGCTATAAAATTCCTTAAGATTCAGTGGACGAATCATTCTGAGGAAGAAGCTACCTGGGAGCGTGAGGATGATATCAGGAAGGAGTTCCCTGATTTTCTTAAAGCCTAGACCCGCTAATCTCGGGACGAGATTCTTTTAAGGGGGGGAGATTTGTAACACCCCTGTTTTTAAGCCCTTGTTTAATATTAAATTAGCAAGCCTCTTAAGACTTTTGTAAGACAATTAAGTGGACAACATGTTTGTGTAGTCATGTGTATCTATGCAATATAAGTGGTGTGTTTCTTTTCACTCATTTGAGGATTTTTCCTGATGATTGATTATTGTCTGCCTGATGTTTTTCAACTGGAAACCCTAAGATCTTTCTTTTCAAAGTTTGGGGAATACTTGTTTCACTCATGATAGCATTATTTAGTCATGTCTTGACCAAGGAAACACTTTGGTTGGGATTTAAATAGCTTTGGGAATTTATTTCCTATTTAAACTCTTAGCAGAAAAACAACATGACTAGCTGTTTTCCACACTTGTTTTCAAGAATCAAACAAATTTGATTTGTTGTTTTCTTGTGGTATTATGGTTGAACATGTTATGTAGTACAACTATATGCCACTGGTTTAAATTTAGCACTTGGAAAACAATCAAATCCATGATTGTTTTCCTAGTATAAAAATATTGAAAAACCTTTTTTATTTGGAAAACAGAAACATAGCTTTTTGGGCAGTTGTTTTCAGAGGGTTAACCAACTCTTTTTCTGGTGTACTTGTTGTTTTCTCAAACTAGATAGTACATATAACAATTGGCAACTTGAATTTCCAAAATCCAAGTTCAATTGCCCAATCAAACAGAAGCCAACTTTTGCTTCAAAACTCTGTTTTTCCAACACTTAGTGAAAATTTCACTAAGTCTTTTACTGAATTTTTCTGAAAACTGTTTTTGGACAGAACTTTGGAGGTTTGTTTCTCTGCCAATTCTTCATGGATTTGAATAAACTTGGTGTCTATTCTGATTGCCTTGAAATGCTCTGTAACCCCGTGTGCTAGTTGGCCCGAGTGGTGCCTTAGACAAGAAGGAAGGAGGAGGGAAAGTAGGCTCGGGTAGGAGGGGGTGGGCAGATGGCATGGCCTAAAAACTCCCATGTCTCGCCACCCTAGCTCCACTGTGGTGACTAGTGATGTTAGGCACCGCCCCTGGCCCGAGAGGGAACGAGAAAAACGGCCCCCCCTTCCTCTGAGTGCCAGCACGCACACACACTTGCGCACCCGAAGAGCACGCCCGCGGCCCCGTGTCTACAAAGCCCCAACGGCATAGCCGTTTCGCCACAGTCTTCCGCCACCACCCACTACGCCACCCACGAAATTTCAGGCCGTGCCTCGCCGTGTGCGAGTGGCACGAGCAAATTCTTCCCGCCGGCCACCGCACGATCCACCGAAGCAAACCGAGCATAACCGTGCGTAAGTGCTCGGCATTTTTGCACGAGCATGCTTCCCGTACCCTTGGCCACCTCCCTGACACCCTCCGCGATCCTTTCGCTTGCAGGAGAACCCGAGCCGAGTCCGCCGTGTCCGCCGTGCCGCCACGGAAAGGACCTCGCCGCCGGGGAAACGAACGCCGCCACCACCGCGCCACCAGCCTCCCACGACCCCACCGCCTCCACGCGTCGCTCCACGGAACCCCTAGGTGAGCACCCTGCCCGCCCCGAGCGTGCCCGCGAGGTGTTCGACGCCGTTCCGTCGCGGTTAGGCTAGAGGAGGAAGAAAGAAGCGGGACCGTTGATCGCGAGATCAACGGCCGCGCTTGAAAGCGGCTTTTTCCCGCGTCCCCCGCCCCCGCGCGCGCAGCTGGGCTGGCCTAGGTCCTAGCTGGGCCACACGCAGCGAATCGGGCCCATCTGGGCTAGCCCCTGTTAATTTAAATCAAAATGTTTTTGGCAGATTCATACCTGTTAGCTTTTGGCCTAGGAAAAATAGCAAACGATTTTATTTGGCCTTGCCAATTTTTGTACATGTAGCCAAACAAAATCACAACCACCTCCCTTTGGCAGAATATTGTTTTGACTTTTATTTATTTTTCTATAGCCATTTTGCCAGACAGTACCATTAAAATGGAAATGAATAGAACTTCAAAAATACAGAACATTTTTGAGCAAACTCAACTGTTTTGGAAAGCCCTTATCAATACCTACCAGTAGAATTTTAGTTTGCATCCAGGAGAGTTATCATTTGGAAATGCCATCCATTTTGGTAAAACATCAGTGAGCCATTCCATGAATTTTAGGGGGAGTTTGGTACATTATTTTTGAGTGGGACCAATTGGAGAGGCTTTGTATTGTTAAGGACTATCACATCCTAGAAGGGTTTAATTTTTGGAGCCATAAAAAAATTAGGGAGACAGAACAAGTTTCAGCACTTTTCTGCCTAATTTTTAATTCCTAGATCTTGTTTTATATGATCATTTTGGGATGTGCACCTATTGTGTTCTTGCTTGTAATGTTGTTATCTAGTGTAGTATTGATGTTTACAAGTTGTATGAACATGTTAGAATAAATGGCTTGAGTGGTAGAATTTTTAGAATTAATTTCCATGCATAAATCTTGCTCATAGCTTATTTTCTATCTAGGTTTGTGAGTAGATTTTTAGTTTGTATCAAGCCTTTTTGCTAGATTAATTTTCAAGGAACCAGTACCATTTTGGGTACTATTATTTTGGTTACAACACCTCTGGTTACTTGGTGTTTGAGTTTAGAATAGATTCAAAATAGCATTGCTTAAGGTCTAGATTTCCTACTAGAATATACATGCTTGCCTTTTGTTTTGTTTTCCACTAAGGAAAAATATGATTTCTTTGTGGTTGAAAACAGAGGATGAAATGTCCTTGTGGCATTGTTATCCTTGTGTTTTCACCCCTGTTAATTTTCCCTCAAGTACTAGCAATTGCTTGAGTATCATTTGGGTGCCTAGATTTAATTCCCTCACATATGTAGCAATTTTTAGTCTAGTTTTTCCTTGTTTCATAGCTAAACTTTTTGTGTTATTTTGTGGGATACAGTAGCATTTTGGTACTGATTATAGGAGTATTTTACCTCTGTTAGTTTGCACACTTGTGCCTAAAATTAACAAGTGAAGTATAAACTAGTCTGGTATTTTTCCCAATTTTCTACTAGTATGAGTAGGAGTTTGTGGGACTAGTTTGTTTGTTTGAGCATTTTTAGAAATGTGACCAGAGGCTTATTAACCTCTTTATGAGGATTATTCTAGTGGAACACCCACTGGTATTTTTGCATCATGGTGGAAAAATATGCTTGACTAGTGGTCATGAGTCCTTTTCACCACTTAAATATTTTAGCTTATATTTTGTGTTTGCCATAGAGATTATTGGGGGAGTTTTTAGACATCAAATTGTGTTTTATGTGACACCCTACTGTCTAGTAACATGTGTTTTACCCCACTGGTCCATGATGCTCTTGACTTAAAATCATTAAGTTTGACCACACCTAAACACTAGGAAAAAGAAGATTTTTCCCACTGTGTTTTTCATGTCAATTTTCTTAAGGGATAATTGAATGTCTTGAGTGTTACTTTTTAATTGCTTGCTGTATGTACCTTTTGTAGCATTGTTTGTCTTGGTTGGCTCTGAAAGTGTGCCTTTATTTCTTTTTATGACGTTAGAAAACGAGGAGGAAGGATTTGCTGAAGAAGGGTATTGCAACTCCTGTTACTTTCAGGACCAGGACCATCACTTGTACCAAGGCAAGCCATCCTAATGCTTGCTGTATAAATACTTATCATTATCTATCATGCATGCTTTTCACTTCTGAAGTTTTCACAAAACTATACTCCCAAAACTATTTTTGTTGTGAATACTACTACTATTAATATTATTAGAAGAAGAAATCATAATAATAGTCAACTTGGTATTTGCCAAGCCCTTAGCCACTAAATGGTATATACATACCATCCACCAAATTAAAACTTGGGTTCTTAAATGAACTAAATAAAATGTGTTTTTGTAAACAAATGCCTTATGAAGGAAAAATCCCGGAAGAAGGGTGAGACCCTGTCTACCGGAAGGGTGCCATGAAGGGAAATTTTTGAGAAATGTTTACAAAAGACACATAACCTAGTCTTCGCTGGACAACCATTATCGTACTGCCACTTTACCCCAATATGGGTAGGGGCTTGATTAAAAACTTGTTATGGTTAGTATGTGAGCTATCTCAAAGTGCTATAGAGGATTGGATCCTCCGAACCGAAGTGTCGCTAGGAGTGAGCAGACGGGACATCTAAAGTGTGGGATTAATTTTCCCTCCGGATGCAGCAGTTGGGTCTCCTGTCTGGGCGGTGTGTGACACGGCTTGCCGGGGAGGGGTAACCCCAATTGAAGAGATAGTCATGTTCTAGCTTGTACATAGTGGATAGTCAAGATCAGTTATCTGATGTTCCCATAGGTTGGGAATAGTCCATGGTTGTTTCATGGCGGATTCTGGATCTAGTGGAAGTGTGTACACCTCTGCAGAGTAAAACTATTTCGAGATAGCCGCGTCCTCGGATATGGACGGTTGAATGGCCATGTAGCTAGTATTGTGTCAACTTTTCAAAAAGAGGTTTTTTGAAGGAAGGCTTTGTACCTGCGAGGTACTATGGAGAAATGACTTGGTATCTGCGAGATACTGATGAGGAGGAAACTATTACTACAAGTTTCTGAAAAGAAAACTTTCTTTTCTAAAAGTCTTATAAAACCTCCAAGATATGTGATATCTACACGAGAAAAACTACCTTATTTTAAAGGATTTTTCACTAAGAAAGAAAGTTGAAGAATCAACCATGATAAATCTTTTATATGTCATGGGTAGCTGAACCATATGTATGGCCTACCCACTCCACCAAATAAGCATGTATGCATTTATTGTAAGCTCATAAAGGATGTCTTGTTGAGTACATTCAAACGTACTCATTTGGTTTCGCCCCTGGTATCTACTTACCAGACTATGAGGAGCCACCCCAGGAGGAGTTCTATGAGGAGGAGTTCTACGCTGATGGCCCTGCGAGTTAGGATCGTCTCCCAGTCAGCAGCCTGTAGGATGAGGCGTGACTCGGGTTCTACTACGCTATGCTTGTCGTCTTCCGCTGTGTTTATTTTGAATGTCTGTCCTGTGTGACAGTTATCAAGAACTTGGTCATGTGACCATTTATGTAAGACTCTATTATTCGTGTAATGGATGATGTATTCTGTATGCCAACTACGTATGTTGTTCACAACTGGTTATTCTGGGATTGTGAATGAATGCATATGAGGGGTTCTGAACCTTCCGGTTTGGGGCCTCTACAGCCCCCTCCCAGGCCCTAGGGCTTCTTCCTCCTCCCCTCCTCCTTGCTCTGTAACCACCATCGCGTGGAGGACCCTCGCCATCGTGCAGCAGGCCGCCGGCCGTCTCCGTTCCTTCCGATCGCGAACAGGTAAACTGAACGCTGTTTCAGTTCAGATCCGCGATCCAGCCCACATCTTAACCCCCCACGCTCTATACCTTTCAACAATCGTGACAGCATCCCACTGGTTAGGCCCCTTTGCGCGCAATCCCCAGGTCCTGGGTTCGATCCCCCCAAACCACACCTTTTTTTTTCTGTTTTTCCTTTTTCTGCCGAAATTTCAGAAACTGAGATCTGAGCCATTACTTCTAAAATCAATATAAAATTCAATATTGCTCCAATTTGAATGATTCAAAATCCTGTGGATTCATAATCTTGAGCCCTTTCTGTTAATGTCAAGTTTGCAACATGTTTCTGTAACAATTTTGGCACTAAATAATTAATTACTGAAAATGCAATAAAAAGTGGAAACTTTGGAATTTCATAACTTGAGTTTGGTTCACCCAAATTGAGCAAACTTGGGCTCTAAAAATTTGTCTTAACAAACTCTACACATTGGTATTTTATTTGGGCACAATTGAATTAATTTTGAACATGTTTTCCTCTGTTTACTAAAAAGGGCAGAATAAGACCATTGATGGAAAATGGCATAATAAATTCAATAATAACCCAAAAATTATGTTTGATAGCTCAAAATGTGCAATGAAACATTTGCTACATGTTTTCAACCTTTTCAATGCAATTTGTTTGTTGTTTTCCCTAATTAAAAGTGGTGCAATAATCCAATGCTTTAATTAAAACCTTTTCAATTGCAAAATTCATAACTTGGGCAATTCAAATCCAATTCCAACATGTAAAATATGTTTTCCATCCCATTTTCCATGAACTTTGCAAATACCAACTTTGTTTGCTGTTTTGAATAATTTAAATTGCTGAAAACAACTGTTTCTTATCTAATGCATTTAAAATTGTCAAATTAATAACTAATTCATCTTAATTCCAAATTCAACAAATGAAATATGTTTTCCATCTAAAATTTTGTGTTCTTTCCAAATATAAATTTTGTTATCTGTTTTGAACAATTAAAATGGGTGAAAACAATAAATACTTGTGTAACTCACTTAAGAAGCCAAATTTCATAACTTAATAAATAAATTTCCAAACTTGGTAAACTTCATTTCAAATTGATTCTATTGTTGTTTTCTTATTGTTTTCCTCATCCATGCATCATGCTAATCCACCTTCACCTATTGGTTAGTTGTAAAACAATTATTTCAACATTAATTCATGGGCTTTTCCATATGCAACCCAAATTGCATATGGGTCCATTTAATTATGTTATGTTACCATGTCAACTAGTTATCTTGATGCATCTTTAAACTTGTCATGCATCCATATCTTGATCATGCTGGATCTTTTGCCATAGTAGTAATTGTTGCATCCGGTGTTTGTTCGAGGTTCGTTGCTTCTTCGCGGATAGGACGTTGAGATGATGTGAGCAACGACAAGTTCTGCGGATGTACCTCTACTTGCTGGATTCCAGGCAAGTATACGCACTTGCTGCCACATGGCTGCCTTTCATCACTTGTTACCGATTCTTTCCGTTGTTCTTATGCTAGCCTTTTGATTCGATGCTTGTGTCTCGATCCTATTATATGTTTACCTTGCAGCCATGATATAGCCTTCCTTCCACTTCCTATTAACTGTTGTTTGTTTACCTTGTTGGCCCTCGTGTCGTAGTTGCATGCTTAGGTTTGTTTGTGCTCGAGTCTTGTTGTCCTTTTGTCGTATCACCTGTTTAGTTTGATAGTTGGGTTTCAATTAATCAACAACATGTTAATGTTTTGGGTAATAATAATTTGATGTTAAGGCACCGGCAGGAGGCCCGGGTTAGGGTTTTGAAGCCTGCTAGTGTCGAACTTAATTAGGAAAAGAGTCTTGTCTACTGATCCATGATGAGCGTGCTCACCGCATCCGGGTGGTAGTATGGGACCCCCCTCGACTTAGACCTGATCTGCGGCTTGTCCGAAGAGCCACACTTAGTTCGGGTGTTCCATTTGCTCCTTTGCATAATGGGTTGATCCCCCATGGTTACTGATGATGGTGATGATGATGCATATAGGGCGAGGCCTGTAGTGCCGGGGTGTTGTGTCCTGCGGGAGTTTTGCACACCTGCGCTGAGTATTCGGCTGCGTGGCTGGGACCTTATAGCTCCGTGGCTCCTAGGATGGGTTGTAGAGATGGTTTGGGTCGTGTCGAGCCAACCTGAGTTTTAGTTGGTGGCTTGAGTGTGTACGGGTACTGGAGCACACCCTGCAGGGATAAATCTTCTCGAGAAGCCGTGTTCTCCGCGGTTATGGATTACTTGGTGAAAGTACTGGCTAACAAGTACTCAGACAACTTACACCTAATCAATAATAATTTGACTAGTAATAGGCATATTGCCGCAATAACCTGACCTTCACCTTAATCAACAGTGTGAGTTTCCTTGGGTTGCTTCCTTAGAAGGGGGTGACATTGGATGGGTATTGTTTGGTGAGTAGTTATAGTTGGTTACGATACGCTATCTTATCCCCCTCTTGTAGCCGGATGTTGCAGTGAGTCTCTGTAGTTGATTAGTGCAGCCCACTGCCGCTTATTTACAATAATCCCTTCCTTTCCGTTGAACCCAAAGTATTTGTATCTTGTGATGACTGGCTACGCCGGTATCTTGTGAGTATGGTTTATCCACTTGCCAGTACTTAACCGTACTGACCCACGAATCCTTTTTCGTGGCTGCATATTCAACATTGCAGTCAACAGGTTTGAAGTCTGACGACGTTAGCTTGGGAATCCCTCCGGCTTGGCCTGGGCAGGGATTGGACGCTCTCGGTTATCTTCAGGACTCTTAGTCCAATTTGTATCTTGTCCGTAGTCGGACGCTATGTTGTTTCTTCCGCTGTTATTTGGATCTTTGTATTGTATCAGTTGTATCCCTGACTCGTTTGAGTCATCTTGTATATATCTTTTCTGTTGTTGTTGCGGATTATTCGTGAACTGTTGTAATGTTATCACAAGTGGCAACCTGGAATCGGTTATTATGTGGATTTTGGCAGGAATGCTGAAATCTGCATAGTGCCCGATCCCGGGGCGTCACAAACCGAGAGCGTCCAATCCCTGCCCAGGCCAAGCCGGAGGGATTCCCAAGCTAACGTCGTCAGACTTCAAACCTGTTGACTGCAATATTGAATATGCAGCCACGAAAAAGATTCGTGGGTCAGTACGGTTAAGTACTAGCAAGTGGATAAACCATACTCACAAGATACCGGCGTAGCCAGTCATCACAAGATACAAATACTTTGGGTTCAATAGAAAGGAAGGGATTATTGCAAATAAGCGGCAGCGGGCTGCACTAACCAACTACAGAGACTCACTACAACATCCGGCTAAAAGAGGGGGATAAGATAGCGTATCGTAACCAACTACCACTACTCACCAAACAAACCCATCCAATGTTACCCCCTACAAAGGAAGCAACCCAAGGATAACTCACACTGTTGGATTAAGGATGGATCAAGTTATTGTGTCAATAAGACTATTACTAGTCAAATATCGTTAGTTAGGTGTAAGTTGTTCTGAGTACTTGTTAGCCAGTACTTTCACCAAGTCAACCATAACCGCGGAAAACACGGCTTCTCGAGAAGATTTAACCCTGCAGGGATGCACCAATTTGGCCGTACACGTAAGAATAACCCGCCAGACGGGGGATCAACCCACCAAGCGAGGTACTCAACACAACCCAACTCTGCTTCGCATCAAGCCCAAAGAACCACGTGCTGTGCGCGCGCGGCTAATCGAGCCCCCACGAAGAAAAGGGGGACCCTCATAGCACTGGAAGACCACGCCGCCCTAAATGCCGACTATGAAAGTTCCACCCTGGCCTCGGGTTCGCACATGCATATGCATGCATCAAATGGAAAGCCCAAACTAAGTGTGGTGATTTGGACGAGATGCGAATCGAGTCAAATTGAGGGGGCGCCCATACTCGCTTCCCACATGCGGTTAGTGCGCTCATCATGGATCAGTAGACAAGACCCTTTTCCTATTAGGGTCGACACTAGCAGGCTTCAAAACCACGCCGGGCCTCCTGCCGGTGCCTTATCATCAAGTTATTATTACCTAAAACATTAACATGTTGTTGATTGAATTGAAACCCAACTATCAAACTAAACAGGTGATAAGACGGACAACAGAACTTGAGCGCAAACAACACTAAGCATGCAACTACGACACGAGGGCCAACAAGGTAAACAAACAACAGTTAATAGGAAGTGGAAGGAAGGCTATATCATGGCTGCAAGGTAAACATATAATAGGATCGAGACACAAGCATCGTATCAACAGGCTAGAATAAGAACAACGGAAGGAATCGGTAACAAGTGATGAAGGGCAGCCTTTTGGCAGCAAGTGAGTATACTTGCCTGGAATCCAGCAAGTAGAGGTACATCCACAGAACTTGTCGTTGCTCACATCATCTCAACGTCCTATCCGGGAAGAAGCAACGAACCTCGAACAAACACCGGATGCAACCATTACTACTACGGCAAAAGATCCAGCATGATCAAGATATGGATGCATGACAATTTAATGGATGCATAGAAATAAACTAGTTGACATGATCACATGTTTAAATGGACCCAGATGCAATTTGAGTTGCATATGAAAAGCCCATGAATTATGGTTGAAACAATTGTTTTACAACTAACCAACATGTGAAAGTGGTTTAGTATGATGCATGGATGAGGAAAACAACAAAATAACAACAATAGAACCAATTGGAAATAAAGTTTACCCATTTTGAAATTCACTTATTAAGTTTTGGAATTTTGGTTACTTAAAGGTGTCACACAAGCATTTGTTGTTTTCATCAAGTTTAATTGTTCAAAACAGATAACAAAGTTCATATTTGATTAGAACACAAAAGTTTAGGTGGATTACATGTTTCAATTATTGAAAAAGGAATTACAATGATTTAATTATGAATTAAACAAGATTAACAAGTTTTAATTGAACTTAATTCAAGTTTGAATATTATTTGAATTTTATTTGCTCAACTCATAAATTCAAATTCATATTTGAAAAGTTTATGTTTTTCTGGTTTGAAAACATATTTTATAAGTTCAAAAATAATTTAATTTGAGCAAGTTATGAATTTAGCAAATTTAAATGATTTAAACAAGGTTTAAATTATTTAGGCAATTTTAATTATCCAAAACATGAAACAAAATTTATATTTGAAAAGGTGGTTCAAAATGGCATGGAAAACATATTTTATTTGTGTGATTTGAATTAAGTTTGAAATAGTTATGCAATTAATCAAATTTCAAATGAATTGTTTGAATTTGAAATTTGAAACAATTTGGAATGTTCAAAACAGAAAACAAATGCTTTGAGTAGGTAGAGAATTAAATTTGGTTCAAGAAACATATTTTATTTGCATTATTTGACTTTAGGAAATAAAAGTTATTATTATTTGGATATTAGGGACCAAACTGTGATTTCTGAGGGCTTAGATGACAACATGATTTTTATACAGCCCCTGGGGCGTTTTACACCCAGTGCCCCCTGGCCTGAGCCTCTGCCGTGCGGGGCCAGCGCCACCGTGGCAGGGTGGGAGGTGAGGTGGCTCACAGGGCCACCGACTGGTGGGCCCTGGCCCCTGCGCGAATAATTGACAAAAAAAGGTGGGATTTTATCCCCTCCGCGGGGCTCGAACCCGGGAGCTCGAGGCACGGCGCAAGGGCACAATACCACTGCGTTGTTTCTGTTCGAGTGTTGGTACAGGCCACGGTCTGAAAAAAGGCATTGCACGGAGGTTAACTGAACTTCGACCCAAAAATGCAGAACAGACGACGAGGAGACCGGCGCTGGGTACGGACGGCCTCCGTAGCGGCGTGCGTGCATCGCGGTGTGACGCTCGCGGGGCGGCATGTGCCTATGGTGTGGGTGCGCGCACGAGTGGGTGCTGACGAGCGTGGTTGTTGCACGGGGGAGTGCCAGTCGAGGGCAACACAGCCAGAAGCTTCCGATCGTGGTCATGGCGTACCATTAAGCAGACCGTGGCTAGGGAGTCCTCCAGCAAACGAATGAACAAGGTAATGGCGGGAATCGAACCGAGGACTCACCGGGAGGCGTTTGAGGTAGCCGATCGTGCCTGAGGAAGGACGGAGGCGACGGATTTTTGCCGGCGACGGTGGCTGTTCGGAGGGAAGAAGAGGACGCCGGCGGCAATCCTGGCGCTCCCGGCTTGATCCCTTCGATGTGGTCGAAGAGGACAGCAAGGCGCAGCCAGTGGCATGCTCGGACAGGCTCAAGGGGAACCACAGCGGTAGCGCCACGGCGACATCAGAGCTCTGCTCTCTCTCTCGGGTCCGAAAAAAATATACAGAGAAGGTGGCAGAGGAGGGAGAAGGAGGGCGGCGGCGTAGGAGGAAGGAGAGAGGTGCTTAGGGCAAAGGGAAGGTTAGGTTTTAAGAGGAGCTCGAGCTCGGTACGGCAGGGCATCGAGGAGGGGGGAGAAGATGATCTACGGTGGTGGAGGTGATCGTACAGAGGTGACATCACGAGGAGGAAGAAAGAGGCTGAAAGGGGTATAGGGCTTTAAGTGGTGGGCTGGCTAGGGGAAGGTGGGCTAGTGGGAGAAAGGGGATGGGGTGGGCTGCCTCTCTCCTTTTTTTCTTTTGGATTTTTCCTTTTCTCTTTTTTTTTGTAAAGGATGAAGGAGAGGGAGAGATAGAAATAGGATTTTGGGGGGTTTATTTTATGAAATATTTTATTACTTTTCAAAACAGAAAATAAAAGCAAATGTTAGCATTGATTTCAAACTTTGAATTGTTAGTTTGATTTTTTAAATTGTTAGTTGAATTTCAAATAGGGTTTGGGGGTTCTTATTTTATAATTAAATTTTATTAATTTGCAAAACAATGAGTAAAAGCAATTGTGCACATTAATTCCGGAGTTTTAAGTTGGTATTTGAAATTTCATTATTTTTCCATAAAGATTGATTTTTAAAACAATTTATTCAATAACCCCAAGCAATTTATGAGACCTTATTGAATTAATTGTTTGCAATAATTTGATTTTCTTAAACGCACAATTTGATCTTGCCCATTATGATTGAATTTGAAGTGAATTTGAAATTATCATTTGGGGTGTTAACAAAAGGGAATTTCATTAACAAGCAATTTTAAATAGATCAACTTCCAACTATTTGAAAACAATTGAGTTGTTGTAGTTTGCAATTTTTAAATTGGAAATTTTGAACAAGGTGTGAAAGTTTAATTTGGTTTGAGTTTTTGAGTTAATTAGGAAAACATGGTGTAGTGCATATGATGCATGTGATGCAAAGCAAAAAGAAAAACAAACAACTCTACTTAAGGTAACACCCCAGGTGTTACAGACGACACCACTAACAAGGGATTGCGCCCTCGCAATCCACCTGCTAACCCGGGAGGGGAAAGAAGTTCGACTATCGATTCCTCATGCTTCCAGCTGATCTCCTCGACACCACTAACAAGAGATTCTCGACACCACTAACAAGGGAATCTTGCTCGGGCTGATGACGATGTTCTTCCACCAGGAATCTTCCGACGATCGAACCTATTAGGTTAAAGGCTCAGAAAACGTCCATCCACGTAGGATCCTAACACTTTGAAAGATAGACAAGAGGGGAGATTCCAAAACAAATAAGATGGGAGGGCAAATAGAATAGAGATAAGGAGAAAATAAGAATCCTATTGAGATGTTTTTCCAAAATAGTTTAGCAGAAATAGTTTTTGACACTCTAGAAACAACGACCGTTAGCTAGGTTATCCTACATGCTTTGCGGACCCGTTGCTTCGATAACCATTCGTATCGAAACAATCTCGGGAATCGGAACCAAGGCTCTGATACCATTTGTGACGCCCCGGGATCGGGCCCTATGCAGTTTTCAGCATTCCCGCCAAAATCCACATAATAACCGATTCCAGGTTGCCACTTGTGATAACATTACAACAGTTCACGAATAATCCACAACAACAACACAAAAGATATATACAAGAGGACTCAAATGAGTCAGGGATACAACTGATACAATACAAAGATCCAGATAACAGCGGAAGAAACAACATATCGTCCGTCTACGGACAAGATCCAAATTGGACTAAGAGTCCTGAAGATAACCGAGAGCGTCCAATCCCTGCCCAGGCCAAGCCGGAGGGATTCCCAAGCTAACGTCGTCAGACTTCAAACCTGTTGACTGCAATATTGAATATGCAGCCACGAAAAAGATTCGTGGGTCAGTACGGTTAAGTACTGGCAAGTGGATAAACCATACTCACAAGATACCGGCATAGCCAGTCATCACAAGATACAAATACTTTGGGTTCAATGGAAAGGAAGGGATTATTGCAAATAAGCGGCAGCGGGCTGCACTAACCAACTACAGAGACTCACTACAACATCCGGCTAAAAGAGGGGGATAAGATAGCGTATCGTAACCAACTACCACTACTCACCAAACAAACCCATCCAATGTTACCCCCTACAAAGGAAGCAACCCAAGGATAACTCACACTGTTGGATTAAGGATGGATCAAGTTATTGTGTCAATAAGACTATTACTAGTCAAATATCGTTAGTTAGGTGTAAGTTGTTCTGAGTAATTGTTAGCCAGTACTTTCACCAAGTCAACCATAACCGCGGAAAACACGGCTTCTCGAGAAGATTTAACCCTGCAGGGATGCACCAATTTGGCCGTACACGTAAGAATAACCCGCCAGACGGGGGATCAACCGACCAAGCGAGGTACTCAACACAACCCAACTCTGCTTCGCATCAAGCCCAAAGAACCACGTGATGTGCGTGCGCGGCTAATCGAGCCCCCACAAAGAAAAGGGGGACCCTCATAGCACTGGAAGACCATGCCGCCCTAAATGCCGACTACAAAAGTTCCACCCTGGCCTCGGGTTCGCACCTGCATATGCATGCATCAAATGGAAAGCCCGAACTAAGTGTGGTGATTTGGACGAGATGCGAATCGAGTCAAATTGAGGGGGGCGCCCATACTCGCTTCCCACATGCGGTTAGTGCGCTCATCATGGATCAGTAGACAAGACCCTTTTCCTATTAGGGTCGACACTAGCAGGCTTCAAAACCACGCCGGGCCTCCTGCCGGTGCCTTATCATCAAGTTATTATTACCCAAAACATTAACATGTTGTTGATTGAATTGAAACCCAACTATCAAACTAAACAGGTGATAAGACGGACAACAGAACTTGAGTGCAAACAACACTAAGCATGCAACTACGACACGAGGGCCAACAAGGTAAACAAACAACAGTTAATAGGAAGTAGAAGGAAGGCTATATCATGGCTGCAAGGTAAACATATAATAGGATCGAGACACAAGCATCGTATCAACAGGCTAGAATAAGAACAACGGAAAGAATCGGTAACAAGTGATGAAGGGAAGCCTTTTGGCAGCAAGTGAGTATACTTGCCTGGAATCCAGCAAGTAGAGGTACATCCACAGAATTTGTCGTTTCTCACATCATCTTAACGTCCTATCCGTGAAGAAGCAACGAACCTCGAACAAACACCGGATGCAACAATTACTACTACGGCAAAAGATCCAGCATGATCAAGATATGGATGCATGACAATTTAATGGATGCATAGAAATAAACTAGTTGACATGATCACATGTTTAAATGGACCCATATGCAATTTGAGTTGCATATGAAAAGCCCATGAATTATGGTTGAAACAATTGTTTTACAGCTAACCAACATGTGAAAGTGGTTTAGTATGATGCATGGATGAGGAAAACAACAAAATAACAACAATAGAACCAATTGGAAATAAAGTTTACCCATTTTTAAATTCACTTATTAAGTTTTGGAATTTTGGTTACTTAAAGGTGTCACACAAGCATTTGTTGTTTTCATCAAGTTTAATTGTTCAAAACAGATAACAAAGTTCATATTTGATTAGAACACAAAAGTTTAGGTGGATTACATGTTTCAATTATTGAAAAAGGAATTACAATGATTTAATTATGAATTAAACAAGATTAACAAGCTTTAATTGAACTTAATTCAAGTTTGAATATTATTTGAATTTTATTTGTTCAACACATAAATTCAAATTCATATTTGAAAAGGTTATGTTTTTCTGGTTTGAAAACATATTTTATAAGTTCAAAAATAATTTAATTTGAGCAAGTTATGAATTTAGCAAATTTAAATGATTTAAACAAGGTTTAAATTATTTAGGCAATTTTAATTATCCAAAACATGAAACAAAATTTATATTTGAAAAGGTGGTTCAAAATGGCATGGAAAACATATTCTATTTGTGTGATTTGAATTAAGTTTGAAATAGTTATGCAATTAATCAAATTTCAAATGAATTGTTTGAATTTGAAATTTGAAACAATTTGGAATGTTCAAAACAGAAAACAAATGCTTTGAGTAGGTAGAGAATTAAATTTGGTTCAAGAAACATATTTTATTTGCATTATTTGACTTTAGGAAATAAAAGTTATTATTATTTGGATATTAGGGACCAAACTGTAATTTCTGAGGGCTTAGATGACAACATGATTTTTATACAGCCCCTGGGGCGTTTTACACCCAGTGCCCCCTGGCCTGAGCCTCTGTCGTGCGGGGCCAGCGCCACCGTGGCGGGGTGGGAGGTGAGGTGGTTGACAGGGCCACCGACTGGTGGGCCCTGGCCCCTGCGCGAATAATTGACAAAAAAGGTGGGATTTTATCCCCTCCGCGGGGATCGAACCCGGGAGCTCGAGGCACGGCGCAAGGGCACAATACCACTGCGTTGTTTCTGTTCGAGTGTTGGTACAGGCCACGGTCTGAAGAAAAGGCATTGCACGGAGGTTAACTGAACTTCGACCCAAAAATGCAGAACAGACGACGAGGAGACCGGCGCTGGGTACGGACGGCCTCCGCAGCGGCGTGCGTGCATCGCGGTGCGGCGCTCGCGGGGCGGCATGTGCCTATGGTGTGGGTGCGCGCACGAGTGGGTGCTGACGGGCGTGGTTGTTGCACGGGGGAGTGCCAGTCGAGGGCAACACGGCCAGAAGCTTCCGATCGTGGTCATGGCGTACCATTAAGCAGACCGTGGCTAGGGAGTCCTCCAGCAAACGAATGAACAAGGTAATGGCGGGAATCGAACCGAGGACTCACCGGGAGGCGTTTGAGGTAGCCGATCGTGCCCGAGGAAGGACGGAGGCGACGGATTTTTGCCGGCGATGGTGGCTGTTCGGAGGGAAGAAGAGGACGCCGGCGGCAATCCTGGCGCTCCCGGCTTGATCCCTTCGATGTGGTCGAAGAGGACAGCAAGGCGCAGCCAGTGGCGTGCTCGGACAGGCTCAAGGGGAACCACAGCGGCAGCGCCACGGCGACATCAGAGCTCTGCTCTCTCTCTCGGGTCCGAAAAAAATATACAGAGAAGGTGGCAGAGGAGGGAGAAGGAGGGCGGCGGCGTAAGAGGAAGGAGAGAGGTGCTTAGGGCAAAGGGAAGGTAAGGTTTTAAGGGGACCTCGAGCTCGGTACGGCAGGGCATCGAGGAGGGGGGAGAAGATGATCTACGGTGGTGGAGGTGATCGTACAGAGGTGACATCACGAGGAGGAAGAAAGAGGCTGAAAGGGGTATAGGGCTTTAAGTGGTGGGCTGGCTAGGGGAAGGTGGGCTAGTGGGAGAAAGGGGATGGGGTGGGCTGCCTCTCTCCTTTTTTTTTCTTTTGGATTTTTCCTTTTCTCTTTTTTTTTGTAAAGGATGAAGGAGAGGGAGAGATAGAAATAGGATTTTGGGGGGTTTATTTTATGAAATATTTTATTACTTTTCAAAACAGAAAATAAAAGCAAATGTTAGCATTGATTTCAAACTTTGAATTGTTAGTTTGATTTTTTAAATTGTTAGTTGAATTTCAAATAGGGTTTGGGGGTTCTTATTTTATAATTAAATTTTATCAATTTGCAAAACAATGAGTAAAAGCAATTGTGTACATTAATTCCAAAATTTTGAATTATTAATTGGAGTTTTAAGTTGGTATTTGAAATTTCATTATTTTTCCATAAAGATTGATTTTTAAAACAATTTATTCAATAACCCCAAGCAATTTATGAGACCTTATTGAATTAATTGTTTGCAATAATTTGATTTTCTTAAACCCACAATTTCATCTTGCCCATTATGATTGAATTTGAAGTGAATTTGAAATTATCATTTGGGGTGTTAACAAAAGGGAATTTCATTAACAAGCAATTTTAAATAGATCAACTTCCAACTATTTGAAAACAATTGAGTTGTTGTAGTTTGCAATTTTTAAATTGGAAATTTTGAACAAGGTGTGAAAGTTTAATTTGGTTTGAGTTTTTGAGTTAATTAGGAAAACATGGTGCAGTGCATATGATGCATGTGATGCAAAGCAAAAAGAAAAACAAACAACTCTACTTAAGGTAACACCCCAGGTGTTACACAAATGAGTACGTTTGAATGTACTCAGCAAGACATCCATCATGTAACTTACCAAATATGCGAGTATGCTTATATGGTGGAATAGATAGGCTATAAATAGGGTTCACTATCAATGGTGTTCATATAGGATGACACCACAGTTGCAGTCAAATTAATCTGTATCTCTGTTGAAGAAGATACTTCAGAAGAAAATAATATAGTTTTATTTCTCTTGTAGATAGCACATGTACAAGAGGTTTTGTAAATCTTTGTTAAAAGAATATTTTCTCTTTGCAAAACTTTTTGGAATCAGTTTCCAGAATTCTTGCTTAGAGTAGAAAAGTTTGTTGTTTGCAAAACTTTTTGTTTTATGAAACAACTTCTGACTTTGCATCATTGGTACCTCCATGGTACAAAATTTACTTCCTTTCCGAACTTCCCAAGTTCAACACGTTTTTGAAAACATCTTTTTGAAAACATTGACACAATGCTAGCTACATGGCCATTCAACTGTCCATATCCGAGGACGCGGCTTCTTCGAAAAAGTTGTACTCTGCAGAGGTGTACACATCCACCAGATCTAGTACACCTGCCGTGAACAACCACGGACTGTAACAACAGTATGTAAACATCAGGTATCTGATCCTAACTTTCCACTATGTTCAAACTAGAATGTGCCTATCTCTTCAGTCGAGTATAATCTCCCCGGCTCCCCGCCTAGACAAGAGACTCAACCGATGCGACCGGAGGGAAAATTAATCCCACACTTTTGATGTCACGTATATGCCACCTAGCGACATTCGGTTCGAGGGCTCGACGACCCTTATAGCAATTGAGATAGAACACACCCTAACAAGAACAAACTTCCAGTTAGGCCCCGTGCCCATGTTGGGGTAAAGTGGCAGTACGGTAAAGATTGTCCGGCGAAGACTAGGTTATGTGTCATTTTTGAAAACACCATTTTCGCAAAAATGACCAATTCCACATTCCTCCGGAGAATAAGGATCCGCCTTTTCTCCGTGTTTTTCCATAAAGCCTTTGTTTTGTAAAAAACACATTTTTAGGGTGTCCACTTAGGGACTAATATTTGTGATGGTAATAAATACCATATGGTGGCTTATGGGCTTGGTAACACCAAGTATTAACTAATGGCATAGTAATAGTATCTTATATATTTACTAATTGGAGACTTCCTACGGAACACCATATTAATCCACATCATCAAAATAATTAAGACAGTTAGATCTCAAATTTACGGCCAAGATTACACGAGAAATCCGTTATTTATAATGTCCCATAGGATGTTACGTACTCACGTTGGCAGACGTGGGCAGTTGTGCCCAACGAACGTGAGTCGTCCTGTCCTTGGTCTCTTGTGCTAATAATAAAGATACGCTAGATTTAGGTAAATCACCGGAGTTAAAATCAATCAGGGTTGCATGTGACCCTCTACAGGTTGGAGCGTGGGGACGTGAGGGCTGCCATGCAGATTTCATGCCATGTCCAACAACAGATCAGACACGAGCAACTTTTCTAATTCAGGTGACCCTCTACATGTTGCTAACTTCCTCATATGGAGATATGCTCCTCTATTTAATGGTCAAGGAGAGTAAGAAATGCCCTAGCTCTACCAACCATCATCCAGTTTCAGTTTATGCCTCTTTATTGTACAATATTTTATTAGTATTTACCAAAGTAATATCTGAAATTTAAATCATTTTGTATGTCTGATTAACATCTTTAATAGTGGTCTTAGCTTTGATTTCTATCTGGTCGCCATCCCACGTCCCATCATGTCTCTGGCTGAAATCTTTTATGGCAGCCTGAGCTGGTGAAGCCACCTTTGCCCTATGCCGTCAGGCCGTTACAAAAAAAAACTTTTAGGTTTCAGCTATTTTCGACGCCAAGATAACACAACATCCCGTGAAATCTTTTCTTTGGCTTGGTCATGCTAATCTCATGCGAGCTCCTAATTAAATTGTTTGGGGATATTCGACATAGTTCGATTGTAACAGATTCATCCTACATGGAAATATTTTTCGGATCTTTCCAATGCCAAAACAAGCAGGTCCACTTTATGTAGAAGAATCTGCAAGACGTTGTGCTACGGCCATGACGTCCAGCGAAGGTAAAATTCTACTCTCTACTTAATCCGGCATGGGACCCCCTCTATCGGTTTAGTGAATGTTTTGGCTACCTTATATTTGTTGTTTAATGAAGTCGCTAGAAAACAAATCAGGCAGGACATATGCATAAAGTTGTATTGTTGCCTAGAACCAGAAACATCTTCTATAACAAATAGTTTGTTTTTCTTAAAAAGTTTACAGTTGCAATATGGATCGAGACAAACTTATCTGACATGGCACTATTCATCATATTTAATTAGACTAGCAAAATGCCCGTGCGATGCTACGGGTGATAATTTATTGGTAAAACTTTATATTTTGTTTTGGATAGGTTTGATTCCTTCAAAATCGACATATTCATCCCCCTCTGGTCTCACTATTCCATTATATATATACACAAGTATTCATATGCATAAAATTATTGATATATTACATGTGTATATATATTTTAGATCTAGTCAGTTGTGAAATTATGACATGGTGAATTGTAGGATATATTTCACTTAAACAAACCAACTTTCAAACTAAGAAAGGTGGGGCAGTATCACATTTTTAATTCAAAGAGACAAAATGGAACAATATGGCATGATCAACATCAGCAAGGAAAGGGATACAAATCACATGCGTACATTATATTCATGGATCCAACTGTTCAACACCTGGACATGTATTGCTCATAGTCCATGCCATGCCCGTTTTCACACGCGATGTCGCCATTCAAATATCCAAAGCTGGGAGCTTTCTAGTGCTACTCTTTAATCCAACCTAGGTCCTAACCCCTCCTAGCCGACACAGTCAAGATGTCGAAGGCGGCACTGCTGCAAACACCCATACTTGCAGTTCCACTTCCTCCATGCAGTAGAGTTATTGAGAGTATCCTACGGTAGGGTTAAACTAAAGAAAAAAAATCCAATTGCCACAATATTTGCTTTTCTAAATTGCAAAGTACTATATATTGTTTAATAGCACTATGAAATGAACACATATAAATAGTGAAATGCATGTGAATTTGAACATTCATAGTGTATTTGTTCATCAAATATTCCATCAATACAAATCTCTCGTACACCTAAATCTGCAAAACTCTAGCCACCTAGTATTTTTTTTAAAGATCTTTACTCGTACACCAAAAGTTTCATGGAGTAAACATCTGATTGGATTCAATGCAATTCAATCTTCGCACTACACAAATCAATACGATACTAATTATTACACAGACCATCACACTACGCAAAGCAATACAATACTAATTATTACACAAACCGTAATGTTGAGCGATAAAACTAACCATGAGCTAAGTCAAAGTCAAAGGTAAAAAGAAAAGACAACTCCATCTTTACCTGACTCCCGCATCATTGAGGATAGGAGAGGTGTGGCTTGGCCTTGGGTTGATACTGGTGCTGATATTGACCAATTATGATTTATGAGACCATTGATTCCCAGCACTCCGGCCATGACGACGGGCATGATGGACATCATGTTGATCTCCGGGCGCATCAGGCCATGGACGCCACCCGCACGCCGCTCTTGGCAGTCCCATAGGCCACCCCCATGCCTGCAACCCGATCCATCGTAGACGCGTCCCAGATCGAAAACCTACCATGCATCCCAAGGGAGCACGAACCTGTGGCACGGAAAGAAAAAAATCAGGATCAAGGAAAGAACAACTTCATTCAAACAGATAGCTGAGAGTCAAGGAATATAATATATTCATGAGCATAATCATCTCAAATCACGTACCTGAAAAAAAAAAGATCATCGCGGTGGACGCCACCGGCACCGTCAACACCTATGGCAGGCGGGGCGACGATTCTCCCGAGGATGGCCGGCGTCACCTGCGACATCAACGTCGGCCGCCTTAGTCTCATGAAGGCTGACCCACTTGTCCTCCGGGCCATCACCCTATGGACACGACCATCTCGAACACCATCGTGTCGCACCTCGCCGATAGAGTGGCCTTGACGTGCTTGGTGCGTGCCCTCGTCGCAACCCACGCAGTGGCGGGCACCATCGTGTCGCAGATCCTCGTCAACATCGAAGTGATATCAACGGCGGACCAGATTCTGCTCATCGCGGAGGTGTTATATCATCAGATCAAGGTTTTCACCGCGCACTCCTAGGATCATAATTTGGGCTGATGAGGTCGTGTATTGCTGTTTTCCCGTGTACGTGTAATTACGGCTATTGGTAAGCCTGGCGTGTTTAGTGGTGATTGGATCGATCCCTGTAGTTAATGCAGACCGATGCCGATTGGTCGCTTAATTACTCTGATTGATCAGGAAAGACCGCACGGGAAAAAAACATCTTGGCCTCTTGGGGTCAATGCGTGCGGCCGGGAGAAAACCAGGGACGGTGTGAGGCTTGATGAAGCCTGGACAGAATGCGAGGAGGGCGAAAAGCGATTTGTATGCACGTACCGAATTGGCAGGTTTATAGGAGCGATTTATGGCAGGTTTATATAGGAGTGATTTGCATGCACCGTACGGAATTGTGGCGGATCCATTACGGCCCCATTAATTTGGCTAATTGATGCGTCCGGAGAGTTACCAAAACTGAATGCATGCTTACCATGCATGACCGGAATGCTTGACGATGCATGACGGGCAGAGTGCATGGGAGGGGCTAAGAAGGAACCAAATCCATCTTTTAGATAGGAGAGATTTTTCCCTTTTTCTACAACCATCAACACTCAGAATCCCCATCTGTACGTGTGACTTTGACATGTGGTTGATGCAATTCAAATGAGAATACTCATAGACTCTCGGGCAGCTTACGTATGTGGAGTTTTGTTTGACTAGAAGTACATGTTTCTATTAGAGTTTTTGTTATACGTACCACACGGTGACCCAAATAGCATGTGCATCATAATTCTCCTTTTTTTTCTCAAATATCCAAATAATTATTGTTCGTTTGTAGATGTTGATCGACAAAAACTTATATTACTATTTTTTGCATTGTTCTATGTCACATGACACAATTGAAATTCATCCCCACTACACGATTTGTTCGTATATTAGTTCTCCAACCGACAAATTTAGAACTGCAAATACCTTCAGTAACACCCGACGGTTGTTTGTTTTTTTATAGGTGTTCCCCTGAGTTTATAGAAACACATGGCTGCCATTTGTTAACCAATTGATTAGATAATACTGGAGGTGCACTTACTTGCGTAATTATTTTGTTCCACATAAAATATTTTGGTAGCTGTTTCAGATAAATGGAAGGATGTATACGAGTATCGTGGTGAGCTTGATTTTCATATTTAAAATATATGGAAGGATTAAGAGTATCAAAGTTGAAAGATTGTAACTCGGTCTACTTGAGGGGGGGGATAAGAGACTAATTGTGTTTGTGATATTAAATGTGTGCATTCATTCTTCAGTTTTGTTCTTATCAGAAAAGGACCACATCGACAATATTATTCTCAAGATTGAAAAAGTAGTATTTTATCACCTAATGTTTGTTAATTTTTTTTCCACTATTCGCATGCATTTTGTGTAACCTATGTCGTAAAAATGCTACGCACTATATTTAAGAAAATATTGCCACCAATATTGTCTTCCTTTGTAATTTATAAATACTATGATCTCCTCCGCAAACAAAATGCTTAATTGATTTTGTAATTTAAGTTTTTTTTTGTAAAGTTTTAAAGTTTATCCAAAAATATTATATATGCAAAATAAGAAGTCAACATCAGCAGAAATCATGGAATATGTTATTACTTGCTCAAACATAAAAAGGTTGATTTTATGGCAAAATAAATATGACGTCCATGTATTGCATACATATATAAAGAAATGTGTGTTTTGTTTTCCCACATAACTTATATATATCTTTGATACATCGATGTAGTTGTAGATTTTTTTATGCATTAGAAAACAAAAGAACTTTGTTCAAATTAAATCCATACATATTTCTTCAATATACGGGTAGCAAAAATTCTTATTTAATAAATGAAAAATTAAGAAAGGATGACCAAGTATTTCTATTTATAAATGTCTATAAAAATGTTCTTAAGTCCTTTAATTCATTCTCTAAATAACTAGCACGTGCATACGCACGGGTCGATGACTAGTATATATAACAGAAGTGATACTCACTTCAAAAATAGTTTTTGGAAATCAAAGTTTTGTAAAACTTTTCAGAAGTAAAACATGCATGATAGATAATGACAAGTGTAATATCAGCAAGCATCAAGATGGCTTGCCTTAAATCCCTTTTTGTCCCTGGCCTTGAGATAGCTTGATCTTGTCACACAGCTCTACGACTCCATCTTCTTCTTCTTCGTTTTTCTAACGCCGTAAAATAATAAAAACACACACTCAGATCCAGAAGGACAATCAATTAATCAAGACAACACCTAGAGCAAGGTAACCCATACTAATGTAATCACCCAATAAGTTATCGAGAGAACTGCCTCACACACTCTCAGAGTACAAGACTATTGTCAGGAAACATATGGTTGAAAAACCATATTCCAGCCCCCAATATCATAGGTTGAGTGGGTGTACCACTGTCATACCAAGATATTAAGGAAGCTAAAAATATAGCTTGTGGTAACAAGGGTGAGGCTACTAAGGGATTCATAAAAAGACAATGTAATATCAATCATCAAAGCAACACCCAAGGCAGTGGGCATTAACAACAACACCAGCAACAAATCCGAACAAGTGTACCACTAGCCTTAAGCATATACAACAAGGTACTACTAAATATAATGATATCACTAGCACCAAACTTATGCTAAGGTAAACACCCATACAATTTCCAAACAGCAAAACAAACAGAACACATATGAGTTATCTAGTTATTTAATAAGCTAAAGTCTACACCAAAGCTAAGGAATCACTCAATAATGAAAGGGGCCAAACAAACCAGTGGCTCAATAAATTGTAACAAGTCAATAAAACACACTCTAAAACATAATAACAACAAGGTTCATTACTCTTAGCAAAATATCATAATGACAGGAGTCAACTATTTGCATACTAGTATGGAAAATTTACACAAGCATGCCTTAAGGAATAATTTCATTCCACAACCTATCAACACACAGCAAATACAATATAAATGCCATAATAACAGAAAGGAAAACATTCTAAACGTGCTAGGAAACCTCATACACTCCTAAAAATAAAAGGGCAACACTAAGGGAGCAAACTCAACATCTAGTGGGGCACTAATGCAATACTAGAGGAGCAATCAATACTATAAGCATGAACTTTTCTTAAACCATAGATACATGAATAAAAACACCTACTAACAGTACATATGCCTTACACATGCTAGTAATCAAATATACCTAAAATAATGCTATGAAAACAACTACTCATACTAGTGAAAACAATACAACTAAATAAAAGAATCAATGCTACACATGCTCTCCTATGAAATAATGTGCAAGCTAACAGAGGTGATACCATCACCACATCAGTACCAAAATGTTACTGGACCCAACACAACCATCACAAAAAAACTAGGTAATAATCATAGCAATACTAGTTTACAAAATCTATTTTACAAAATATACTAGAAAACTATAAGAGACTAATTCTATTTTTATTTGCTTTCCAAACAAGCACAAACTTCCTAACATACTAGTAATGAAAGAGAACACTTAATAACAGTGACCAACACATCTACTCATGCTTGGAAACAAGTTTCTAACAAACCATCATTTATTCACAAACAAACACACAATATTTAAAATAAACAGAAAGCTGTTGTTTCTAGAAATGCACACCAAAAATAATACAGAGCCCTAAAAATTATGAGAATCTAGGATTACATAGATCTAAGAACACACAAGCTCATCCAATTGGATTCACATCAAAAATCATTTTTGAACTCTCTCTAAAAATCTTAGAAATGGCTACTGGTCTTTTACCAAAATGGATGTCATTTCCAAATGGTAGTTCACCTTGATGCAAGGTCAAGTCTCACTGATAGATCTATCCAAGGGATACTCAAAACAGTTTTGTTTGCAATATTTGGCCACTTAAAACTCAAGTTATGATTAAAATGGTGAAATATAGTGCTTCTGCCATTTGTAATAGTTCTCTCAAAATATATCACAAAATCCATTTCTTCAAGTTGGAGGTGGTTAAGAATTTGTATTTCCATCTCTGTGATTTTTGGTTTGGCAAATTTTAGTCGTTTGCATTTTCATTTCGAATTAAAGTAACCAGCTGAAATAGATCTGCAGGAAAAGGAATAAAAATTCAACCTGCACGATCAAGGGTTAACGGGCTAGATCTGCCGCGGTGCTGCGCCGAGGCCGGGGTCGAGGAGCTGGGCCGGCCCACGAGCGCTTCCCGCGCTGGACGCGAAGTCAAACGGCTGACAGGCGGGACCGCAGAGCCCAGCCGCCAGCGGGCCGCGGAACGAAGGGGTACGCCCCCGTCCAATCTAGATCGGACGGCCAGGAGGCGTCCACGAAGGAGGGGATCGGCGGGGACCGTAACAGACGGTGGAGTCCGCTCCGGCCGCCGCTGCGGAGGTTCATCCTCGCCGCCGGTGCCTCCCGTAGCTCCCTGGAAACGAGAGGAGCACCAGGAGGACCAGAGGGACGAGACGCAGCCGATGCTCACCTTGATTTCAGAAGGAGGAGGTTGGAACGAGGAGTTCGTCGGGCGCGGCAGCCACGGACGAAGGATGACGACGGAGAGGTGATTCCGAGGGGTGGAACTCCAAATTGGAGGGGGCATGAGCACCAAGGGGATTCAAGGAAGGTATGGAGGGAGAGGGGACTCCCGGAAATGGCCCGTACCGGAGGATTGCCGCGGAGCTCGCCGGCGGGTTGGGGAGTTCTGATTCCGGCGGTGGTTGTGCAAACAGAGAGGGGTTTCGATGCCTTTCTCCGATTAAGGTGAAGAGGAGGGTAAAGGCAAGGTGAAACTCAAGAGTAGAGGCACGGAGGGGCTAGCCGCAGAGCTTGGCCTCACGGCGTCCATGGCGGTCACCGTGGCGTGGGCGAGCAGGCTCGAGGAGACGAGGGCCGAGGGGACCTTGTCCAGGGGGCGTGCGGTGGTGAGGAGGTGATAATGCCACAAGGGCTCGGGAAGAGGAGATCGAGGGAGGTGGGGGAGGTGTGAGCTCTCACAGCACCCGAAGGTGTTTGATATGGAATCGAGGGGGAAGGAGAGGGTCCAGGGCGAGGGGTACTGGCTCTTCGAGCTCGTGGAAGTCAAATCTTCTAGAAGGTGGGTCCAGGAGACAACAGAGTATGGGGAAGGGGTGTGGGCATGTCAGCCCATGCCAGAACTTAGTGTCTAAGCCAAGTGGGGTGAGGTGGATGGGTATGGCAGTGCCATTTGCGTCCAGGAAGTCAAGGGGGTGGGGTCCAGGTGACTAGGCATGCCAGGAATACAAGGTGAGTGAAGAGGAAGGAAAAACATCCCCTAAAGGTCTCTTTTGAGAATTGAACAGAAAGTGTGTGTGCTGGTTTTCTCCAAAAACTTGAACACAACATATGAAAGAAAATAAGTCTAGGAGTTAGGGAATGGAAAATGGAGTAGGGTAGTGGTGGTCTCTCACTTTTCTTTAATTGTTTCCTTTGAGAACTTTCAATTTTCCAAAAACTGCTGTTTCTGTTTTTAAATTTTTTCTCCAAAATTTTGAATAGAAGATATGTTTGAAAACATGTTTAATGGATAGAGAATCAAAAATTGAGTCTAGGGGTGGTGATCCCCAAATTTTCTGAAAATGTTTGTTTCACAAATTTTTGAAAATTCAAAAAGTGCTGAAACTGTTTTTGGATGTTTTCTTCAAAAATTTGAAAATGACCAGAATTTTTTTTGGATAACTAGGTCACATATGACCCTAGCAATGTTGGGGAATTTTCCCAAGAATTTTCGAAATACTTTTATTAACAAAAACATTAAAAGTCCATTTCTGGCCTTTTGGAAAATAGCATTTAATAAATAGGAAAATGTTTATAAACCAAGTATTTTTGAGTTGGGGTGGAAGGGTATATAATATAGGTATCAAAGCTGATTTTTAATAATAACTCTTTAAAAAAATATTTGAGATACCAAGTGCAAAAGGATGATAACATGAATTTATTTAATAAGCCAAAATCCCTGAGAGAGGATAAATCACAAGGTCATGGGAAACAAAAATGGATCACATGAATATGATGTAAAATTCATGAAGATGACAAGGGGAGGTTCACTTAGCTCAAAAAGGATAGGAGTGGTTTTTAGGAAGACTTAACAAAAGCATCATGATAACAGGGACATGATTCTATTTGTTGGGAAGACCTCAAGAGGGCTTTGGAGGAAAATGAATGGGTTTGATAATAAAATACAAACATAAGGATAGGGCTCATAGATAGGTACCATTATATCCATGATGATATACTGGTCAAAGATCAGGATTCCTCCTTATGGCAGGAGGCCAAACTAGGGAAGTAAAACAGAACATAAGATGAGATATAAATAGGATATAACATGCTACTGATGTAAGGGATTGTTATTCGTAGATCTCATACAAATAAAACAGCTCACAACTATCCACAATAGTTATAGATACTTTGAGGCAAGGAAAAATATAAGCTTACCTCATAAGCAGATAATAACAAGACTTAACAAGTTTACTCAAGCAAGAGATTTCTATAAATTATATTCTAGGAGTTTTTCCCTCAAGTGTTTTTAAAGAAAGTTAGTGGTCAAGCCAAACCACTTAAGGAGGATTTTTACAAAAGAGGTTCACCTCAATTCTTGTTATTTATGTAACCATTTTGTTTTGGTTGGGTTCCAACACCAACACTCAAGATCAAACAAGGCAGACAGAGGTGAAACAAGATTAATCGTTAAGCATTTTTAAAAAGTTTTTGTTGGCCCTAATTTTTGGCTCCCCACCAACTGCATTTTGTTGGTTTCCAAAAAGTGGGGTGTGACAGATCTCCCCCCCTTAAAATGAATCTCGTCCCCGAGATTCGTAAGGGAAGCAAGGGAGTGGGTTTTCTCAACACACAGCCACACAAAACAGTCAGGAGCTAAAATTTTCTTTACCCAGGAAAATCAAAACAATTTTCCATAGAAAGGGTCAGCAGGCCAACTTGATCCATAAAAGCTGTTTTTCTCGGGTACTCAAAATAAAATTCCACTTTAATATTTATAGAAAAAAATTTGGCCACCCATAAGTGGTCACAGAAGCCTAGTTTTGCAAGGGTAGAGGCTATCAACAGCTAGTGATCCTGTCCATGATTTGAAAGAAAAACCAGGAGCTAGGTTTACCCAGATTTTTCTTGAGTGTTCAGCTGACATGTGGGACTGGGCCCACTTGGCAGTCGGTGCCCTTCTCTCATCTTTTTGTCCTTCTTGCCTTTCCTTCTCATCTGGTGCGTACACCATCGGCATCAGGGTGTCCCGCCCATAGTGAGTCCATGGTGGGATGACACCTCGCTATGGGACTGCTGTGAGTGTGACATGTTGATGCTTCAGACACTTGAGGAGGGATGTGTCGGTGGTTTCGCACCATTTGCAAACACTGCCGCTGGATTCTTCGGCTCTTCCCGCGTAGTGCTTGATGAAGGAGAGGGCTCTGCTCTCGCTGCTATCAGAAGGGTAGCCGAGGTTCTCTAAATCGCACCACACGATGGGCTTCATTTCCCAGTCGATTGATGACTTCTTCAAGGAGTATGTCACCCTGTTGGAGCGAGCAAATCCCTTGGAGCACTTCCTCACCGTGCTACTCTGCAGCTGTTGCTTGGTGGGATCGGTCACCGTGATCCTGGTAGCCATGATCTTCGCAATCTGGGACATCCAAGACTGGTGGTATGGTACCAGGGACAAGACCGTGGTGGGAGAAGGCCGAGCAGTGGCGCCGGTGGTTGCGCCAGTGGAGACTCACGCTGGTGGCACTAGGCCTAGGGGACTGGAGGGGCTTCGTCGTCGACTGACTCGGGGTTCTGCATCAGGTGAGGGTAGCTCACCTTCAGACTAGGCTCCACTAGTGAGAGCTAGGCAATGTTAGGGTCTACACCAGAGTAGGTGTAGTGGTCTGTGTTGGAAAACAGACTTGTATCTTATTTTTCTGAAACTTTTAGGTGTAATGTTATTTCCTGAACAATGTATCCCCTTGAAGTTCCTGAGAGATTTGTAGTTCTTCATGATCATTCTTCTGCTGGTGGGGTTTTGTGGCAAAGCAATGTGCAGAGTGTAATCACACCAGGGCAGGCATGGAAGGGTTTTTACTTCCAGTAGTATTTTTAGAGGATTTTTCTAAGGGAAGATTAATTAGAGATAGCTCAAAACATCCTAGGTTTGCTTTGGACAACAAAACGGGTTGTACTAGTTTTTGTTAGGGTGATGAAACACTGGTGTAAAAAGTTTTAAAAAAGGAAAGTTCTTCACACTGATAAGCAGGGAATGGGAAAACTACCCCACCAAAACAGAGCAAGAAAAAAAAATCATCACACACAATTCCTAACAATCAGCACTCAAAAACAAGCAAAACAGGTACTTTAAATGCCAACAGACGTCTAAAAAGAAACGCAGAGGAAAAAGGGTAGCTCAGGTGAAATAACTGAGCAAAAACCTATGCATCCTATGGGTCTGAGTCAACCAGGGTTGTTTTAAAGTTTCTTGCCACTCTTCCTGATCTCGAGGACTTTCTTCACTTTGTTCAGGTTGGAGAGGGACTTGATTGGTAAGATCACTTCAGTGTAAGAGGTTGTGGCAGATCTTCATTCTTTGCATCGAAAACACCTGGGTGATGAGGTTTTCTAGAAGGAAAAACTTTGGCTTCTTCAGGTTGCAAATTACTAAGGTCTCCTTGGGAATCGTCAAGTAGGTAATTTGGAAAGCTGACAGAAGAAAAACCTTTTTGGAAAACCTTTATATAAAAAAAAACCAAAGTGTGTACTATTTTGTTTTAAAAAAGTTTGTTTGAAAAAGTTTTGAGTCATAATTTTTGTTTGAAACAGAGGTTATAAATTTTGTTTGAAAAATTTTGTTTGCAAAAGAGGTTATAAATTTTGTTTTCAAAAAGTTTTGAGCCATGAAAAAAAATAAAGGAGAAAAAGGTCATGTGTACTATTTTCTCCGGTCCCTAGCTCTCGGGTTTGTAAATTTGGCAATAATTTTGGGAGTAAGGGAGAGTAGGAGCTATGCTTAGGATTTCTTTGGATAAAACAATTTAGGTAGTAATATAGTTTTTACCAAAATATTTTTATTTCCTAACTGACGTCCATGCTAACTGAGGTCTCCTAAAGTCAGGATAGCTCTGATACCAACTTTGTAAGGTCCGCCCCAGAACCACTATTCAAGGACACCTTCGCTATGCATACATTCACGATCCCAGGAAATTCAGTCGTGAACAACATATCAAGTTGGTACACAGATACAATATCTATTACACGGTTGCATAAAACACTTACAAAAGGGACATGGTCACTTGACCAAGCCTAAACGGCTGCCACGCAGGGCAACGCACAACACACACAGCGGAAGACTAAACACACACCAAACGCGGTAGAGCCCAAGTCACGCCTTAACCTACAGGCTGCTGACTGGGAGACGATCCTAGTTCGCAAGGTCATCAGCGCAGTACTTCTCCTCGTTGATCTCCACCTGAGGTTCCTTCTCGATGTCTGGCAAGTAGATACCAGGGGCGAAACCAAATGAGTACGTTTGAATGTACTCAGCAAGACATCCATCATGTAACTTACCAAATATGCGAGTATGCTTATATGGTGGAATAGGTAGGCTATAAATAGGGTTCACTATCAATGGTGTTCATATAGGATGACACCACAGTTGCAGTCAAATTAATCTGTATCTCTGTTGAAGAAGATACTTCAGAAGAAAATAATATAGTTTTATTTCTCTTGTAGATAGCACATGTACAAGAGGTTTTGTAAATCTTTGTTAAAAGAATATTTTCTCTTTGCAAAACTTCTTGGAATCTGTTTCCCGAATTCTTACTTAGAGTAGAAAAGTTTTTTGTTTGCAAAACTTTTTGTTTTATGAAACAACTTCTGGCTTTCCATCATTGGTACCTCCATGGTACAAAATTTACTTCCTTTCCGAACTTCCCAAGTTCAACACCTTTTTGAAAACATATTTTTGAAAACATTGACACAATGCTAGTTACATGGCCATTCAACTGTCCATATCCGAGGACATGGCATCTTCGAAAAAGTTGTACTCTCAAGAGGTGTACACATCCACCAGATCCACTACACCTGCCGTGAACAACCACGGACTGTAACAACAGTTTGTAAACATCAGGTATCTGATCCTAACTTTCCACTATGTTCAAGCTAGAATGTGCCTATCTCTTCAGTCGAGTATAATCTCCCCGGCTCCCCGCCTAGACAGGAGACTCAACCGATGCGACCGGAGGGAAAATTAATCCCACACTTTTGATGTCCCGTATATGCCACCTAGCGACATTCGGTTCGAGGGCTCGACGACCCTTATAGCAATTGAGATAGAACGCACCCTAACAAGAACAAACTTCCAGTTAGGCCCCGTGCCCATGTTGGGGTAAAGTGGCAGTACGGTAAAGGTTGTCCGGCGAAGACTAGGTTATGTGTCATTTTTGAAAACACCATTTTCACAAAAATGACCACTTCCACATTCCTCCGGAGAATAAGGATCCGCCTTTTCTCCGGGTTTTTTCATAAAGCCTTTGTTTTGTAAAAACACATTTTTAGGGTGTCCAATTAGGGACTAATATTTGTGATGGTAATAAATACCATATGGTGTCTTATGGGCTTGGTAACACCAAGTATTAACTAATGGCATAGTAATAGTATATATATAATAGAAGTGATACGCACTTCAAAAATAGTTTTTGGAAATCAAAGTTTTGTAAAACTTTTCAGAAGTAAAACATGCATGATAGATAATGATAAGTGTAATATCAGCAAGCATCAAGATGGCTTGCCTTAAATCCCTTTGTGTCCCTGGCCTTGAGATAGCTTGATCTTGACACATAGCTCTACGACTCCATCTTCTTCTTCTTCTTCGTTTTTCTAACGCCGTAAAATAATAAAAAACACACTCTCATATCCAGAAGGACAATCAAGTAATCAAGACAACACCTACAGCAAGGTAACCCATACTAATGTAATCACCCAATAAGTTATCGAGAGAACTGCCTCACACACTCTCAGAGTACAAGAATATTGTCAGGAAACATATGGTTGAAAAACCATATTCCAGCCCCCAATATCATAGGTTGAGTGGGTGTACCACTGTCATACCAAGATATTAAGGAAGATAAAAATATAGCTTGTGGTAACAAGGGTGAGGCTACTAAGGGGTTCATAAACAGACAATGTAATATCAATCATCAAAGCAACACCCAAGGCAGTGGGCATTAACAACAACACCAGCAACAAATCTGAACAAGTGTACCACTAGCCTTAAGCATATACAACAAGGTACTACTAAATATAATGATATCACTAGCACCAAACTTATGCTAAGGTAAACACCCATACAATTTCCAAACAGCAAAACAAACAGAACACATATGAGTTATCTAGTTATTTAATAAGCTAAAGTCTACACCAAAGCTAAGGAATCACTCAATAATGAAAGGGACCAATCAAACCAGTGGCTCAACAAATTGTAACAAGTCAATAGAACACACTCTAAAACATAATAACAACAAGGTTCATTACTCTTATGCCATGTTTGGATGTAGGAAAAAGAGGTTGGAATTGGCAATTTGGAATGAGGAGCCCGAATTCCATTGTTTGGAGTGTTACACGAATTGGCAACCGAAAGAAGGTCCAATTCCGCGTAAGGCCACACGCGCGTCTATCCATCGCAAAAAATTTCCGAGCTCCTGCTCTCGGAAACGCTCGGAATCACTCTCTGTGGAGTCTGGTACCTCTTCGTCGCGCACAGTCGGAAAGAACCTGCTACCCCCGCTCGACCTCGCGAGATCCCGATCTGACAAACAACGACGGCGGCAGCTATGAGATCTCCTCCCTCGCTCATTCCCCTCCTCCTCTCCGTCCCATCCATCCTCTCCCTCCTACCCTCTAATTCCATGTCATGGTGCCGCCTCCTCCCTCCGATTCCCGGCCCCAAACCCTAGCTCGACCGCGGCGGTAGGGGAATGGCGGCAGAAGCTGGTCGTCCGCCTCTCCATGGCTGGCCCCAAGCCAGGCTCTTCCCTGGCCCTCCCCTACCCGGGCAAAGGCATTAGGCTGCTGTTCCCATGAGCAGCGTTGCATGAGAATTGGTACGATCTAGCTAATCTTGAGATTTGGTAGGATCTGTCTTTCCATGATTATTTCTACAGCGTGAGCGGCGTTGGAGCATAGTATAATTTTGAGAGTTTTGTGTCATGCTTTCTATACTGTTTTCCATGCTTATTTCTACATATGTTATTGTTCTGATCTTATTTAAAATATTTTAATGTTATTATGTGTTAAAAATGATATATAAACTTTTAAATATACACCTACTATTTTTCATCCATGATATAAATTTATAGTGTCCAAACTCAACAAAACATTCAATTCCATGGTTTGTACGTCCAAACAGGAATTGAAATTGGCTGCTATCTTTCGATTCCAACATCAAATACTAAGCACATCCAAACAACGGAATTTGAATTGGAGTCCATTTCCTTTCCATCTTGGATTTGGAATTCCAGTCCAATTCAATTCCGGCCCAGTTTTTCCTACATCCAAACAGGGGGTTAGCAAAATATCATAATGACAGGAGTCAACTATTTGCATACTAGTATGGAAAATTTACACAAGCATGCCTTAAGGAATAATTTCATTCCAGAACCTATCAACACACAGCAACTACAATATAAATGCCACAATAACAGAAAGGAAAACATTCTAAACGTGCTAGGAAACCTCATACACTCCTAAAAATAAAAGGGCAACACTAAGGGAGCAAACTCAACATCTAGTGGGGCACTAATGCAATACTAGAGGAGCAATCAATACTATAAGCATGAACTTTTCCTAAACCATAGATACATGAATAAAAACCCCTACTAACAGTACATATGCCTTACACATGCTAGTAATCAAATATACCTAAAATAATGCTATGAAAACAACTACTCATACTAGTGAAAACAATACAGCTAAATAAAACAATCAATGCTACACATGCTCTCCTATGAAATAATGTGCAAGCTAACAGAGGTGATACCATCACCACATCAGTACCAAAATGTTACTGGACCCAACACAACCATCACAAAAAATAGGTAATAATCATAGAAATACTAGTTCACAAAATCTATTTCACAAAATATACTAGAAAACTATAAGAGACTAATTCTATTTTTATTTGCTTTCCAAACAAGCACAAACTTCCTAACATACTAGTAATGAAAGAGAACACTTAATAACAGTGACCAACACATCTACTCATGCTTGGAAACAAGTTTCTAACAAACCATAATTTATTCACAAACAAACACACAATATTTAAAATAAACAGAAAGCTGCTCTTTCTAGAAATGCACACCAAAAATAATACAGAGCCCTAAAAATTATGAGAATCTAGGATTACATAGATCTAATCACACAGAAGCTCATCCAATTGGATTCACATCAAAAATCATTTTTGAACTCTCTCTAAAAATCTTAGAAATGGCTACTGGTCTTTTACCAAAATGGATGTCATTTCCAAATGGTAGTTCACCTTGATGCAAGGTCAAGTCTCACTGATAGATCTATCCAAGGGCTACTCAAAACAGTTTTGTTTGCAATATTTGGCCACTTAAAACTCAAGTTATGATTAAAATGGTGAAACAGAGTGCTTCTGCAATTTTTAATAGTTCTCTCAAAATATATCACAAAATCCATTTCTTCAAGTTGGAGGTGGTTAAGAATTTGTATTTCCATCTCTGTGATTTTTGGTTTGGCAAATTTTAGTCGTTTGCATTTTCATTTCGAATTAAAGTAACTAGATGAAATAGATCTGCAGGAAAAGGAATAAAAATTCAACCTGCAGGATCAAGGGTTAACAGGCTAGATCTGCTGCGGTGCTGCGCCGAGGCCGGGGTCGAGGAGCTGGGCCGGCCCACGAGCGCTTCCCGCGCTGGACGCGAAGTCAAACGGCTGACAGGCGGGACCGCAGGGCCCAGCCGCCAGCGAGCCGCGGAACGAAGGGGTACGCCCCCGTCCAATCTAGATCGGATGGCCAGGAGGTGTCCACGCAGGAGGGGATCGGCGGGGACCGTAACAGACGACGGAGTCCGCTCCGGCCGCCGCTGCGGAGGTTCGTCCTCGCCGCCGGTGCCTCCCGTGGCTCCCTGGAAACGAGAGGAGCACCAGGAGGACTAGAGGGACGAGACGCAGCCGATGCTCGCCTTGATTTCAGAAGGAGGAGGTTGGAATGAGGAGTTCATCGGGCGCGGCGGCCAAGGACGAAGGATGACGATGGAGAGGTGATTCCGAGGGGTGGAACTCCAAATTGGAGGGGGCATGAGCACCAAGGGGATTCAAGGAAGGTATGGAGGGAGAGGGGACTCCCGGAAACGGCCCGTACCGGAGGATTGCCGCGGAGCTCGCCGGCGGGTTGGGGAGTTCCGATTCCGGCGGTGGTTGTGCAAAAAGAGAGGGGTTTCGATGCCTTTCTCCAATTAAGGTGAAGAGGAGGGGGAAAGGCAAGGTGAAACGCAAGAGGAGAGGCACGGAGGGGCTAGCCACAGAGCTTGGCCTCACGGCGTCCATGGCGGTCACCGTGGCGTGGGCGAGCAGGCTCGAGGAGGCGAGGGCCGAGGGGACCTTGTCCAGGGGGCGTGCGGTGGTGAGGAGGTGATAATGCCACAAGGGCTCGGGCAGAGGAGATCGAGGGAGGTGGGGGAGGTGTGAGCTCTCACAGCACCCAAAGGTGTTTGATATGGAATCGAGGGGGAAGGAGAGGGTCCAGGGCGAGGGGTACTGGCTCTTCGAGCTCGTGGAAGTCAAATCTTCTAGAAGGTGGGTCCAGGAGACAGCAGAGTATGGGGAAGGGGTGTGGGCATGTCAGCCCATGCCAGAACTTAGTGTCTAAGCCAAGTGGGGTGAGGTGGATGGGTATGGCAGTGCCATTTGCGTCCAGGAAGTCAAGGGGTGGGGTCCAGGTGACTAGGCATGCCAGGAATCCAAGGTGAGTGAAGAGGAAGGAAAAACATCCCCTAAAGGTCTCTTTTGAGAATTGAACAGAAAGTGTTTGTGCTGGTTTTCTCCAAAAACTTGAACACAACATATGCAAGAAAATAATTCTAGGAGGTAGGGAATGGAAAATGGAGTAGGGTAGTGGTGGTCTCTCACTTTTCTTTAATTGTTTCCTTTGAAAACTTTCAATTTTCCAAAAACTGCTAGTTTCTGTTTTTAAATGTTTTCTCCAAATTTTTTAATAGAAGATATGTCTGAAAACATGTTTAATGGATAGAGAATCAAAAATTGAGTCTAGGGGTGGTGATCCCCAAATTTTCTGAAAATGTTTGTTTCACAAACTTTTGAAAATTCAAAAAGTGTTGAAACTGTTTTTGGATGTTTTCTTCAAAAATTTGAAAATGACCAGAAAATGTTTTTGGATAACTAGGTCACATATGACCCTAGCAATGTTGGGGAATTTTCCCAAGAATTTTCGAAATACTTTTATTAACAAAAACATTAAAAGTCCATTTCTGGCCTTTTGGAAAATAGCATTTAATAAATAGGAAAATGTTTATAAACCAAGTATTTTTGAGTTGGGGTGGAAGGGTATATAATATAGGTATCAAATGTGATTTTTAATAATAACTCTTTAAAAAAATATTTGAGATACCAAGTGCAAAAGGATGATAACAGGAATTTATTTAATAAGCCAAAATCCCTGAGAGAGGATAAATCACAAGGTCATGGGAAACAAAAATGGATCACATGAATATGATGTAAAATTCATGAAGATGACAAGGGGAGGTTCACTTAGCTCAAAAAGGATAGGAGTGGTTTTTAGGAAGACTTAACAAAAGCATCATGATAGCAGGGACATGATTCTATTTGTTGGGAAGACCTCAAGAGGGCTTTGGAGGAAAATGAATGGGTTTGATAATCAAATACAAACATAAGGATAGGGCTCATAGATAGGTACCATTATATCCATGATGATATACTGGTCAAAGATCAGGATTCCTCCTTATGGCAGGAGGCCAAACTAGGGAAGTAAAACAGAACATAAGATGAGATATAACTAGGATATAACATGCTACTGATGTAAGGGATTGTTATTCGTAGATCTCATACAAATAAAACAGCTCACAACTATCCACAATAGTTATAGATACTTTGAGGCAAGGAAAAATATAAGGTTACCTCATAAGCAGATAATAACAAGACTTAACAAGTTTACTCAAGCAAGAGATTTCTATAAATTATATTCTAGGAGTTTTTCCCTCAAGTGTTTTTAAAGAAAGTTAGTGGTCAAGCCAAACCACTTAAGGAGGATTTTTACAAAAGAGGTTCACCTAAATTCTTGTTATTTATGTAACCATTTTGTTTTGGTTGGGTTCCAACACCAACACACAAGATCAAACAAGGCAGACGGAGGTGAAACAAGATTAATTGTTAAGAATTTTTTAAAAAAAATTGTTGGCCCTAATTTTTGGCTCCCCAACAACTGCATTTTGTTGGTTTCGAAAAAGTGGGGTGTGACAACTTATTCTTCTGAAATATCTTGTCTCAATTCTCTCCTTTCCATGATGCACTCCGGGTGTATAGGATGTTTGGGCTAATTGAAGACAAAGGGTGAAAGTGCACAACCTCTGCAGAGTTAGAAACTAAGATCTTAGCCGTGTCCCCGGTAATGGACAACTATGAGCAGCTGGACAAGGATTGATGGAAGAATCTCATCACCAATTTCAATAAGTAAAATTTTGACCAAGTGATCAGTATTGTGGTGCTTGGATCTTAATCCAATGTTGCCACCCTTTTGAAAAGAAAAGTTTGTTTTACAAAAGTGATAGGAGAAAACTGGCTTTATGCAAACTCAGCAAAAACTCCACTCAGCCAAATAAGCATGTAGTATTAGTCGTGCCATTTATATCCACCATAGTGTTACTTGCCAATACATTAAATTGTATTGACTCCCTTGTGGCTGCATATTCCATATTGTAGATGTTTCTGAACACGAGTGAGGATTTCGTTTAGGATCTCGAGACTATCGCCAACATGTTTTGCCTGTGGCACATGAAGAAGATGGGCTCAATGTTGTACTATGTCTTCTGTTGTATATCTTTGTTTTCTGCTAGTCTTCTAAGACTATGAAAGTTGTAATACTATTTTGTAAAGACTAGATCATGCGATGTAATAGAATTTGATGCATTTGCATGATATTTCATTTTGTACTGTGGTGCTAGCAATTGATCCAGGGACTAGCACAATAACACAGGTGTCCTTACATTATTTAAATGTGGGAACGTTACAAAATGGTATCAGAGCATTGTGTTGCCTGTAGGATTCGAGACCCTTAAGTTTGGAATCCATTTTTGATCATGTTATTATCTCCTTAGAGTATTTTGGATCCTAGCGGCATAGTGAGATGAAGCGGCTCGGACAACTTTACGTGTCCACGGACACGAGACCGTTCCCTGATTGGCTAGCGCGTGCCAGTATCTCTCACTATAGTGAATATCCAATTTGCAACAAGTTGTTAATAACCCATTGATCACCCGTAGGATTGAAAACTTTCTATGTTTAAACTATCTAGAAACAAAAAAATCATCTTAATTCTTCTCATATCCTCTCACCTATTATTCACTTTAAAAAAAATCTAGATGACCTACCCCTTCAATACCATCAAGACAGGAATGTTGATGACCATACCATGAAGTGCAAGAAATATGTTCACCATATGAAGACCTACACTCAAGACAATTGAAGAAAACTTGGAGATACACCAATACTTCACAACAATCAAGAACACCTCAAGACATCGAGAGAAGAATTTGAAGAAAACTCAAGAAGATATATATGAGACCACCAATCTAGTTTGTTAGAACAATGTTAACTTGTTAGTATATTGATAATACTAATGAGTGTGGTATGACAATATTAGTGTTTTCAAAAAAACCTTGTTGTTTGGTGTGATGAATGTGTTGCTATATGTTTGTTATGTGTTGTTTGCAAGATGAGTTTCCTTGATCTGATGTGTTGGGGTAGGAATTTCTTCACTCTCTTTCTAATCTCTACTCATTCATGCTAAGCCAAACCAAAACACATACCCATTTACCAACCATATTGGGCTACCATATGAAGTGCAACAACAAAACTTTCACCCAAGAATGTCATGACTAGTTCTCTATAGAGACACAAGCCATACAATTGAGGAATTTCACAGATTTCAAGATCCTTTTGTGTGTGAAGGAACAATCACATCCATGATCAATGCCAACTACATCATAAGGAGCAGCAATCCAATCAACAAGTGCAGAAAGACAAGTGAACCCCAAGTTGCATGAGCTATGAAGATTTCAGAGCCAACTACACCAAGAGAAAAAACAATGAAGAAACACAACTATCTAGTTTGTGTTACATAAGAGTTTTACGCAACCCACTAGTTGAGAAATGATAGTTTAGCTCAAGTTTGTCTTACAGATTGGGAACTTTCTGTTAGACAAGTGAGGTGACCTAGTGTTATTAAACAAGATTCATCAATCCAAGTACAAGGTAATGATTGAGTGCAACATGGATTGGCCCCCATGATGACTACTCACATTATTCACTCTTGCTATGAGAAATGGTAAGTCTGAGTGACATACCTATTAGAGAGAAGACGATGTTAAACCTGAACCATAGAATGGTAGAATACAATAATGACCCTATGTTAGTGTTGTTGAAAACGTACTATTTTCTGTGAGGATCAAGCCAACCTTGGAGGTATCAAACAAATGGAAGATATTGCCTACCATGAGAGTTTCCTTAGAAATAGCATGGAGTTTGCCTTCAAGAAGGACAACGAGAATATGGAAGATTTTCCAAGGACATCAAAATACCAAGTTGAGAGTGACCCAAGGACTTTTGATTGACCCAAAGAGTGATCCCTCATTGTCAAAGGTAGTTCAACATAATTCTTTTGGTTTGTAACTCTACCATGAGGGAAAGTTCTACACAAGTCCACCTGGAATCAATCTACACCCCAATCTAATGAAAAAAGAGTACCCACAAAAGTTTCTTTTAAGGGTGGTAGCCCACCCAGCTGTTCTGGAACCCAGTCACCCAGACCTATCTTTCTTTCTAACCTTCCCAAATCTCGGGACGAGATTTCTTTAAAGGGTGGTAGTCTGTAACATCCCTGATTTTTGGAAAATGCAAAAAATCACAAAAAATTGAAACTTTTTGTTTTCATGTTTAGTGAGTCACCAAAAACCAAATGGGATGCAAGAAACAAAAAAAACAATACATAAATCGATGAAAATTGAAATTAAGAATCGAGTATACCTCTATCCCATAAACCCTAAAAGCCCATTCAAAATAAATATTCATTAATCAAAGAAATTGTTTTATCTTAGAAAACCTTATTTTATAACATGCTTTCAAATCAACTATTACTTTAAAAATGTTTTATAGCTTTTGAAACCAGAGAATTACTATCCCTAATAATTTTTATGGCTCAAAATTATTTTATGAGAATAACAACTATTTATATTGATATGCAAATATTATTCCAAGTGTTAAACATAAATTAGTATTCATAAAATGTTATTCTTTGAAAATAACATAAAATAGGACTTAGAAAACAATATTATGACTTGTGGGATTTTTTCCAAATTTTATTAAGCCACTTTTGTATTTATTTAATTTTCTATTTTAATAATGGAATTAATTTACTATTAGTAAATCACTGAGATGTTAATTTTATAAAATATGAAAGTGAGGTAAAAATGGCTTTCAAAAATAGTATTTGACATGTTTAGTGTTTCTCAAATTTTATTTAATCAAAATCTCATTTTTATTATTTTCTAATTTTAAATAACATTAAGCCCTATTAGTGAATTAATTATATTTTCAAAAATATGAAAAGTGAAATGTTTTGAAAAGTTTATAAAAATGTTCTTAACAGAAAGATATTAATTTTAAAATATATTATAAATTTAAATGGGGTCATTTGGACTTGTATATCAAAAGATAAAATCAGAAATAAAAAGAAAAAGAAAAAGGGCTGATGACGTCAGCATGATGTCATCGTCATCGACCCTGGCGTTTCCCTCTCTCTCTACCGTTTCTTCCCGATTTCAATCCCAATGATTCGCGAGTTTTAAGCCACCAATTGATGTGGCGTTTCCGGCCCCTTAAATCCCTCCCCTGCCTCGTCATTTCCCCTTTGCTACCATTAGATTTCATGCCCCCACCCTCTCGGATTTCCTCGCCGAAAAAGCTCCTGCCCACGGCCAATTTTCTTCGATTCCGGCGACCAGCCAGGTCCTCTCCTCCACTTTCTATCCATATTTGTTCCCCGTGTCATGTGGCATCTCTCTGACTACTTAGGCGAATTTATTTTGCAGCCAAATCGTCGCGCCGAGCTCGCCGGAGCCCCGAACCGCACAGCCGCCTCGGGACCTCCTCGCCGCCGTGATTGCAGAGCTCGTGGAGACTCCCCGTGGTCACCATCGCATCCACCGTGTCACGCTGCACCTTCCCGTGGTCTCCCCGAGCCTGGTGATCCCATCTGTCGCCACCATCCTCCACGCCCGCGCTCGCGCCATCATCAGTCGTGCGCCACCGCCAATAGGAACCGTCCCCGAGAACGTCGTCGTGGCCATCGACCTCTCCGTGCCCCTCTGAAGCCCGTAGCAGTCTTCCTCGAGCCCGGGAACCTCTACATCGTCGCCGCCATGAAGATTTGCGTCTCCGGCCACCACTCGGCCTTTTTCCGGCAAAACTCCGGCGGGAGGTAACCCTATCCTCTCCCAGATCTAATCTGAGCCGTAGATCCAGATCCAACGTGTATAATAAAATCACTTAACCGTAGGGGTATTGACCAACCAGAGAGCGTCACGTCTGCTCGAGCGTTATGTGTTTATCTGTCGCCCAGCGCAGCGCACAGCCGGCCCAAGTCCACCTCTTATCCGTCGCGCCGCGCGGCAAATAACCATTTTCGGCCCAGCCAGTCTCTGGATTTAATTCCTAATAAAATAGAACTATAAATTTGCAGAATAGTCCCTAGAACTTTGAAACATCATATCTTTTTAACCATCAGGCAAAATTTAGAAAACTTGGACTTTTTGAAATCCCCTAGATTCTGTAGAATCTATTAGAACTGTTCAAATTCAAATTTGCCAGCTTAAATTGGCTCAAATTGAAATATGATTGTTTGATGAATTTTGGCATAATTCAAATTCTACAATCCCAAAAATTTCAAATAAAATATATTTGGAAACCTTAGGATGTGTACTTTCATATTCTCTGTTCCAAAATAATTGTTTGAAGAAGTTAGTTTAGAAATTAGAATTAAGTAGTATATTTAAGTATTTTCGCATAGAATTAATTCTATAAATAATTAGAATATGTTCCCTTAAGCAAAATTGCTCCTTTTGGTAACCTTGAAACAGATACATCAGTACCCAAACCTTTTAGACAACCTTGTACCATGACTATGTGTTTTTGACGAAAAACCCAACATAATGATTCATCCTTTTTACCATGTCTTAGAATTTTGTTTCCATTTCTTATTCCTTATTGTTGTGGCTATTTGGAGCCAAGCCAATTCCATAGAATGTGTAAATCACATGTATTACCAAGTAGTGAACTTTAGTTTTCTATCTACTTATCCACTCCCCTATTCTTGCTTCAAGAATTCATCAAGTTAGCAAAAAGGAAATCAAGACTCAAGCACAAGGAGGTACTTCATTTTCAACCTGTGGCAACATGAAGAGCTATGAGGAATATAATTGAAGAAGTTGAAGGAAGGACTTAGACTCCACAGCAACTATAAGAAACTCCATGAAGTACAAGAGTGAAGAAATCCAGAAGAAAACATCTCCCTCTCTCTTTCTATCTTCCTTCCTATTCCTTTCCAAATTGACTTAGTGGTATTTGTGCCCATCCCATACCCAAACTAAGTAGTGAAGTGAAAGACATGAAGATTTATCGACTTCAAGAGAAGCTTCACAACAAGGAGGAAACTACAATAGAAGCATGAAGATGATCTTCAAGAAGACAAGCCTGTGAAGACTTGGAGCCATCCACACAAGTTGAAGAATAACAAGTTGTTTTTGTCCAGCCCTTGACCCAGATGGAAAATACCAAGACTTTAACTTGTTATATCTTTTTTTATGAAGTTAGTTGAACCTTGTCCTAGCAAACTTGGTCCAACTCCTTTGTTATGTTATTTGCTCTGTTTGCTTTCTCCACTTATATGTTTGATTGCTAGGATGCTTGTTTATTTTGTTATTGTGTTTTCAATGAATAGATTTGTACGGAGAGCAACGATCTTCTGTGAAGAGAGTGTGAATATCTTCACTAACTTCAACAAGGAAAGTAACACACCATCAACTACCCATTATTTTCTATATGCATTAGTTGATTTTGAGTAGTATGCATGATAGGAAATTTGACTAAGTTATATTATGCTATGCTATTATCCTAGTAGTGTATAGCCATCCCTTATACCTTGTTATTTTGATAGCCTTTGAACTTATTAGATGCTATGCAATGTTATAAAAATGTTTTATTAGATGTTGAGGAAAAATTCTAAGTATAACATTCAATGAAACACCTGGGTGGATTTTGGATATGATTGGATTATGTTGAGTGTTTCCTCAAGGCCCTTGTTTAAGGGTTATTTCACTTGAGGTTGTCACTTGTGAATGGCCACCCAGGAAAAAAGAGATTAATAAGTCCCTCTAAGTCTAGTAGCTTACCGTGCAGCCTTTTGACATATGGGCTCTGTCTTGATCAACAAAGTTGTGAGAGTTCAGCCCAGGCTTGAGTAGCAGATGTAGCAAAATTATAGGCGGAACGGTCTTGCCGGTGGGTTTGGACTTCTTCTTCTGAAAGATCTCGTCTCAATTCTCTCCTTTCCATGATGCACTCTGGGTGTATAGGATGTTTGGGATAATTGAAGACAAAGGGTGAAAGTGCACAACCTCTGCAGAGTTAGAAACTAATATCTTAGCCGTGTCCCCGGTAATGGACAACTATGAGCAGCAGGACAAGGATTGACGGAAGAATCTCATCACCAATTTCAATAAGTAAAATTTTGACCAAGTGATCAGTATTGTGGTGCTTGGATCTTAATCCAATGTTGCCACCCTTTTGAGAAGAAAAGTTTGTTTTACAAAAGTGATAGGAGAAAACTGGCTTTTTGCAAACTCAGCCAAAACTCCACTCAGCCAAATAAGCATGTAGTATTAGTCATGCCATTTATTTCCACCATAGTGTTACTTGCCAATACATTAAATTGTATTGACTCCCTTGTGGCTGCATATTCCATATTGCAGATGTTTCTGAACACGAGTGAGGATTTCGTTTAGGATCTCGAGACTATCGCCAACATGTTTTGCCTGTGGCACATGAAGAAGATGGGCTCAATGTTGTACTATGTCTTCCTCTGTATATCATTGTTTTCTGCTAGTCTTCTAAGACTATGAAAGTTGTAATACTATTTTGTAAAGAATGGATCATGCGATGTAATAGAATTTTATGCATTTGCATGATATTTCATTTTGTACTGTGGTGCTAGCAATTGATCCAGGGACTAGCACAATAATACAGGTGTCCTTACATTATTTAAATGTGGGAACGCTACAGACACACCTCAAAATACCAATAAGGAGTTGATATATGCTATACAAGAATAAAATGGATGATGAAGTGTGAATCCAACTAAAGATATAATAAACCCAACAGCTAGTTGGATAAGATTTTCAGACTACCCACAGAAGTTTCTTTTAAGGGTGGTAGCCACCCAGTTGCAATAGAACCCAAGTAACCCAAACCTATCTTACTTTATATCCTTCCCAAATCTCGGGATGAGATTTCTTTTAAGGGTGGTAGTCTGTAACATCCTTGATTTTTGGATAATGCAAAAATCACAACATTTTGAATCTTTTTGTTTTCATACAGAGCAAGTCACCAAAAACCAAATGAGATGCAAGAAACAAAAGAAAACAATATGTAATTTGAATAAAGAATCCAAATTGCCTTAATTCCATAAACCCTAATGTCTATTTCTAAAATAAAATATGTTTCCTCATGTCAATAAAATATTTTCTTAGCAAACATCTTTACCAAACATGTTTTCAAGTCAACTACCATTATAAAAATGATTATGATAATTAAAAACCAGAGAGTTGGTATCTCTAATATTTTCCCCTTGTCTCCAAGAAATTTTGTCACTATTGTTATTAATTTCAACTGCATAAAAGTTGGTTATTTGTTTTGCAACTATTATGTCAATCAACAAAACAATAAAGTGTCATATAAATTATTTAAGTATGAAAATAAGCAAAGTATCTTGGAGAAAACAATATTTTTAAATTTGGAAAACAACATTTTACTTTGAGAAAACCCACATGTTCCTATTAAACCCCAATTCAAAATTTATTAAATAATCCTCATTTTTGAATATAACAAAAGGTTACTACTAGTGATTTTTCAAGTATGTTGAAATTATAATGTATGAACTGTTTTAAAAAGGTCCTAGAAAACAGTACTTGAACCATGGAAATATTTCTGAAATCATTTAGATCTTATTTCTACTTTAAAATCCTTGTTTTGTATAAATTTGCTATTAATGTTTTCTCATATTTTAGAACTATAAAAAATATGTAAACAAGTTGAAATGTTTTTTAAAAACAATATTTGAGAATAAGAAGGTTTCTGTAATTTTATAAAACCTTATTACAAATTATTTGCTATTTTCTATATAAAATGATATTAAGTGCTATCAATGGTTTATTTATAATTGCAAAATATGAAATTTCAAATGTTGTGAAAAGTTTACAAAAAATTTATAATCTGAAAGGTTTGAATTTTATGAATCAAATGCAATTGGTTTGAGGTTAATTAGAGTCATAAAACAAAAGTTATAAAAAACAGAAACAAAATGGAAAAGAAAAAGGAAAGATGACGTCATCGTCATAAAGCTCTGCCCGTAACTCCCTCCACCGTTTCTTCCCGAATTCAATCCCATTGATTTTGCATGATTAAACCTCCAATTGATACGCCTCTTTGTGCCCCTTTATAGCCCGTGACCTTCTCCTCAAAAGCCCTATGAAAACTCGAAGGTTTGCGCCCACACACGAGAGCATTTGCTCACCGTAGTTGAATCGTTGTCGTCGGCCGTTTTCATCAAATCCGACGATTGCAGGTTGTTCTCGAGGTCGACTCGGTGCCCCTCTGTTTCCCCTCATCCTTGTGCACCTGCCTGATCTCACTGTAGATTTTTATTAGCAGGGAATCGGACGAAAGAGCTCGACCCGAGGGTCACCATCGCTGCACCACTCCGGCAGTGTCACTGAGCCGCTACAGGAGGAGCTAGTTGACACCGTCCCCTCCATCCTCTCTGTCGTGCCGCAAGGTGTCTTCTCGTGCTCTTGCCCAGCGCCAAGACCCTTGGGAGCGTCTCCGCCGCCCACAACTGCATCTCCGGCCGCCGTCCTGACCATTTCCGGCAGCCCGCCAGTGACGTAAGAAACCCCAGCCCCTTGAACCTTAGATCTAGATCTAACACCTTCTATTAGATCACTTAACGAACCGGTATCAGCCAATCACAAGGCGCCACGTGTGAGCCCAGTCAGCCACGCGCAATAGGCTATCCGTTGCTCTGCGCAGCGCTAAACTGGCCCAAGCCCAATTCATGTTTGTCGCCGAGCGTGATAGATAAGTTGTTTTCGGCCCAGCTTGTCTCTGGAATTATTTCCGAATACAAATAGAATTGTAATTTTTTAGTTTAGTCCCTATAACTATGAACCATCATAACGTTTTAACCACTTGGCCAAATTTGATAAACTTGGACTTTTTGAAAATCCCTTGACATGTAGAAACTTTTAGCACTGTCCAAATTAAAATGTGACAAACTTAAATTGGTTCAAATTTAAATATGCTTGTTTGATGAATTTTGGCATAATTCAAATTCTACAAATCCAAAAATTGCAAAAAAAAATATTTGGAAAACCTTAGGATGTGTACTTTCATACCCTCTGTCTCAAGATAATTTTTGAACAAATTAAAATTGAAATTATAATTAAGTTGTCTATTGGAGTATTTTGGACAAAGATTTAGTTCTATAAATAATTTCAATATGGTTCCTTTTGAAAAAAAATTCCATTTAGTAACCTTGAACAAGAGACATCCTTTCCCAACCATTTTGGACACCCTTGGACCATGACCATGTGTTTTGACCAAAAACCCAACATAGTGATTCATCCTTTTTATCATGTCTTAGATTTTGTTTACCTTTGTTGTTATGGCTATTTTTTGAATCCAAGACCAAGTCCCTAGTATGTGTCAATAACATATAAGACCAAGTAGTGAACCTCAAAAACTAGTAACATAGTTTTCTATCTACTTCTCCATTCCCCTATTCTTGCTTCAAGAATCCATCAAGTTAGCAAAATGGAAGTCAAGACTCAACCATAAGAAGTAACTCCATCTTCAACTTAGTGGCAACATGAATAGCTACAAGAAAGATCAATGAAGAAATTTTGAAGAAAAGACTTAGACTCCAAAATTAGAAGCAACTCAAGGAAGTACAAGTGTGAAGAAATTCAGAAGAAAACATCTCCCTCTCTCTTTCTATCTTTCTTCTTATTTTCTTTGTTTTCTATTTGAATTAGTGGTATTTGTGCCCATACCATACCTAAACCAAGTATTGAAGTGAAGACCAACAAGATTTATCAAGTTCAAGAGAAGCTTAAAAACAAGGAGGAAACTACTATAGAAGCATGAAGATGATCTTCAAGATGAAAAGCATGTGAATACTTGGATCAATCCATACAAGATGAAGTATAACAAGTTGTTTTTGTCCAACCATTGACCCCAAATGGATAATCCCAAGACTTATATTGTTATCTCTTTTGTTATGAAGTTAGTTGAACCTAGACCTACCTTAACCCAAAATGGAAAGACTAAACTTAGATCACTTAAAAGACTTGATGAAAATGACTAAGTGTTACACTTTGTTATGTGTTATTTTAGTTGAGATAGTTAGATCACCTTGGTGAATTCTTGGAACTTCCTCGACAAGTATGACCAATTGAGTTTGAATCTTTCAAGCCAAAGTCTTTACCAACTATAGTCCCTTTTGGTAGACCTTAACCTAATCACAATAGTTTCCTTAGCAAACTAAATTATTGTGATAAACCTTACCTTGACCCCAATTAACATAAAACCCTTTTGACTAAGTGTGTTGATTGTTATTCTTTGTTTCCTTGTTGTTTTTGAAGGTTGTTTATAGTTATTTGTTTGAGTTGTACAGATTGTACAAAGAGAAACTATTTAGTGGTGAAGAGACTGTACCTCTACACCAACTTTAACAAGGCAAGTGACACATCATAAACTACCTATTATTTCCTATATGCATTAGAACTTTTGAGTAGTATGCATGATAGGAAAATCTTTGGTGAAATATTATGCTATGCTATTATCCCAAGTAGTGTGTAGCCATCCTTATTACCTGTATAGTGTAGCAGCCATAAAAGTTTGGTAGTTGATTGCTTAGCTATGCTTGTAGATGAAGTTGATGTGATTTGAAAGTATAATTATGTTTTGATGATTACCCTAAGGGGTTTATGAAATATTTTTGGTGGATTACTAGATACTCACAAGTGTGGCATGGTAGGGGACCATTTACATTGTTGAAACTATGAAAATGTTCACATGAATAGCATGGTAGGGGATCACATTAGTGGTTGTACCTATGTAAATGCTTATTAACCAGCATGGTAGGGGATCACATTATTGGTTGTACCTATGAAAATGCTTATTAACCAACATGGTAGGGGATCACATTAGTGGTTGTACCTATGAAAATGCTTATTACTCAGCATGGTAGGGGATCACATTAGTGGTTGTACCTATGAAAATGCTTATTATCCAGCATGGTAGGGGATCACATTAGTGGTTGAACCTATGCATATGCTCTTATCTATGGCATGGTAGGGGACCATTCACATGGTTGGACCTATGAATATGTCAACATTTCTGAAGATGGCTCTTGGTTCATAAATCTCTATCCATAGATACCTCTTATGATCAAAATGTTTTATGAAAAATATAGGAGAAAACTTGCTTTATGAAAACTTAGCCAAAACTCCACTCAGCCAAATAAGCATGTAGTATTAGTCTTTTTATTTATATCTACCATAGTGTTACTTGCCAATACATTAAATTCTATTGACTCCATTGTGGCTGCATATTCCATCCTGGAGATGACTCTGAAGACGAGTGAGGATTTAGTTTAGGATCTTGAGACTATCGCCAACATGAATTTCCTGTGGCACATGAGAAGATGGGCTCAATGATGTACTATGTTTTCCGTTGTATTTCTTTGTTTTCTACTAGTCTTCTAAGACTATGCAAGTTGTAATACTATTTTGTAAAGACTGGATCATGCGATCCAATAGAATTTGATGCATTTGCATGATATTTCATTTTGTACTGTGGTGCTAGCAATTTATCGAGGGACTAGCATAATAACACAAATGTTCTTACATTACTTAAATGTGGGAACTCTACAGATAACTCTTCACACCCCAAAAATAATGTAAGTTCATCATGCTGATTAGGAGTGATCATGTCATCACAATACAAGATTGAAGTATATTAATAGCTATTACAGCCTAAGCGTTCAAAATTGAAATGACCTACTTTATAACAAAGTTCACAAATAAAAGGATAGAGGGCACAATTTTTTTCACCAATATCATCTAAAGCCCTGTACCACATTCTAGTTTTTTTCATTCCTATGATGGATTCAATATTATTCTTCGATTTGATTCTTCTCACAAGGTCTAAATGCTCCACAAAAATTAAAATGCTTTTATAGGAAATAGTACTTTCAGAAGTTTGAGCGTATTCATATCAATCATTAATAACAATTTCATTTTTCATGCAAGTGTCTTTAAAAGGTTCATGATATATGTCCCCATTTTCTTTAGGGACATTAATATAAGAACAAAAGGATATATACCAACCAACAATCATTTGAGGATCAAGATCATATTTAGCACTAAGCTCTTGAAAATCATCAGTTTCAGCGAAAGACTTAATGCAATCATACTCATAGTTTATACCTGATTCTTTACCTTTGTCGTTATTCCAACCTTCATTGTTGGTTTGAATTCTTTCAAGAAGATCCCATTTAGCTTCAACCTTCTTGCTTGAGAAAGAACCCTCTGAACATGCATCTAGATAGTCCTTCTAATGTCCTGTAAGCCTTGCATACAAATTAGTAACAATTATTTGCTTAGGAAGCTCATTGTTAGGTCATTTAAGTACCAATGTTTTCAGTCTTCCCCAAGCTTGAGCAATGCTTTGTAGCGTTCCCACATTTCATTAATGTAAGAACATCTGTGTTATTGTGCGAGTCCCTAGATCAATTGCTAACACCACATTACAAGATGAAATATCATGCAAATGCATCAAAATCTATTGCATCGCATGATCCAGTATTTACAAAATAATATGACAACTTGCATAGTCTTAGAAGACTAGCAAAAAACAAAGTAATACATCGGAAACCATAGTACAACATTGAGCCCATCTTATTCATGTACCACGGGCAAAACATGTTGGCGATAGTCTCGAGATCCTAAAAAAAATCCTCACTCATCTTCAGATTCATCTGCAGGATGGAATATGCAGCCACAAGGGAGTCAATACAATTTAGTGTATTGGCAAGTAACACTATGGTGGATATGAATGTCAAAACTAATACTACATGCTTATTTGGCTGAGTGGAGTTTTGGCTAAGTTTGCATAAAGCTAGTTTTCTCCTATCTCTTTTGTAAAACAAACTATTCTTTCAAAAGGGTGGCATCATTGGACTAAGATCCAAGCACCACAACTACTGTTCACTTGGTCAAAATTTTACTTAATTAAAATGGTGATGTGATTCTTCCATCCATCCTTTTTCAACTGCTCATAATTGTCCATAACCGAGGACACAACTAAGATCTTAGTTTGCTGACTCGGTAGAGTTTGTGCGCTTTCACCTTCAGACTCAACTCAACCCAAACATCCTATACACCATGAGTGCATTAAGGAAATGATAAGAATTGAGACGAGATCTTTCAGAAGAGAGAATTCAACCCAATGGCAAGACCTGTTCCACCTATAATTATGCTACATCTACTTGTCAAGCCCAGGCTAAACCCTCACAACTTAGTTGATCAAGACAAAGCACATATGACTAAAGGCTGCACTAGAAGCAATCTAAACTTGTGGAACATCAGAATCACTTTGTTCCTAGGTGGCATTCCTTCAAGTGAGCTCCCCTCGGGGAGACACTCAACTATCAACAAACCCGCACTACCAATCCACCCAGGTGGTTCATTGAAGTTGTTACTTAGAACTTTTCCACATCACCAAGTAAACCATTTTTTTTGTAGCAAGGCTAAGCATCAACAAACTACCAAGTCCTCAATAGTAACAATGTATAAGGATGGCTACATACTACTAGGATAAAGTATAGCATAATATAATTTAGTAAAATTTCCTATCATGCATACTACTCAAAATCAACTAATGCATATAGAAAATAATAGGTGGATGGGTGGTGTGTTACTTGCCTTGTTGAAGTTGATGAAGAATTCACACTCTCTTCACAAAATATCGTTGCTCTCCGTACAATCTATTCATTGAAAACATAACAAAAAATAAACAAGCATCCTAGCAATCAAAAAAACAAGTGAAAAAGTAATAACATAGCCAAAGGAGTTTAACCTAGTTGGCTAGGACAAGGTCTAGTGTTTGAGTTTGAAGGATTTATTATCATCTTGTTTCAATCCTTGTTAAGGATGGTTTAGATTGAGTTTTTAGTATTCCAACTTTTTTTAAACATATTTATCTAAGAAGTTCCAAGAGTTCACCAGGTCTAACTATCTCAACTAAAGTAACACATAACAATGTGTAACACTTAGACATTTTCATCAAGTCATTTCAGTGATCTAAGTAGTCTTTCCATTTTGTGTTAAGGTAGGTCTAGGTTCAAATAACTTCATAACAATAGAAATAAAAAGATAAATTCTTGGGGTTTTCCATTTGGGTCAATGGTTGGACAAAAACAACTTGTTATTCTTCAACTTGTATGGATTGCTCCTTGTCTTCACTTTCTTGTCTTCATGCATTCTATTGTAGTTTTCTTCCTTCAGATGGTACTTATCTTGGTCTTCATAAATCTTCACTTCAATAGTTGGTTTAGGTATGGGATGGGCACAAACTAAGGGTTAATCTTGGTCACAATTGAAAATATATCTAAGTCAAAACTAGAGGAGAAAGGAAATAAAAAGAAAGATAGAAGGACGAAGAGGTTGGTCTTCTTATTAACCTCTTCATGAAATTCACTTCATTGAGTTGCTTATAGTTGTGGATTCCAAGTATTTTCTTCAAAATTTCTTCAATGATCTTCCTCGTAGCTCTTCTTGTTGCCACCAAGTTGATAATGAAGTCCTTTCTTGTGCTTGAGTCTTGATTTCCATTTTGCTAACTTGATGAATTCTTGAAGCAAGAATTGGGAGTGGAGGAGTAGATAGAAAACTACACTACTAGTGTTTAAGGTTCACTAGTTGGTCTTATATTTTATTGACACATACTAGGGAAATGGTCTTGTATTGATAATAGCCACAACCACAAAGATATAGGGGATAAAATCAAATCTATGACATAATAATATGGGTGGACCACTATGTTGGGTTTTTGGTCAAAAAACATATGGTCATGGTCCAAGAGTATCCGAAATGGTTGGGCAAAGATGTCTCTGGTTTAAGGTTACCAAATGGAACAAATTTGCAAAACAAACAATATTGGAATTATTTATAGAATTAAATCTATGTCAAAAATACTCAATTATAACTACTTTATTCTAAATTCAAGTTTAGCTTGATCAAAAATTATTTTGGAACGGAGTATATGAAAGTACACATCCTAAGGTTTCCAAAAATATTTTATTTGCGGTTTTTAGATTTGTAGAATTCCAATTATGCCAAAATTCATCAAACAGGAATATTTAAAATTGAACCAATTTAAGTTTGTCAAATTTGAATTTTAACACTGCTAAAGATTCTGCAGATCTAGGGGATTTCAAAAAGTCTAAGTTTGCTAAATTTGGAATGATGGATCAAAAGTTATGATGAAATGAACTCGCAGGGGCTAATCTGTAAAACTACCAATTTATTCCAGCGGTAGAAATTTTTGAATTAAAGGGCTGGACACGTGGCGTGCTCTGGTTGGATGCTGGTGCTGACTGTCCGCTACGTGGCTGCTGACTAGGCTACGCTGACTGTGCAAGTTTCATTAAATCTAGAGCGTTCGATCTAGATCCAACGAGGGCATACCCCTTCGGGCTCAATCTAATCTCATCCGTACAATGGATCTAATGGCTAAGAGCGAGGGAGAGAGCTTACCGGCCTGGGGTGGCCAGAATGGCTGCGTGGTGGCACGGGCGCTCGGGATCTTCACGCTGGTGACGATTTGGTTGTCCTCGGGCTCGGGGAAGGTGACGACGAGGGGCTGTGCAGCGCGGGGAGCATGTTGGTGATGATCTCGTGCACCCTGGTGGTCCTGGACAACCACGGAGTACGGTCGGATACGGCGCAACTCGGGTATGCATCGGTTGTGGACGGTGCGGTGGTTTCTCTGCGCCAAAAATTCGAACGAGGGTGTCAGAGGGTGCGCTAGTTCTTGGGGAGTTCAGAGGGACCAAAAGGGGCGGTGCTCGGTCATTACCTTCGCCGGAATCGGGCGGAGTTGACGGCGGCTACGCGTACTCTCACGAGCGATAACAGTGGTGTGGCCGCGGGATTTGGAGAGGGGACATAGTGGAAACGGAGAGGGCCTCGGGGGCGTTTTTATAGGGCCACGAAGGGGAGAGATCGGCCTTAATGGCTCGTAAACACGCAGACAAAATGTCGGCCGTGATTGCCGTCATTTCCATCATGGGAAAGAAGAAGATGACGCCATCCGTGACGTCCAGGTGGGTCCTGCGTGTAAGAGAGAGGGGGAAGGGTAGCGGGCTCGGTTGCTGGGTTGGGCTCGTTTCCTGAGCTCCTGGCGCCCGCGCGCGTGCGAGGGGGTGAGGGAGAGGGAGCTTAGTGGGCTGGCCCTGGTGCTGAGGGGGGACGGGCTAGGTGCGCTGATTTCTCTCTCTCTCTCTGTACTATGGGTGTGTCTGGATCGGAGCCCTGGACTGCCCATCCAAAAAATTGGTCATTGACCGGGCTTCGGATGCTGTTTGGATTGATACCGATAATTTGGCGTGCCCAGCCCGCATCAGTCTTCCTAGTTGTATTCTGCGCCAATATTTTGGCCAGGCGTGGGCGGTGGAATCTCTCGCCAATTATTTGGCTCGCCCTCGTTTGGCAGGGCTGTTACAGGCACCAACCAAACGTTCCCTATATTATTTTTCCTTTTTCCTTTTTCTTTTCCTAATTAAACAAAAGATTAATAACTCATGTTTTATAAACCCAATTATTCTCATTTAAACTTCTAAATAGTTGAACCAAAATATCTATCAAATATAAACCCAATTGTGTTGTTTCCAACACAAAACTAATTTATAATTTTCAAAATTGGAAAATTCCTTAATCATAACTTAATGTGATTTTTAAATTAGAAAATTATAAAATATAAATATTTGTCAAATAATATTTCGGTGACATACTATAAGTTGGAAACTTATTTCTGAAAGTCTTTACCCTTATTTTCATAATTCTATATTTTAAAATAGGGGGTAAACCCTAATAGCAACTTATGCCATTTTTGAAATAGAAAAAATAATTAGAATGAATATTTAGGAAGATAGAAATTTGATACTTAACCAATTGAAAGTATGTTTTTTACAAGTCCTTTTCTCAAAAGGAAAATTAGTGGAAACCATTTTGTTACTCGATCATTTGTAGAAAAGTGATATAGTTGAATTTTGTCTTTGAATATATTTTTTATAACTAAATAGTTGGAGAAAAATATAGCATCAAAAACTAGGGGTTGAAGAAACATTTGGAAAACACTACAAAATTTGGATTATAAAATTTAGTAGCAATGGAAAACAAATAATATAACCTTTGTGTTTGAGTTTTATTTGTTTTTGGTGGCTTGCTTTAATAGAAAACAAAAAGCTGTAAATTTTTGTGATTTTTTGAACTTTCCAAAAATCAGGGATGTTACATGATTTCTCCATCACGAGGCAAAAAATTATAAATGTGAATCCAATCTAATACTGTTCATGAGAAGAATAAAATTTAGAATAAAATAGAGATTCAAGCTCCTTCCACTCCAAATGATGAGGATCATCTAGTAGCTCATACCACTCCCTTGCTTTGTCCTTAAGTGACAAAGAAAATAACCTCCTTTTTCTATTGAAATACATGTATAAAGAGTAAATGATCACGAGGATGGACAGTTCCATCTCCAAAATAGCAGTTATTCATGACATGTTCAACATTTTTCATAGGTATTTTAAAAGGAAGACTTTCAGTAGGAGGATTTAAAATATCACAAGCATCATTAGATTTATCACATATGGGAATAAAGTATCATCAGAACAAATTTTATCGTCTAAAGCTGGGAACTAAAAAGATTATAAAAAACAGCTTCCCCAAGCTTAGACTTTTCCATAGCATTGGAAATAATGGTATCCAAAGAATTAATGCTAATAACATTTCTACTAGCATGCAAATAAAGCTCTCTCATACTTTTGTTGTTTTCCATTCAGACTAACTAGTAAAAATAGAAACAAGCAACAAGTAATGATAAGCCTAACTAGTGAAAATAAAAACAAGAAAGAAAAATATATATTTGCAGAATCTAAAGGAAATAACTTCGAGCACTCACACCCGAGGATGTGAGAACCTTTTACCTTACCTCCCCAGAAACAGGGCTAGAAAATAGCTTGATGTCTACGCACGCTTCTATTCTTGTAGACCGTGTTGGGCCTCCAAGTGCAGAGGTTTGTAGAACAGCAGCTAGTTTCCCTTAATTGGATCACCCAAGGTTTATCGAACTCAGGGAGATAGAGATCAAAGGTATCTCTCTCAAGCAACCCTGCAATTACGATACAAGAAGTATTTTGTGTCCCCAACACACCTAATACAATTGTCAATTGAATAGGTGCACTAATTCGATGAAAAGAGAGTAAAATACAACTAGTATGGATGATTATAAGTGATAATAGTAATCTGAAATAAAAATGAAAGCAAGCAAACATGTAGCAGAACTGATTGCAAAGGGTGTATCAATGCTTAGAAACAAGGCCTAGGGATCATACTTTTACTAGTGTACACTCTCAACAATCATAACTGAATGCACAAATTTATCTCTTCACTATGCTACTCTGAACCACTCTCCGGTTGAATAACAGACACCAATTTATTGCGTAGGGGTACAAAGCACACCTTAAATTCGCATTCCCGTATCTAGTTAACCCCATGCTGTCACTATGAGCACCCTAGAAGGTACTAGATAAACACCATAATTTCATAGGGTCATCCAACACAAGATATAAATATCATGCTAAACCACACGGTTCACACACTGTCACCTTTACACCGTGATGAAAGTGTCTACGGAGATCCCATAACAAAATCACTTGAGTAGCATAACAGATGAAGAGTACATATACATATTCAACTAGATTACAAAGCTCATGATCACATAAAGATCACACCATGCGAGAGAGAGATGATACACATAGATACCAGTAGAGCCCTCGGCCCCGGGGGATAACTACTCCCTCCTCATCATAGGAGACAACAACGGTGATGGAGATGGCGGTGGAGTCGATGGAGATGGATCCGGGGGCACTTGTCCACTACTAGGAAAACAGCTATAGGAGTGATGATACCCGTGACACACCTGCAATACGGCGCGTCACGCCTAATAGCCGTGGCGCACCGCGGTTTGGTGTGTCGCGCCTATAGCCTTACCTGCGGCGCACCAAACATATGGCTCGTCGCGCTTATGTGTGGGGCCGGGGTGGCGAGCCTCCGAGGCATACCCGCGACGCACCGAGCCGCTGGTGCGTCACGGCTATGTGAGATAGGCGCGGCGCACCTCTCTGCGGTGCGTCACGGTTATCCCCTTGTATAAGCACGACGTGGCTGTTCCCCTCTTCTTCCCCATCTCATCTAGCTCTTCCAATCTCGATCCGATTGAACCGCGCCGCGCCGCTGCCCCTCTAGCCCTAGCCTCTGCCCTCCCTCTAGTCGCCGCCCACCACCTCGCCTCTGCATCGACCTAGGAGGAGGAGGAGCAGGCGCAGGACCAGGTCCATGAGACGTCGACCACTGCGCCGTCGTCGTCTCCATCGACCTCTATAGTCTACATCGACTGCGCCGTCGTCGTCCCGTCTCCATCGACCTCGAAGCCCAACGAACAAAGGTGCGCCGCCCCCCTAGTCCTCTCCCTCCCCTTCTCCTCGATCCCGCCCCTGGATGGCTTGTAGGAATTTTGCTTGCTGATGTAAACTCCGATTCCTTCATGTTCTTGCTATGTTGTACCTGCATTGGTGCTGTCTCTCCATGTAGCATCCACCAAGATCACGGTTCCATGTCATCAGTCATTCCTCCGCTCAATTTAACTGAATTTTGCCAAGCTAGTGGCTTCATGTTGTTGATCCAAATGCTGCAGACTGTGTGTCGATCGAGTCTTGCAGGGGGTAAAACTCAGATCTTTTTTTGTCTGAATTATTTGGGCTGATCGAAACAAGTGAGCAGAGGAAAATTGGTTAAGTGGATGGATGGGGTGGGCTGTACTTTGGGTTCTTTTGTCCCAACCAACACTGGTGAGAGATGGGAAGAAGATATCGCAGCAGCAGAGAGGGGAAGGGGGTGGACATGTGAGCAGAGAGTAAAGCACCAACATTGCAAACTCCTTCATATCAGTAAGCCTTATACTGACACAATTATAGCGTGATCATAATCTCCGATAGACGACATCCAATTCAATGAGGTAATGAATCTGATTGACAAACATCTGCCCATTCTCATCTTCTGTGACGGTTTCCTGAGCATAGCACATAGCAGCTGACAACGCTAGAAAATTTAACAAACTTAGTGACAACAGCATGAGGAGACCCCTCTTGCGTACTGAAGAGTGGCATCCTGCTCTTCAAGATGCTCAACCAGCTTAACAAACAATGCTCAGCAATGTGCACTGATAAGACCCAACTATATATATTCTGCCGTAAGGTAACAAATTAGCCACACATGAAGGCAATTGTGAAAGTGAGAAATGTGTGTTGATGCCTCTAAGTAAAATATATTGTCAAATTAAGGAGAGAAGTTGTGTAACCATTCTGAAAAATATAATAAACCAAAGCACTTGTGATGACCCGATGATCGTTGTAACCTTGCACTACTCTGTCACCAAACATATGGAATTTTTTTTTATCTCGCTACATGGACAGTGCAGTCTACTAGTATGTGCACAAAGGGCCAAAAAAAGGTACCACTGCAACTCCAATTGATTTGTATTTTATGTCACTACTGCATTAGCTTCAGTCATTTCCTCATGTATTTTGTTCAGCTAGTTGTCACAAGTAAAATGTTGCTTTCTTCTAACACCTGATGCTTTATACCTAATGCTTTGTACCTGATGCTTTATACCTGATGCTTTATACCTCTATGTCTACTTTCTTAATTTAATAGAACATGGCTTGCAAAGTATGTCGGTCCCTATGTGCCCAAGGACAATTCACCGGGTCGTCTTTTATGATTGAGCTGAAAGACGGTCACCTTGATTCTTTGGTAATTAACAAACGATTCTTTTTATGTTAACTTGCAACTTGTGTTCTTTCGTTTTACTATCCAGCTTAGATTGGTATGTTTCTTAACAAAAGATTCTTTTATATTTCTTTTTTAGATTATACCATGCAATATTCGGGAAGAGTTCAACGAGTTAGTAGGCAATATCGTGGATTTCGATGTTCACGGGACCACTTACAAAATTTGAGTGAAGAAAGAAAGAAAGAAGACCTACTTCTACGGGGAACAATTGGTGTCTATCATCGCCACCTATAATTTAAGCGGAGGTGGTCTCTTTCACTTCTCTATGACAGGACCGCAACCTCGTATCGTACTTCCGTATATGGGCGAGATTGCGAGCGAGGATAGCGAGAGTATAGAGGTGGACGGTGGGAGTGAGAAGGAAAGTGAGGAGGATTATATGGACGAGGAGGACCCATGGAAACATGTGGTGGTTGCTCAAAGAGCCAATCTTAGTGAGCTTGAGAAGGACAGTGTCCTTCAGAAACTAGCCCAGATAGATAGCTACATCGGGGTCCCTTTCGTGCATCGCATCACCAACACTAATATCTCCAATGGACATGTCATGGTATGTTTCTTAACACTTTCTTATTCCTATAGTTGCTTATGTTATAATGTGGCCGGTATGTGACATTGTGCTTTTATTATTTCTTGGAATTGTGTGTTCTAGAAAATACCTATGGCGGTAGCGCACAGTGCTGGCATGGAGCATAAAGGTACCATTGGAGTACGCTGTCGGGGGGTTACCCCCGAGTAGGGTAAAGACAGGTGGTAAAGGCCGCTTACAGAAGAGAGGTTTGGTCGAGTAGCCGACTACCGGGTACTCGCTACCCGGTCGACTACTATTCGGTCTCACCTCAAGATGGCCAGAAGGAGATATCAATCAGTTTCTACCATGTCGAGTAGAAGGTTTGGCCCGAGTACAATTGGCGGGAACCTTTGGCGGGAAACTACTCGGGCAGGAAGTCAAAGGAGCCGTTCTGACACAGGATCCCGCGTATCCTGGGTCCGTACTTGGCAGCATTCGAACTACTGTTCACGTGGGGACGGCCTGCCTGACAGTGACAGCATGGAAGCAGTCGGTGGCAGGATAAGGGGGACCTACTCTGTGACTAGGTACAGTGATACCAGTCTGTCCCCTAGTTTTGCCCAACGACTTTACGGAAGCAGCCAAGACCAACGACCAAAGCTGTCAGCGGGTACTCGGAGATAGGACAGTGTGCACACTATGTCGACACTTGTCTAGGATTTGGACGTATCCGGCTGGGCACCATGTATATAAGGTGCCCAGCCGCCTCCTGCGCGAGGGACGGACACAGACGATCTCATTCCAGGCTCATAGTGAACCCTAGAAACCCTAAGTTCTTGCCCTAGCTCTACTCGGAGAGGAGCAAGGGGCTACTCGGTAGCGATATCATTTGTGTTGTACCTACTCGGAGAGACACCGTAATACATAGAGAAAGGCAGGAGTAGGGGTTTTACCTCCTCACGAGGGCCCTGAACCTGGGTATATCGTGTTGTTCGTGTTGTGTGGATCTTACCTCACGCGGCTACTCGTCGCGTGATCCCTCCCCGGACACCTCCAGCGTCCATCGTTCCCACATCTTTAGCCATCCCATGGCATCTGCCGTGACACCACCACGACAGTTGGCGCCCACCGTGGGGCAACCAGCGGCGCTGGTTGGAGTTTCTGTTCGGACGGGATCTTCATCAGCGGAGCGCGTAGTTTGTGGCCTTGTCCACAGATTCGGCTCCTTCGACTTCGTCACCGACAACGCCGGCTGTTTCGGCGGCAAGACCATGCCGGAGGGCGGCTCGGTGATCTCCTTCGGCTCTCACCTCGTCTACGTCGCCACCGTCGCCAACGACACCTACCCCGAGCTGGTGCACGACGCGGAGGATCCTCCCGCGGTTGTTGCTGCTCGTGGAAGGCCCGCGCGCAGCTCTGCATGCTGCGCTGAGGTGATGGTGACTGGCTTGGCGGCGAACGCTGGCGCAGCTGCTACTGGCGCTGCGGCCGTCGTCGAGGAGGTCGACGACCCGCCCGCGGGTGGCAGGACACGCCGGCCCTACGAGAAGGAGAGCAACTTGCCGCCTTCCACGTCAACGGTCATCCCCGCGTCTGCAGCGCGAACCGGCATGCCCACGCCCACCGACGTCGAGCTCCTAGCCACGCGGGAGCAGCTCGAGCGGCAACGCCAGGAGCTGCTCGCCGAGCAGGCGGAGCTGGAGAAGATCAGGTTGGAGCTCAGCCTGGACCAACTCGAGTACAACAAGGCTCACGGCTTCACGCCGGTGGCCAGGAGGCCTAGCAGGGTAGGCGCTACGCGGCGCAACCTAGGCGCCGAGATGGCGACTGTTGCGGAGGAGCCCGCGCAGTCGGCCACCGCGAACACCTTCACAAGGCCAAGGTACAGCACACCCGCCAAGACGCTGCGAGCTGCGGAGGCTGTGGCTGCCGAGTTGCCGCGCCTAGAGGGAGAGGCGCGTCGCAGGCAACAGGAGAGGCTTGGCGAGCTGGTGCTGGAGGCCGCCAGGCAGAACGAGGAGTTCCGGAAGGCCAACCCGGGAGCGGGAACTTCGCAGGTGGTGCACTCGCACGCGGCTAGATCTAACGATCAAGCCTCATCTCCGCATCCTAGCCGCGAGAAGAGCCGCAGCGGGCGTACGGGTAGAGACAGGCAAATGCAGGTGTATGACCCGGCTGCTGCCGCGAAACAGGTTGCTGTGCCGCAGCAGCCCGGGCAGGAACACAACGCTGCAAGAGCAGGCTCTCAAGCCCACCAAGCTCAAAGCCGTGTCCGAGAAGCCGCACGTCCGGGTACTTCTCGGCAACCCGCAGCTCCGCCTACTCGGCAGAGGCAGCAGCCGCGCCCAGTGGCACCAGTTGCCAACCCGGTGGAGCAGCCTGCTGCTATGCAGGTGGATCGGTATGATGATGGCTACTCGGCTATGGAGATGGCTGGTTATGACATCCATGACCGTGTTGGTGAGCGCGTGTTGGCGCCTGGAGATGCAAGGCACCAGCTGGACCGTATCAGCTTGTCGGCGCGGCTTGAGAGCACGGGTCCTCCTGGCCCCGAGTGCTTTGGCCCGCGCATCATGAACGAGCCTTCCGTGAAGGGCTTCCAGCTTGCGAGAGGCACCAAGAGCTACAATGGTAGCACCAAGCCTGAAGATTGGCTCAACGACTACGTCACCGCGGTCCATATCGCGAATGGCAACAGGAGATGGGCGGTACGCTATGTGCCGCAGATGCTAGAGGGTCCAGCTCGCACTTGGCTCAACAACTTGCCCAAGAACAGCATTAACTGCTGGCTGGACTTCTCGGATGCCTTCATCAGCAACTTCACCAGCACCTACAAGAGGCCGAATAGGCCACAACAGTTGTCGGCTTGCCGGCAGCGAGAAGACGAGACGGACCGCGAGTACCTTACTCGGTGGAGCACCTTGAGGAACACCTGTGAGGGTGTGAATGAAGCGCAGGCCATCACTTGGTTTGCGCAGGGTTGCCGACATGGCAGCATGCTGTGGCAGAGATTGCAGAGGGAGATGCCCAACACCCTGGCCGAGACCATCAAGATTGCGGATCAGTACGCACTCGGTGATCCTACTCAGCCACTGATGGATTCCTCTGAGCCGAGAAGAAACTTCAACAGCAGCAAGCGCAACGAGTTCCGCAACAAGCGCCGAGTAGATACTCGGTATGATCCCGAAGAGGTGAATGCAGTGAATGTCGGAGGCGGTGGTGGCCAAAGGCAAAAACCTGCTGGAGCCTACGGGCAGAACCAGAACCAGGGCCAAGGCAACAAGAAACCGTTCCGCACTGCGCAGCCGAGTAGCGGGAACTCCGAGCAGCCGAAGAAGTTTGTCTTCGATGACATGAAGGATGGCCCATGCAGCTTTCACACTCATCACCCCTCAAGGCCTGCGAACCACACTACTCGGCAATGCGAATGGTGGGATGTGATCAAGAGTGATGGCTTGCCTCCTCCACCTCCTCTGCCAGCCGCGAATGCCACTGTTCAGCCTACTCGCGCTCCTGCAGCTCGGCCGCCAGTGTACCCGAGAAGAGAAAATGTCAACCAGGTGGCTCTAGGAGCCAACCAGAACTTCAACAACGAGAGATACCGCAACAACAACAACTACAACCGCAACAACAACAACAGAGGCAACAACAATTATCAGGGCAACAACAACGGTAACAATGGCAACAACGGGGGCAATGGCCCTAACCAGTACCAAGAGCACCATGAGAGCTATATGATCTTCACTTCTGAGGCAGTCGACAAGCAGTCACAGCACAGGCGGGCCATGGAGGTCAATGCAGTGATTCCGGCTGTCCCTCACTACATGTACTGGTGCGACCAGGAGATCAGGTGGACTCGGGCAGATCACCCCAAGGTGATGCCCAATCCGGGTACCTATGCCTTGGTGCTGGATCCCACCTTCTTGGGCCCCGAGAAGAATGTGAGGTTCAGCAAGGTGCTGATCGACAACGGCAGCAGCATCAACATTGTGTACAAGGACACACTCGAGAAGCTTGGCCTGGCCGAGAACATGATGCTGCCCAGCAAGACCACTTTCCATGGCATTGTGCCCGGGATCTCATGCAACCCGATTGGCCGAGTGTGGATTGATGTGCTATTCGGTACTCGGGAGAACTGCCGCACTGAGCGCCTGCAGTTTGAAGTGGTGGATCATCGGAGCCCCTATCATGCTCTACTCGGCAGGCCCGCTCTGAGCAAGTTCATGGCCTCCACTCATGTGGCTTACCTGAAGATGAAGATCCCCGGGCCCAATGGCATCATCACTATCTCGGGAGATTACAAGAAGTCCATGGAGTGTGCCTCTGCTAGCTCTCAGCTGGCAGAATCGATGGTGATTGCTGCCGAGAAGAAGAAGATGTACGAGGTGGTGGCCATGGCTCAGTCCGCACAAGCTGGCGCGCAGGGTGTGCCGAGTACCCAGCATGGTACTGCTTTTCAAGCTGCCAAGGAGACCAAGACTGTTCAGGTTGACCCCGAGTTCCCGGAGCGCGTGGCCATCATTGCTGCCGGGTTGGCGGAGAAATAGGAAAGCGCGCTCATCCACTTCCTCCGTGAGAATCGGGACGTGTTCGCCTGGACCAATGAAGATCTACCAGGAGTCCCGAGGGAATTGGTTGAGCACTCTTTGCATGTGCGCCCTGACGCCAAGCCCGTGAAGCAGGCTTTACGCCGTTTCGGGGATGAGAGAAGGAAGGCCATCGGTGATCAAATCACCAAGCTGCTGATCAGCAACTTCATCATGGAGGTGCTGCACCCGGACTGGTTGGCCAACCCGGTCATGGTCGAGAAGAAAAAGGAAGATCCCAAGGCTGCCACCGCATGGCGCATGTGTGTCGACTACACCGACTTGAACAAGGCATGCCCCAAGGATCCTTTCCCGCTACCTCGCATCGATCAGGTGATCGATTCCACTGCCGGCTGTGAGCTGTTGTCTTTCATAGACGCCTACTCTGGTTTCCACCAGATTGCACTCAACCCTGCTGATCAAATAAAGACTGCTTTCATTACCCCGTACGGGGCTTATTGCTATCGTGTCATGTGTTTTGGCCTGAGGAATGCGGGTGCAACCTATCAGAGATGCATGCAGAAATGCTTGCATGACCAGCTCGGCAAGAATGTGCAGGTGTACGTAGATGACATTGTCATCAAAACGAATAAAACACATACTCTGCTTGCCGACTTGGAGGAAACCTTTGCTAACCTACGCAGGTACAAAATGAAACTGAATCCGAGTAAGTGTACCTTTGGTGTACCAGCTGGAAAGCTACTCGGTTTTCTGGTTTCTAGTCGGGGCATTGAAGCCAATCCGTCTAAGATAAAAGCTATTGAAAGCATGTCTTTGCCGAGATCATTGAAAGATGTGCAGAAGTTCACGGGTTGTTTGGCATCTCTGAGCCGTTTCTTGGGCCGAATGGGCGAGAAGGCTCTGCCTCTGTACCAGCTGATGAAGAAGAGCGACAAGTTTGTCTGGACTCCGCAAGCGGAGGTGGCATTCAATGAGCTGAAAGCAATGTTGGCTAGCGCTCCTGTCTTGGCTAGTCCGCTACCCAAGGAGCCTATGCTGCTATACATTGCCGCGACTAACCGAGTAGTCAGCGTGGTGATTGTGGTGGAGCGAGAAGAAGAAGGCAAGAGTGTGCAGCGCCCAGTCTATTATCTCAGTGAAGTGCTGTCCAGTTCCAAGCAAAACTATCCACATTACCAGAAGATGACATATGGTGTGTACCTGGGCGCCAGGAAGCTGAAACATTACTTCCAGGAGCATCCCATCACTGTTGTGAGCTCAGCTCCCATCTCGGATATCATGGGTAACAAGGAGGCGAGTGGCAGAGTAGCCAAGTGGGCGATCGAGCTAGCCGCGTACGCTCCCGCGTATACGAGAAGAGAAGCAATCAAGTCTCAGGTACTGGCGGAATTTCTTGTGGACTGGGCCGAGATGCAGTATGAACCTCCCGCTCCAGTTTCCAACTATTGGAAGATGCACTTTGATGGCTCAAAGGTGAAAGAAGGCCTCGGGGCTGGCGTTGTGCTTACGTCACCCAAGCGCGATCAGCTCAAGTATGTGTTGCAGATTCACTTCAAGGCATCCAACAATGTCGCCGAGTACGAGGCAGTTGTGCATGGTTTGCGAGTAGCAAAGGAGGTTGGCGTGCAGCGCATTATATGCTATGGTGACTCAGATCTAGTGGTGCAGCAAGTCTCAGGTACCTGGGATGCTTTGGATGCCAACATGGCATCATATCGTTTCCTGGTGCAGTCAATGACTGGGTTTTTCGAAGGCTGTGAGTTCCAGCATATTCACCGAGCAGAGAACGAGGCAGCAGATGAGCTGTCCAAGTTGGGATCTTCTCGGCAGTCCATCCCGGCAGGGATTGCCTTGGAGCATTTGAGGAAGCCATCCATCAAGCCTTCCCCCAACTCGGAATCCATCTTTGTCCCTTCTCTGCCAAGTGAGGAATCTGACCCAATGGAGATTGACTGGGAGAGTGCTGCAGGGAACTCGGGGACTGCCACTCCTTACTCGGGGACTGCCGTCCTCTACTCGGGGACTGCCACTCCTTACTCGGGGACTGCCACTCCTTACCCGGGGACTGCCACTCCTTACCCGGGGACTGCCACTCCCTACCCGGGGACTGCCATTCCTTACCCGGGGACTGCCACTCCTTACTCGGGGACTGCAGCCCTCAACCCAGAAGCTGTTGCACTCATTGAAGAAGTTCTCGCCAATCGATCTGGGCTGCAGAGAAGCGCTCCTACTCCTCCTGTGCAACCACCAGAGCCTGTCCCAATGGAAATGGACGAACCAGTGTTTCCCGTGCGGGAGACACCGAGTTGGGCAATGCCCATATTATCCTTTCTAAGGGACGGTACTTTACCTGAAGATGAGGTGACCGCGAGGCAGATTCAGAGAAGATCCAAGGGCTACGCCTTAGTCCGAGATGTGCTGCACAAGAGAAGTGCCACTGGTGTGCTGCAACGCTGTGTGAGCCCAGAGGAAGGAGAAGAAATCCTGGTGGAGATACATCAAGGGGAATGTGGGCATCACGCCTCTTCTCGGGCTTTAGTCAAGAAAGCTTTTCGGCATGGCTTCTACTGGCTCACTGCATTGCAGCAAGCTGAGGACATTGTGAGGAAGTGCGCCGGCTGCCAGATGTTCGCAAGTAAGATTCACATGCCAGCATCCGAGTTGAAAACAATTCCTATCACATGGCCGTTTGCTGTTTGGTGCTTGGATATGGTTGGTCCTTTCAAGCCGGCTAAGGGCAACATGACACATATCTTGGTCATGGTGGACAAGTTCACCAAGTGGATCGAGGTGAAACCTATTCGGAAGTGCGATGGGGTCACAGCTGTGAAATTTGTGAAGGATGTGATCATGAGATATGGCTACCCGCACAGTATCATCACCGACAACGGCACCAACTTTGCAGAGGGGGCAATGGTGCGATTCTGCAGAGATAAGCATATCCGACTAGACGTTGCGTCAGTCGCGCACCCTGCCTCCAATGGGCAAGTTGAGAGAGCAAATGGGATGGTACTGGCAGGCATCAAGCCGAGGCTGATTGAGCCACTGCTGAAAACACCTGGGTGTTGGCTAGAAGAGTTGCCAGCGGTGTTGTGGAGTCTAAGGACTACCCCTAACCGGTCAACCGGCTACACGGCATTCTTCTTGGTATACGGGGCTGAGGCCGTGTTGCCAATAGACTTAGAGCATGACTCCCCCCGAGTAGCCCTCTACACTGAGGTGGAGGCGAGAGAAGCTCGAGAAGACGACGTTGACCTGCTTGAAGAAGCAAGAGAGCTGACTCTGTCACGTTCGGCTATCTACCAGCAAAACCTGCGGCGCTATCATAGCCGAAAGGTGAACCCAAGGGTTTTCCGAGAAGGAGACATGGTCCTTAGGCTTGTGCAGCGCACAGCCGGGATGCACAAGTTGTCTCCTCCATGGGAAGGGCCTTTCATTGTCAGCAAAGCGCTGCACAATGACGCGTACTATCTTGTAGATGTGCGCCCATCGCAGGTGAACAGGGCAGATAAAGCTGGAGAGGAAACCAAGCGTCCCTGGAATGTAGCTCTACTTCGTCGTTTTCATTCGTAAGCAAAGATGTGTATGTACCCTTTCATCCGAGTTGAAATTCTACTCTGCAATCTAAAATTGTTCTCGGGGACTGCCCTCGTCCAAAATTGCTCTAAGTGTTTTTACTCGGCTTGTTCTTTTGTCTATTCGGTTGCTTCACTTCAGAACTCAAAAGTGCATTGAGTACTGTGTTTAAACCTATATGCCAACTCTTCGACTCCGCTGCTGTCCGAAACCCGGCTTCATGGCAAGCAAGAGAACAAGCAAAAGGTCAATGAGCACACGAAAATCACTAAGGAAGAAAGAGTGCAGGAACCGAGTAGATTGTCGGTTACTTTTTGTTCCCTGTTTTCGTCTTCTCGGCTAGGTGGTGGGCTGCGTTATCATGATTGTTTTCTAGCGGCTAAGTATTTGCAGCCTTGTTCTTTGATTCTTGTGACTCGAATACCAAACAAGCGACAAGTCGCAGGTAGAGCAGAGATGAAAAGACAGGGTGAATGAGAAAAGCTACTCGGGGACTCGCATGGAAACACAACTCGGCATTAAGCCAGTGTCGTTCAAATTGATTAATCTCAACATAAACCGAGTGGGCATAAAAACTGAGTAGCAAGCAAGATAAAGGTAGTCTGTTACATCTGCTCCCGGCATCCCGGGGATCTAATAAAATGTTCAAGTGAAAGAAAAGATTGCAGGTTGCTTCAAGTTGAAGAGGAGATGTTCTCGGCGCTGGCCTTGGCTGATGTTTCCTCGGCGGCGGCCTTGGCAGCAGTTTCTTCAGTGACGCTGGCGGTAGCTGCTTCTTCGGTGCCGGCTTGAGTGGCATCCGCCCCCGTCTGCACGGCGGCGGATTCCTCCATCTCGGCGTCTTCCTGGGTGACCGCCTGCTCGGAAGTGGCCGTGGCCACCGAGACGGGTCCTGGAGTCGAGGAGGAGCCTGAAGCATGGCCAGGAGGAGGCACCGTGTCGTCGAGAGCAGCACCTGAGGAAGTGCCGAAGTCGAGTGGCTCGGAGTCGATGTGCGCCTCTTCGTCTTCATCGCTACTCGCGACGACAGTGGATTTTCCCTTCCCGGCCTTGCCCTTGGGAGATTCGAAGAAGTCCCCAAGTTCTTCCTCATCGTCATCTTCGTCGTCCTCGTACTCGGTGTCGGGTTCGGGGACGCCATCGATGTAGACCTCCGTCTCGGCGCACTCTGCGACATCATATGCAATTTGCTTGCGCAAGGCCACGCTATCGGCGTCAGTCTCCCACTTGGAGTCATTGCGCTTCCCGCGGATGAGCTGCATATCCAAGTTTTCATACCAGGACGCAATGCAGAGAAGCATCACGTCCGCACCAGCACGGGCTCCGGAGGCTCGCCACTTCTTCAACTCGGCCTTCACGCCTTCCAGCTTGAGGGCGAGCGCCCGCATGCTTTTTGGCTCAGGATCATGGGGCCAGAACAGCCGGTGGAGCTCAATGCCCGCATGCATCAAATCAGTCCCGCAGCCGGCCAGCTGTTCGAAGTAACCTTTGAGCACCAGCAAGCTATCCTCGATGTCAGCCCTGGTGTCAATCGGCTCACCCAGTGAAAGGCGAACTGCTCGGGCCTTGGCTATCGAGGGCGCAGAGGTAGACTCAAGACGAGGCCAAATTTCTGAAATAGCAAGTGGCAAGATCAAAAACCGAGAAAGAAAAGAGGAAGCCGAGAAGGAATAGGACCGAGAAGAAAAGATGCAATGAAGAAAAGAACTTACCGATCAGTTGGCGGCGCAGCTGCTGCAGCTTGGATCTCCAGGATTCCTCGTTGTTAATCTGCTTTGATTGAACCTGGCGCAGGGTGTCCATCTGAGCGAAAAGATCAGCATTGGTCTTCTTCAGAGTCTCGCACTCAGCCTCGAGGGCCCTCTCCTTGGCCTTGAAAGTAGTCTCGGCCTTGGCTTTCTCGGCGATGGCCGCATCCCTCTCGGCGCCAATCTTCACGGCGTCTTGGAGCGCGTTCTGAAGCTGGACCTGCAGCTTCTCCATCTCGGTGGTGTGGTCCTTAATCAGAGTAATGGCCTGGTCGGACAGCTGTTTCTCCACCTCTGCTGGCTGGACGCAATCTTGGTGCGCCTCAGCAAATGACTTATAATCTTCTGCGAAAAGACAAGATGAGGTCAGTAAACGGGCAGAGAGGAACCAAGTTCAAGGACATACCGAGTAAACAGCAAACTCGCCTTCAAGTTTCTTTATCGTGGCCTCGGCGTTCTCCACGAAGCTACGGCATTGTTCATGCTCGTCGGCCAAGGCTTTCAGTTTCTCTGCAGAGAAGGAAAGGTTAATGCGTGAAAAAGCAGAAGCGGGCGTAACCATAAAACGCAGGAACCGCATGGCTAAAGGCGTACCTTGCACTTCGGCCAGCTGTTGGGTGCTGTCGTTTGCATTTTTGCTCGCGACCTCAGCAGCTAACTTCTCCTTCTCCAGCGCAGCAATACGCCTCCTGGCGATGGAGTGATTCCAGAGAAGGATGCGGTACAAGTTGGTCCGCTTAAGAACGCTATCCTGAAAACCGAGAAGAAAATGAGTCAGGCAATGCAGAGAAGATTCGGCCCGAGTAGGAGGCTACTCGGAGAGTATCCACCTACTCGACCCAAATCTCGGGGACTGGGAGTGATGGTGAGAAAGAAGAAAGGCGAGTAGAAGAGAAGAAAATTCAACTCGGAAAAGGCAAAAAGACTTACTGCGTAGCTCTGTTCGATATCTTCGGCGTTCTTGCGGTGCAAGAACATCTTGGCTGCGAGGGTTGCGGTATCGGTGGAGACGGACATGGGCTGGTGTCCCAGGTCGATCTTGTTCCACTCCACGCGGTAGTGGTCGACGGAGCCAAGGGTCAAGCCGTGCCACTTCTCCTCTCCGAGAACCCCGCTGTCCCACTTGGCGCTGATGTAGCCGACAGTATCCAGTACCTGCTCAAGACCCTTGGAGGTTATTGGCTTGTCTTGGGGTCCCCGAGAAGCAATATTGACGGGTTTATTCTGGGCTGGATCGAAGGGAGGAGTATTCCTGGCTACTGCTTTCCTCCCCTTCTGAATAGCTACAGCTCTATCTTGGGGAGGGAAGCCGATGGTATGTTGGTGGCTAACCTCAATCATATATTCCGGGTAGCAGGGTTGACCAGCAGCGCGAGCATCAGCCGAGAGCGCAGCAGGAATCGGGCCGGAGTCGCGGACCACGAGTGCTCCGCCTGCGGATGCGCTTTGCTCTCTGGCCCTTTTCTTCGTCTGCTCCTTCTCGACTTTCTGCTTCTCGAGATCCTCGGGTTTCTTCCCCTCAGTCTTGGCCTTTGCCTTCTCGGCAACTGCTTCCTCGGCAGCTCGCTTCTCGGCCTTCTTCTGTTCAGCCCTGGCCTTCTTCTGCTCGGCCTTGGCTCTCTCAGCAGTTTCTTTCTCGGCTTTGGCCTTCTCGGCGGTTTCCTCCTTGGCCTTGGCCTCCTCAGCAGCCACCTTATCGGCAGTCTCCTTCTCAGATAGACCCTTCTTAGAGCAGTAATCCCTCAGAGCATCAAGGGCCTGTTGCTTGGCTGCTCGCCCAGGAGAGCTGGATGTGTCCTTGCTCTGTGGAGACGAGGAAGAGGTTGGTGGTGTAGGGCCTTGCGCAGTTGGTGGCGTAGGACCCTGCACAGTTGGTGGCGCCGCTGCAGCTTCTGGCAGAACACTACTCGGTGCACTGCCTGGCAGTGGGTAGACATCTGCTACGGTAGCATCTGCAGCGGTGTCGTCCGTCATCGGCTGCTCGGCAGTGATGTTATCTTGTGCAGCAGCCTCGCTGGTGGGCTGCTCTACTTCTGGCCGCTCAAGGGCGGCGGCGTCTTGCTTTTCTTGTTCTTGGTTCTCCTCGGCGTTGCGAGCCGGAGGAGAAGAGGGTCTCTCTTCATGAACAGCGCTTTCTTGTGCTGCTGGTTCTGACGCTGCTCCTTGTGCTGGATTGGCAGCAGCAGCATTGGCATCGCGGTCCTCATCATCGTCGTCCAGATTGACCAGAGGTACTGGTTTCTTCTGGGCTGGGTCGGATGCGAGGGCTGCGTTCGCATCCATGGCAGGACTGCAGAGAAGAAAGGAATTTAGGATTGGAAGAAGGTTTGGAGGAAAACAGTATTACGCGAGAAGGAGGGCAAATGAGAAGAGAACTCACGCAGTGGTGGATTTAAGCTGTCGTCGGGGTTTCTTGACAGTAACCTTCCTCTTCTTCTCGGCGGCCTCCTCCTTCTCGGCGGGTTTCCTTTTCTTGACAGGAGGTGCCTGCGCTTCGCTGCCGGTTCGCTTGCGAGTCTCGGGAGGGGCAGTAGACAGAGGTTGGACGACAAGGGGCGCATCGCCCTCGTTCTCGCCTTCATCCTCGTCGTCCTTCTCCGCAGCGGCCTCATCTGAGAAATTCAAAAGAAAGGAAGGAAGAATCAGGAACAGCAATGCAAGGGGTTGGTGTTTCTCGGAAGCAAACAAGATAAAAATAACAATACCGTGAGAGCCTTCATCTGACCAAGTGCGGAGAGCATCGCGCTTGTCAGGAGCGGGGCTGCTCTGTCCCGCGTCATCAGAGGGCAACATGTCATCCTCCTCGCGATCGGCGAACCAGTTCTCCTCAAAAACCTCGCGACTCTCAATCAACTGTCGAGTAAGAGTCTGAAAGACAGAGAAGGATCGTAAGTTAACCGAGTAGCAGGATGGAACTCTACTCGGGCAGGCGTGCAAACACAAAGCACACTAAGCCTATGCAGTTTTCTAAAGTATACTACTCGGACAGGCGTGCAGGCACAAAGCACACTAAGCCTATGCAGTTTTCCAAGTGTTCTACCCGGATAGGCGTGCAAACACAAAGCATGCTAAGCCTAAGCTCGAGTAGACTAAGTGTTCTACTCGGTGCAACAGACGATTGCTAGTCGGGGCGGAAAGGGAAGTTGTCTACTCGGAAAGCAGAGGCGAAAACAGAGAAGGAAGAACGTACCCGGGCAATCGGTAGCGTGCGGCTGTACGGAGCGAAGCCATACCGCCACCTCTCGGTGAGGCTTGTCTTCAGCATGTTCCTGGCATGATAGGCAACATCCACGTCGTCGATTTCGATGGTGGTGGTCCTGGTGCAGTCGCGCGGGCCTCCCATGTAACACATGAGATGGCAGCGCTCCTGCAGTGGGAGTACTCGGCGCTTGATCCAGCATATCACCGGGTCGTCATTCTTGAGGCCCAGCTTCTTCAACTCGCCGAGTCTGTCTTCTATCTCGACGGCGATTTCGTCGATGTTGGGCTTCTCCTTCCAGTTCGACCCGAGTGGAGCACGGTTCCTCCAAGCGGGCAGGTTGATTCGGTCATCAACCACACCTCCTTCCGTGGCGGGGACATTCTTGACATAGAAGAATGTCTGCTGCCACATTCGGCAGGAATCCAGCCCCTGGATGCGGGGATGGTTTGTACCCGTCCGCTGCACCATCATGGCACAGCCCGTGTCGGTGGCGCGGCCGATACCTGCACCTTCTTTCTTCCCGACTGATTGTTGGCGGAGATTGAAGTACCTGAGCCACGTATCAGTCGTGGGCCTGATGCCGAGAAAAGCTTCACAGACGACGACGTGGTAGGCGAGGAAGACGACCGCGTTGGGCGGCAGATGATGCATCTGCAGCCCAAAGTGGTCGAGGAACTTGCGCAAGAAGTCCGAGGCGGGCAGTCCAAAGCCGCGCTCGAAGTGCGACATGAAGACCACCCGCTCGCCGTCTCGCGGAGTTGGCACGACCTCGTCGTCGGGTGCCCGGCACTCCACGCCGGGGGGAACCCTCCTGCTGGACACGAGCCAGGCGAGATTGGCCTGGGTGACGGAGGAACCCGCCCAGCTAGCCTTGGCCATCCTTGCGAGTGGGAGGAGTGGATGATTTTCGAGTGGAGTTGCTCGGTGGACAGAGTCCGCGGCGGCGCGGAAGCTTGCGCGGCGGCGGAGGGCTCGGTGGAGAAGAAGAACAGGAGGCAGAAGGGGAAAAGCGCAGGGAAGAAGAAAAGGAAATTACCGCAGGGGTATTTATACCTCCCTCGCGGGATTACCGTTACCACCACGGTAGTGGGATCGACCGTGGCGTGTGGTGGGTCCTGTGGCCGGATAGAAACGCACACAAGCGCGGGCTGCGCGCGTAACGGCCGCATTTGATCCCACCTTCAGATCGTGGCCAGTAATTGCGCGTGATGGGACATGACGGCCAGTGGGCCCACAGCGTGAGAACTGGACACGTGGCGTCGTGTCCTGGGCAACCAAACGACAAGGTCGTGGATGCTTGACACGTAGGCAGTGCCTGCGTGAAGGGCTGGATGTTGCTCTGCGCTGCAGAGGCTCAGTTTGCGAAATTTCGCTAAGTCTTTTTACTCGGATACAGAGTAGAAAGCAAGAGCTACTCGGAAAGAGGAGACTCAAGATACTTTCCGGATAGCTACTCGGAGGACCTACTCGGCATCTTGAGGTTCGATGGCTGAGATGCAAGGGCTGGTTTTAAGCTGGCAGAGCCTAGTGAACAAGTTCGCAAGACTCAACCAGCTTCGGGGACTGCTGTCGGGGGGTTACCCCCGAGTAGGGTAAAGACAGGTGGTAAAGGCCGCTTACAGAAGAGAGGTTTGGTCGAGTAGCCGACTACCGGGTACTCGCTACCCGGTCGACTGCTATTCGGTCTCACCTCAAGATGGCCAGAAGGAGATATCAATCAGTTTCTACCATGTCGAGTAGAAGGTTTGGCCCGAGTACAATTGGCGGGAACCTTTGGCGGGAAACTACTCGGGCAGGAAGTCAAAGGAGCCGTTCTGACACAGGATCCCGCGTATCCTGGGTCCGTACTTGGCAGCATTCGAACTACTGTTCACGTGGGGACGGCCTGCCTGACAGTGACAGCATGGAAGCAGTCGGTGGCAGGATAAGGGGGACCTACTCTGTGACTAGGTACAGTGATACCAGTCTGTCCCCTAGTTTTGCCCAACGACTTTACGGAAGCAGCCAAGACCAACGACCAAAGCTGTCAGCGGGTACTCGGAGATAGGACAGTGTGCACACTATGTCGACACTTGTCTAGGATTTGGACGTATCCGGCTGGGCACCATGTATATAAGGTGCCCAGCCGCCTCCTGCGCGAGGGACGGACACAGACGATCTCATTCCAGGCTCATAGTGAACCCTAGAAACCCTAAGTTCTTGCCCTAGCTCTACTCGGAGAGGAGCAAGGGGCTACTCGGTAGCGATATCATTTGTGTTGTACCTACTCGGAGAGACACCGTAATACATAGAGAAAGGCAGGAGTAGGGGTTTTACCTCCTCACGAGGGCCCTGAACCTGGGTATATCGTGTTGTTCGTGTTGTGTGGATCTTACCTCACGCGGCTACTCGTCGCGTGATCCCTCCCCGGACACCTCCAGCGTCCATCGTTCCCACATCTTTAGCCATCCCATGGCATCTGCCGTGACACCACCACGACATACGCCGTGGAGAATCAGGAAATGTCACCGCAGTTCAGATCACCAGGGATAATGCTAATGGTCGCGTCATCCTCAACTCTCAAACATGGAGGCAGTTCCATTCCGCAAGAGTTGGTATGGAGGCTGGCCGAGCTATTCAGAACACCATGAGGAATAGTGACATCCCCAACTTGGACATGATGAAGGTCATCGACTACATCAGCGCCAGCTAGATAGATGAACTATGTGGTGATGATCGAGACTATGTAATATGGTTGTTTTCGAGACTAACTCCTGGATTTATTAGTACCATGGTTGTTTTCGAGACTATGTAATATTTCTGCTATGAAACTTTATTCTGTCATTTTGCTGTCAATTGCATACCTATATTTGAGCTACTGATATTCTTCTGTATTTTGTCTACTGATATACTTCTGTATTTGAGCTGTATATACCTGTATAAATACGGTACTGCTTATTTTAAAAAAATACAGCATAATATAGCCGTGACGCACCAAAAAGGGTGCCCGTGAAGCACGTGGGAGGTTAGGCGTGACGTGCCTCGCGATAGCCGCGGCGCACCGTGACCGTGCGTCACGGGTATCAATAAGCGCGGCGCACCAGCCTAGTGCGTCACGGCTAAACCCATAGGCGCGGCGTGATAGCCGTGACGCGCCCAGGTGCGTCACGGATAAGCAAAACGGTGCGTCACGGGTAAGCTTTCTCTAGTAGTGGTCTGTCCAGGCAGGGTGCCAGAACAGAGATTTCTGTCCCCCGAAACTTGTCGGGGGCAGCGGAGGAGCTACGGGTGTTTTTGGTGGAAAAGGCCTATTGATCTAGGGTTGATGCATCAGGGGGCATATATAGGCGAAAGGGTGATGGTGGTGGGCAGCCAGGGGGCCACGCCACCCCTGGGCGCGGCCAGGTGGACCCGCGCCCACCCATGGTGTGGGCACCCCTCTCTGCCCTTCTCTGGGTCTCTTTTGGACTCTGTGGATCCTCCGGGAATTCTAAGACTTCTTGACTTCGAATCGTCTAATTCTGAGAATATTTCCAGAACAACTTTTCTGAAACTAAAAATAGCAGAAAACATAGAAGTGGCTCTTTGGCATCTTGTCAATAGGTTAGTCCCGGAAATCGTTAAAAATTACATAAAGTGTATAGCAAACATGTAGGAAATAACATGAAACCAACATGGAACATCAGAAATTAAGGATACGTTAATGACGTATCACCAACAACATCGGGCTTCAACTTAGTGGTTGGGGTTGGTTTCATTCATAGAGATAATAGCATAAAACTACCACTTTTGGCGCTAATATTCAGAAAACTACAACAAGACGTTTCAATCGCAAAAATCTACCACATTTTTTGAAATCGTTCACAATAAACACTAATCTGTCTCTGATTGCAAATTGACAACGAGTCTGACAGTGGGACCCACTTGTCAGTCCAATAAAAACGTAAAAAATATGATTTTACAGATGGGACCCACTATTTATTTTTGTATTTTTTTAATACCATACATGGTCAACTCCTGGATATTCCACATTCCCTCGAGCACCTTGTGTGCGTCTTCTCCATGGCTCGCGTGCTGCGGGCAGGTGACCGGCGAACACCGTCGAAAGGGCGTCCTAGCACGCCGCTCTCAAAGGCGAGCTGCAGCACGACGACAATGGCGAGGGAAAGGATGCCCACCGCCGCCGCCTCTTGGACGCGAAGCTCTGCGCGTGTACGTGTGCGCCGTGTCTCCCTGCGGACGAGCACCACGACGCAACCACAGCCAGCTCGGCGAGAGCAGCCTGCGCCGCCGCCGCCGCCGCGCGCCTGCCCTGCTGCCGTGCGCGTACGCGACCTGTTTCTGTCGCGCCGTATGCACCGCTGCGACCGCCGCCGCCGCGCGCCTGCCTTGCTGCCGCGCGCGTACGCGACATGCGCCATACGCACCGCCGAGACCGCCGCGCGCCCGCCGCCCTTTTGTTGTTGTGCCGCACACATCACCACCGTCACTGCTCGCCATCCGCCCTGCCGCCGCCGTCGCCGCCCGCCCTACGGGGTGGCGCGGGCTGCCGGGCACGGGAGGAAGCTGCTGGGCGCGGGCAGAAGCGGGGCCGTGCCGGCACGACGGCGAGGGCGGAAGTTGTGGCGCGCGCGGGCAGAAGCTGCGGCGCGGCGGCGCTGGCTGTAGGACGCGGGCGGCAGCAGCGGGGCCGCGCGGGCTGCCGGGTGCACGGCGGGGACGAAGCTGCGGCGCGGGCAGCAACGGGGCGGCGCGGGCAGCAACAGGGCGGCGCCGCGGCAGCAGCCCGGCTGCGCGCTACGGAGAAGATGCAGTTGACTTTTGCTTTTTTAGATATTTTCCTTTTTTGTTTTATTTTTATTTTCTTAGCTATGCTGATAAGTGGGCCCCACCTGTCATTTTGGGTGTCAATTCGCGCTCAGAGACAGATTTGTGCGTTCTGCGATAATCAGCGAAAAATGTGGTAGTTTCGTGCGATTGAAACGTCTCCTGATAGTTTTTCGAATTATAACGCCAAAAATGGTAGTTTTATGCTATTATCTCCATATTCATACGAAGACCTATCGACCTCTAAAACAAGTAGTTGGCATAAAACTACCACTTTAAAGCTAAATTGCGATGTACTACCACTTTTGAATTTCATAGAAAAAATCTACCATCTCTTGTTTAAAGTTTTGCAAAACTCCCTGGTCTGTTTTTGTGCCGAATCGAAATTGGAATTGATGAATCCGGCCCACAAATGAGATGCCATGGCACCAATGAGGAATTTCACTGACACTTCCGTTAACAGAACCTTGGGGCCCACCTTTCAAGCATGTGGCCATAACGGCTCCCTCGCGCGCGTCGTGGACTTATGTCCAAATCTGGTGCGTGCCCACCCGTTCTCCCTCGGTGCCCTCGTGTTGAGCTGTCGACGCCATCGCCACCATGCCCACCTGGAAGGACGACTCTTACTCGAGCGGGTCTCTGCTAGGGGTAAGCTCCACTGCCAATTTACAACATAAGGTTAGGGTTCATAAGGGTATTTGGGGTTTGTCGTTGATTAGGTCGTTTAATCTCAAAGTTTCTGCCTAGTAGGATGTCACCAACATGGACTATGCTCATGATACCACCGTGTACGACCACACATTCTTACGTATGACAAAGGATTGCCTTGAAGTGTGTCGCGTCCACAAGATAAGAGCATGTCTACCGGCACCCCCAAACGGCCCCCAAAGGCCCAATGGGGGTCCGGACAAAAAAATAACGCTAGAACGTCACCCCCAAAGATGTCTATCCGCTATTTTTTTGTCCGGGCCCCCCAACCCACCCGCCAAACTTTGGTGCATGCCTGGGAGTCATGATGCAAGAGTTGACGGGTGAGTGGTTGCTTCTTGATGACTTGAAATCCCCGGCAACGGTGCCAGAAAAGTTGTTGATGGCGTGTAGACGCCCTCGTTCGTAAACCCCAAGAGAAAGTTTGTGAAGAGTGTAGCAACAAGTTTTCCCTCGGAAAAGAAACCAAGGTTGAATCGACCAGTAGGAGGACAAGAAATCTCTGAACGTTGAAGCAGCTGAGGTTGCTGGGCGTACTACTGGTTCAAAAGCAACATGGAACCTACAGAACACAATCAAATCACTTTGTCCCAATGAAGCAGTGAGGTTGTCAATCTCACTGGTTTTGTTGAACACAAAGAGGTTAAACGTATGGAGTGGAAAACAGTACGAACAGTATGAGAGCAGTATGAAGGCAGTAGGTGTTTTATCAGTATGAGGAAAAAGGACCGGGGTCCACAGTTCGCTAGTGGTGTCTCTCCGTGAAACATAAATAACATGTGTGGTGAACAAATTACAGGTGGGGAATTGACAGAAATGAAGGCTTCACCGTAGTGCATATCCAAGACATAAAGATTACTATGTGATTCATGCAGGCATTACAACAAAATACATACACCGTTATCCAACTGCATCTATGACTAATAATCCACCCTCCGAATATCATCCGAAAAAAAATTGGGTATTAAGTTGCAAGCAATAGATAATTGCAGTAAAGAAAGTGTGTAATGTAAACAATAACATGATCCTTAGACAAAGCTTTGTTGTTTTCTCCCTAATGGCAACAACACATCCTCCATCTGTCACGTTTCTGTCACTCGAGCACAGATGCAAAGGAGGCATGAACCCACTATCGAGCATAAATACTCCCTCTTGGAGTTACTAGCACCTATTTGTCTAGCGCATCTACTAACAACGGAGAGCATGCAAGATCATAAATAACATATGCATGAAGATAACATGATAGATTGATAATCAGAAGACATATCATTCAACATTCATCAGATCCCAGCAAACACAAGATGATCTTGATCATGGTAGGCAGCTCACGGGATCTAAACATGAGGTACAAAGTGGAGAGAACAACCATCTAGCTACTGCTATGGACCCGTACTCCAGGGATGAACTACTCACGCATCACTTAGGAGGAGTGCATGGTGGTGTAAATCACTCCGGTGATGAATTTCCCTCCTGGCAGGGTGCCGAGGAGAGCTGTAGAACCCTCCCGATCTCGAGATGACGGTGACGACGGCCTCGGGTGTTTTTCGGGTAGAAGTGGGATATATTTAGTGTTTAAGTCTCGGGGGAATAAATAGGCGAAAGGGCAGAGGCGGTGGAGTCCTGTGGACCCCACACCACCCCACGGCGCGGCTAGGGGGCGCGCCACCCTATGGTATGGGCCCCCTGAGGCCCCTCTCCGGGTCTCTCTGGGACTCCGTGGAACCTTCGGGAATTCTAAGACTTTCACGCTTCGAATTTTCCAATTCCGAGAATTTTTCCAGAACAACTTTCTGAAACTAAAATGAGAAGAAAGCAGGGAACTGGCTCTGGGACATCTTGTCAATAGCTTAGTCCGGAACATTGATAAAAATGACATAAAGTGTATAGCAAACATGTGGGAAATAATATGAAAACAACATGGAACATCAGCGATTAGGGATTATGACGTATCAGGGGGCGTCGGACATTGTACGATCATCTCTCCCGACAGGTGGCCCCCGCCCGTCAGTGACACGAACCGCCCCCACCGGCGTGTGTTAAGGCGTCGTGCAGGAGGCCGGTGCGCGTTAATGCCGTTCGCCAGTTCCTAATGCAACGGGATGCCGGCATGCAGCACACCAGCGAGTTACACCAGAGACACGATGCGATGCTTCTGGTGTTGGCATTGCGCCTTCCCCACGCGAGGCATTTACGGCATTCCCGCCCTCCAGCCAAGGATAAAAAGGCATCCCCTCCCCCCTTTCCATGCACACCATCTCGCCTCCCCTTCCCCTCGTTGAGTACATCCTATCGCCTCCCCTCCAACTTATGCGGCAGCGCCCTGGCCAACAACTTGGAGGCCTCCGGCAGCAACCTGACGAGCGGGCGCACCTTCAACACAGAGGGCGCCTGGGATCTCTACTGGTATGGGATCCTCTCCCCTCCGGACTGTCGCACCCTGAAGGAGTGGCGCATCTCCGACGGCGGCCTCGTCATCCCTGTCACACCCCAGTTTTTGGACACTTGTAATATAGTATGGGAGGCGAATTTGTGAGCCAACAAAAAATATTGTAATGAATTTGTGTGTACCAACATATTTATGTGACCATTATTATCTATGCAATTCAAGAAAACAACTTCTTTAAAATCAAATGTCATTTCTCTCTAATGATCACTGGTTGTTTCTCTGATGTTTTCCATATGACAACTTGAGTAAAGTTTTGTCCTAAGTGTTGAATCATGGTTGTTTTCAACTTAACAATATTGTTTGGCTTTGTTTGATTCAAGAAAACAAAATGGCATTTGAAAATATGGATGTTTTGTTTGAGTTTTTCTATTAAAGTTTGTCCCTGAAAAGTTAGCCAAATATCAATTTTTAACACATGTTTTCAATAGGTTAAATTATCCAATTATATGTTTTCATGCCTTATATTTTTTCTCTGGTGTGTACTACCAATCCATGACCTTAGTTTGAATTACGAACTATGAAAACAAATAATTTCATGCTTTTTTTTGTGCCAAGGAAATAAAAGGGAAAAAATAGAGACAGAAGAAAACAGAAAGATGCCCTTTTTCCACCTTGTTTTCAAAGCATTCCACATTTCCAAAAATAGATTAAAATTATGTTTCGTAAAGTTCATTTCATGTTTAACATTTTCCAACTCGGAATTCAAAATTTGGACTCCATTTACTATTTTAAATCATGATTAAACATTTTGGAGTTTTTGTCTGTTTTCAACACTTAGCAAAGTTTTGCTAAGTCATTACTGAATTTTATGAATCTGTATTTTGAAAAAAGTTTGCGTGTTTGTTTTTATTTGTTTTGGTTCAAATGGAGGGGTGAGACTTTGCCTAACATCTTCTCCTATATATCCACTTGAGTTTTATGCATTGGATACTCCTTTTGGTCGAGCAGAGAGTGAGAGAGACGAGAGAAAAGAGGAGGGGGACAGAGGGACAGCCGCGTGACACACAGTGCACGCCGCACCGCGCACTCTGTGGCCTCACCGCCGCGCCACCGTGCCACTCCTTTCCGCCTAGAAGCAGTGCTCGCCCACTCCTATGCCATAGCCCCCTATTGCACGCTCGTGGACGCCGCTCCGTGGCACCCGCGATGTGCCCCAGAGCACGCCCACGACCCCGACCCCGCGTCGCGCGTATAAGACCAGGGCCTGCTCCCACCTCTCGCTGCACACCTCCACCGCACCCTCCCTAGCTCGCCCACTTGACCCCGATCGCTCTCTGTGATCGACACATGGGAGATCTCACCGCCAGCCACCGTGAGCATCCCGAGAAGGTTGAGCTCACCTCGAGTGCTCCCAACTCTCCTCTGCACCATGTCTGTGTTGCCCGTACCCTAGCAACCCTCCCTGACCGCTCCCTTTGGCCACTTGCTTGCAGGAACCACGCCGCCGTCCTCAGACCCGCCGCGGACGCTCTTTACACCGTTGCCGTTTGGAGCCACCTCAATAACCGATGTCCACTCGCCTGTATAGCCCCGACCGCCTACAAGCACCTCGACACTGCACCTCTGCCTAACGCCACCCCTAGGTGAGCAAACCACCATCGTCGTTCACGGCATGTGCCCGCGGGTGAGAGAGAGGGGAGAGAGGAAGGAGAACCACATGGACCGTTGATCGCGAGATCAACGGCCCTCTTTAAACCGAAATCGTTGACGCGCCGCGTGCACGCACGCGTGCCCACGGGCTGGGTTTCGCCTGTAGCTGGGCCGCGCCATGCAGATCTGGCCCATACCTGTGTAGCCCCTAGTTTTTATTCTTTTTGAAAATTAACAGAAACTTGAAACCTAGCTTTTGCCCTAGGAAAAATGGGGAAAATGTAAAAATTGCCAAAACAAAAATCATGCTTGTACTTAACGTATTCTTAACCACATTCAAGTGATAAATTTACTTTTTGGGGCATTATTTTTGCAGTAGAATTAAATTTGGCAGAACCTATCTGTTAAGCCATTATTAGCATAACTTTCAAAATAACAATCCAAATTTTTCATACTAAATTGTTTTTGGATAGCCCTTAGTGATATCTATCAGTAGAACGTGTCCCTGCATCCAAGTGAGATTCCTAGATAAAATTTCATGCATTTTGGCAAAAGACCAGAGAGCCCTTCTAAAAAAATTGTAGGTTGTTTGGTGATGATTTTTTATGTGAATCCAATTGGATGAGCTTTGTATGATGAGATATACCTAATCCTATCTTGGTGTAATTTTTAGAGTTCTATAATAATTATGGTGAGCATAACTAGTTTTAGCACTTTTCTATTTTTATTTATTCTTGTGTAAATAGATCTAAATAAATACTTCTCTATTAGATTCTTGTTTTCTAGCATATGTAGAAGTGTTAATCTCTGTTATAATTTTGTTTTGTTACATTACTAGCATGTTACAAAAAATGAGCATGTTTGGGAACTAATAGAAATAATTAATAGCATAGTATTCTTTTCTAGTATTTTTCTTGTGTAGAAAATGTGGACAAAGTATTACTCCCTACGATCCATAAAAAGTGTCGCCCACTTAGTATAAAGTTTATACTAACTTAGTACAAAATGGACGACACTTTTTATGGACCGGAGGGAGTATTAAGTTTAGTACCTAGATTTTTTAGGTTGATATGATCAGTCTAGTACTGATTTGGTACTGATTTTATGATGGTGTCGCCTCTTTTTGCTTGCACTTTAATTTATAGGAAAGCATGAGCAATATTTACTTGATTAATTGCACCCAATTATTCTCACTAGCCTGAGTTGTGTATTAGATGTTGTTTAGTGGAATATTATTTTTCCACAAGTGTAACCATAGGCATTGTGACCTCCAAATGTCTTGGTAGGCTAGTGGAACTCCCACTGATGCCATTCATTTTGGTGATAAATAGAATTTCTTCACCATAGGCATGTTTGCAAATAATCTTGTTTATTTTATGTGTGCATGTCAATTGTTGCCTTTGGAAAATTGAGTGATGAATTGTTTGGTGTATTTCTTCCTTTATGTATGGCTTTGTACCATTTTTTCCTTAGTTGGTTCTGACTGTGTGTACTTTACTTCTTTTTACGATGTTAGAAAACTAAGAAGGGGGTATTGGAGAAGAAGCATATTTTCACTCTTGTTATTTCCAAGAGCAAGACTTGAACCAGTACCAAGTCTAGCCATCCTAAAGCTTGTTTTTATTATACTTATCATGATCTATCATGCATGTTTTTACTTCTGAAGTTTTACAAAACTTGGATTAACAAAACTATTTTTGTTGTGGCTACTATTACTATTAATATTATATGTAACTATCACATTGCCAATAGTCAAACTTGGTGTTACCAAGCCCTTAGCCACCATATGGTATATAAATACCACCAACATTAATAATCTTGAAGTCCCTAAGTGGACCTCCAAAAATGTTCTTTTGTAAACAAATGCTTTATGAAAAATCTTCGGTGGAAAGATAGGACCTTGTTCACTAGAGGTGGCAACGAGGGAAGTTTTTGAAATGCTTTACAAAAGACACATAACCTAGTCTTCGCTGGAAAACCAAGACATACTGCCACTCTACCTCAACATGGGCAAGGGTCCTATCTAAAACCTTTTCTTGTTAGTGTGTGTTCTATCCCAAATGCTATAGAGGATGTGATCCTCTGAACCAAAATGTTGCCAGGTGGGAGATACGATACATGCAAAGTGTGGGATTAATTTTCCCTCTGGCTGCAACAGTTGGCTCTCCTGTCATGGCAGTGTGCGACACAGTGCCAGGGAGAATAAACCCAGTGGAAGGGATAGTTATATACTAGCTTGACCATAGTGGAAGTTTAGGACCAGTTTTTGATGTTCGCATACTGTCGCGGACAGTTGGTGGGTGATTAATGGATCTTGTGGATCGTGTACACCTCTGCAGAGTAAATCTATTCACAATAGCCGAGTCCTTGGATATGTATAGTTGAATGGCCAGGTAGCAAGTATTGTGTCGATGTTTTCAAAAGGATATTTATGAAAAAAGACTTGTACCTGTGAGGTACTGAAAAGGTGGACTTTGTACCTGCGAGGTACGGATGAAGAAAAGCTGGGAGTCGTTCTACAAGAAGTTTTGCAAAGAAAAGCGTTCTTCTCTAAAGAAAGCTTTTATAAAACCTCTTGGACATGCAATATCTATAAGAGAAAAAAACTATATTATTTTCTTTTTAAGTATCTTCTTCAACGAAGATATAGAGATGTCAAAAATCAACCATGGTGTATACTTCATCCATCATGGTTAGTGAACCCTATGTATAGCCTACCCATTCCACTATATAAGCATACCTGCATTATGTAAGATACTTAAAGGATGTCTTGCATAGTACATTCAAATGTACTCATATTGGTTTCGTCCTTGGCTATTTACTTGTCCATACTACGAGGAGCATGCCCAGGAGGAGTACTGCATTGACGACCACACGAACTATGATCGTCTCCCGGTCAGCAACCTTTAGGTTAAAACGTGACTTGGGCTCTACTACATTGTGTTTTGCTATCTTCCGCTTTGTGTGTGTCATTTGTCTGTCCTGAGTGGCAATTATCTAATACTTGGTCATGTGACCATTTATTGTAAGACCTTATTATTTGTGTAATGGATGTTGTAATCTGTGTACCAACTTCATAGGTTGTTCACGACTGAATTTCTGGGATCGTGAATGTATGCATATGAGGGGCCTTGGACCACCGGTTTGGGGCCTCTAAAATCCCACGGTCCCCCGAACGGCGAAGAAAATCCTCCGCTACATCGCAGGCGTCGCAGCTCGATGACGCCGACAGAGCGCCGCCTCCCTGAGAACGACGATAGCCAGCGCAACTAGGGGCACTGGATCGATCGCTTCCAGCAGGAGCGGCATGACGTTATCGACATCGTCGACGGCCCTGACGTGTGATACGACATAAGCGTATCCTTAATTTATGATGTTCCATGTTGTTTTCATGTTATTTCCTACATGTTTTGTTTACACTTTATGTCATTTTTATCGATTTCCGAGACTAACCTATTGACAAGATGCCACAGAGCCAATTCCTTTTTTCTTTTTGATATTTTTAGTTTCAGAAAAGTTGTTCCAGAAATATTCGCGGAATTGGAAAATTCGAAGCCGAAAAGTCTTAGAAATCCCGAAGGTTCCACTGAGTCCCGAAGAGGCCCGGAGGGGGGCCATAGGGGGCACACCATAGGGCGGCGCACCCCCCTGGCACGCCTGGGGGTGGTGTGGTCCCTCGGGCGTCCACCGCCATCGCCCTTTCGCTCATATATTCCTCCGATACATCAAACCTCAAAATATCCCACCTTTTCCTGAGAAACACCCGAGTCCGCCGGCATCGTCATCCCGAGATAGGGAGTGTTCTAGAGCTCTCCCCGGCACCCTGCCAGGAGGGAAATTCATCACCGGAGGGGTCTACATCACCATGCCCTCCTACGAAGTGATGCGTGAGTAGTTCATCCCTGGACAACGGGTCCATAGCAGTAGCTAGATGGTTGTCTCCTCCAGTTTATGCCTCATGATTAGATCTCGTGAGCTGTCGTACATGATCGAGATCATCTTTATGTAATGCTACATGTTGTGTTTGCTGGGATCCGATGAATGTTGAATACTATGTCTTCTGATTATCAATCTATCATGTTATCTTCATGCACATGTTATTTATGAGCTTGCATCCTCTCTGTTATTAGTACATGCTCTGGCTAGGTAGATGCTAGTAATTCCAACAGGGAGTATTTATGCTCGATAGTAGGTTCATGCCTCCTTTGCATCTGTGCTCGAGTGACATAAACGTGACGGATGGAGGATGTGGTGTTGCCATTAGGGAGAAAACAACGATGTTTACTTTGTATGCATTGTTTACATTACGCACTTTTCTTACTGCGATTATCTGTTGCTTGCAAGTTAATACTTAACGTTTTTCGGATGATATTCGGAAGGTGGATTATTAGTCATAGACGCAGTTGGATGACGGTCTATGTATCTTGTTGTAATGCCCGCATGAATCACATAGTAATCTTTATGTCTTGCATATGCACTGTGGTGCAGCCTTCATTTCTATCAGTTGCCCAACTGTAATTTTTTACCACACATATTATTTATCTTTTATGGAGAGACACCACTAGTGAACTATGGACCCCGGTCTATTTTCTCATACTGATAATACAAGCACTGCGATTACTGTTTTCACACTACTTCTACTATTTTCATATTGTTCTCATACTATTTTCCACACCATATGTTTAACCTCTTTGTGTTCAGTTAAACCGGTGAGATTGACAACCTCACTGCTTCGTTGGGGCAAAGTGATTTGATTGTGTTGTGTAGGTTCCACGTTGCTGCTGAATCTGTAGTGCGCCCTACCATCTCAACTGCATCAACCTTCTGAAGTTACTCCTTCCTCCTACTGGTCGATTCAACCTTGGTTTCTTTCTGAGGGAAACTTGTTGTTGTGCTCTTCATACCTTCCTCTTGGGGTCTCCCAACGAACATGTGTTATATGTGCATCAAGCTAATTTCTAGCGCTGTTGCGGGGGAGGAAGAGAATTTCTGCAAGGGGAGTCTCTCACTTCCAATCTCTTTACTTTGTTATTGCTTTGCTTAGTTTATTTTATCAAAAACACACACAAAAATAGTTCTTATTCTAGCTGTTATTTTTATCATGTTTTTAATCTTGCTAAAATGAGTACCCCTGAGAACACTAAGTTGTGTGACTTTACTAGCACCAACAACCATGATTTTATTAGCACACCTATTTCTTCACCTACTCCTACTGTTGATTTTCATGAGATTAAGCCTGCACTTTTAAATTTTGTTATGAGAGAGCAATTTTCTGGTGTTAGTACTGATGATGATGCTGCCCATCTTAATAATTTTGTTGAACTATGTGAGATGCAAAAATATAAAGATGTAGATGGAGATATTATTAAACTGGAATTGTTTCATTTCTCCTTGAGAGGAAGAGCTAAAGAATGGTTTGTATCTTTTCCTAGAAATAGTATTGGTTGTTAGACTAAGTGTAAAGATGCTTTCATTGGAAAATATTATCCTCCTGCTAAATTATATCTTTAAGAAGTAGCATTATGAATTTTAAGCAACTTGATAATGAGCATGTTGTTAAAGCTTGGGAAGGAATGAAATACTTAGTAAAGAATTGTTCCACTCATGGATTGACTACTTGGACGATCATCTAAACCTTTTATGCAGGACTGAATTATGGATTTAGCTAGTGGGGGAACCTTTATGTCCATGACCTCGGGGGCATCAACAAAGCTTCTTGATAATATGATGGTGAACTATTTTGAGTGGCACACTGAGAGAGCTACAACTGGTAAGAAGGTAATGTAGCATCCCACTTTTTAGTAAAAGTGAAATACCTGTGTTATGTGCTAGTCCCTGGATCAATGCTAGCACCACAGTACAAAACTTAAAAGTATCATTGCATAAGAGTCAAAAATTATTACAACTGGATCCAGAGTAGTCTAATATAACTTATTACAAGGTGCATAGCCTTATAGGCTAGCTAACACTCAAAGATCAAACAACAGAAGTAATATAGCAATGAGCCTCCATCTTCAAGCATGCGCCACAGGCAAACATGTTGGGTGTAGACTCGAGTCCAAAAACATCCTCACTCCTCATCAGAAGATCCTGCACGTTGGAATATGCAGCCCCCGAAGGAGATCGGTACAATGATGTACTGGCAAATGACACCTATGGTGGATATAAAATGGCAAGTCTAGTACTACATGATTTCTTTGGCTAGGTGGATCTTAAGGCTATTTGCAGAAAGCCAATTTTCTCCTAACACTTTTGTAAAGTCATTTTGTTTAAAAAGGAGTGGCATCATTGGAATAAACTCCAAGCACCACAGACATTACTACCTTGGGCAAATTTTAGTTTAATAAAACGGTGTTGAGATTCTTCTGTCCATCCTTGTCCAGCTGCTCGAAGTCGTCCATTTCCGGGAACACGGCTATGATCATAGTTTCTTACTCTGCAGAGGTTGTGCACTTTCACCCTTTGTCTTCAATTAGCCCAAACATCCTATACACCCGGAGTGCATCATGGAAAGGAGAGAATTGAGACGAGATCTTTCAGAAGAAGAAGTCCAAACCCACCGGCAAGACCGTTCCACCTAAAATTTTGCTACATCTGCTAGTCAAGCCTGGGCTGAACTCTCACAACTTAGTTGATCAAGATAGAGCCCATATGTCAAAGGGATGCACGGTAAGCTACTAGACTTAGAGGGACTTATTAATCTCTTTGTTCCTGGGTGGCCATCCCCAAGTGACAACCTCAAGTGAAATAACCCTTAAATAAGGGCCCTGAGGAAACACTCAACATAATCCAAGCAATTACCACTTCCACCCAGGTGGTTCATTTAACTTAGTTATACTTATGATTTTTCCTCCACATCTAGTAAAATCATCTTATGATATAGCATAGCATCTACTAAGTCCTAAGACTAAGTATAAAGGTAGCTAGGATATTGCATAGCATACTATATATAAAAAGTCCTATCATGCACACTACTTTAAAATAACTAATGCTTAGTAAAATATAGGTGCTAGTATGGGGTGTCACTTGCCTTGGCAGCAGGATGAGTAAGAACAGCAACCACAATTGTAATATTGCTCCTCTTCACAATCTATACAAATAGAATAACAACACATAAACAAACAATGAAGGAAAACATTACAAAAACATGTATGCATGGTATGCAATGATGTAAGATGCACTAACACCACAATTGTTATGCAAAAGAAGTACATGTGGTTCTCTGGTTTTCTAACATGTCTAAGATTTGCTTGGAGAAAATAGAATAGATACTAAAATAATTATAACATTTTTAGTGTTCTTATATAGATCTAATAAACCTAAGATTCAAAATTTATGGTGTTAAAGTGATCTATTAGTTGCTATTTTCTACTTTCTGGAAGGATTACACCTTAACAAAACCATAGCATTTGGATTTGCTCAAAATGCAATTTTAGAATTAAAGTTATGTACCAAATAGTGCAATTTAGAAATCTATGAATAACATGTTTGTGCACGTGTCAAAAGTGGAGATATATGGACCCATTGTGTTCTACTTGTTCTGCTGAATGGCTCGTCGGAGTCGTGCAGAGCGGCCGGCGGTGACAGTCGTGGATCGCGGCGGCAACCTGCGGGATAATAAACGCGCGCAAGATGTCAAATTGGTGCGCGGCGGTGAGATGAAACGAACGGAGAAGAAGAGAGAGTCCGCGATGGCCGGAGTTCGCCGGAATCGGCAGACCTAGCCGACGGGGGCGGCGGTTGGACGAGCTCGAGTTTGTGCGGCCTAGAGGCTTCCCTTCGGTGTTCCGTGGGGCAAAAGGGAGAGGACGAGGTGGAGCTTATGTAGGGCGAGGAGGGGATGTTTATGGGGGCTTAAACGCTCGCGTTTACGCCGGATTAAATCGGCCGTTTCCTGCTCTTAACGCAGGCGCAGTCACCGCGCGGGGGAAGACGACGAGTACGTCATGATGACGTGGTCTTGACGTGGGCCTCGGGGCCACAGAACAGAGAGAGGGGGTAGGGAGAGGTTGAGTGAGCGTGCGCCGTTTCTCTCGGGCTGGCCCGTTGGGCTGGCTGATTAAGTGTTGCTCGCTGCGCGGGAGGGAGAGGGAAAAGAAGAGATGGGCTCGGCCCGGGGGTGCGGTAGAATAGGTTTTTCCCCTTTTTTTAACTTTAACAAAACCAACCATAAACCCCTCAAACTTATTCAGAAAAATAATTAAAAATATGTTTTGAAAAGCTAGTGACATTAGGAGTATTTTGGTATTGCTCTTTTTCAAAAATAAAATAATTTCACATAGGTCAATATGAGGATTTCAAAATACCCCCTTTTATACTTATGTGGTAAAAATGAGTTTAATGTCTTGTTGTGAAAAGATGCAAGGTGAAAATATGAGATGATGCCATGATGCAAATGTATGCATGATGTTATTTGAATTTTGAAAATCCTGGGATGTTACAGACTAACCCCCTTAAGATGAAGCTCTCCCTCGAGCTTCGGAAAGGTCAGCAAATAGGTGTGGGTGGTCTTCTCGAAGATCGTCTTCTCGCTCCCATGTAGCCTCTTCTACGGTGTGGTGACTCCACTGAACTTTGCAAAATTTGAGGGTTTTGGTGCGGGTAACTCTTTCTGCAGTTTCTAGGATCTTGATTGGCTTCTCTTCGTAAGTCATATCACTCTCCAATTGTACTTCCTCAAGAGGTACAGTATCTTTCAATGCAGTTTCCAACATCTCAGGGTGGCACTTCTTTAGATGACTGACATGGAACACATTATGGACTGCAGACAAAACCTCAGGCAATTCTAACTCATAAGCCACTTCACCTTTGCGAGATAAAATCTTGAATGGTCCTATGAATCGAGGTGCTAATTTTCCTTTGATTCCAAATCTCTTGACACCACGAAGAGGTGATACTCTTAGGTAAGTTCTATCACCAACTTCATAGGTGACATCTCTGCGTTTGTTATCTGCATAGCTCTTCTGTCTTGACTGGGCTATCTTTAGTCTATCCTTAATCAACCTAACTTTCTCCTCTGCATCTTGAATTATATCCGGACCAAAGAAACTTCGTTCTCCTACACCACTCCATAGTAATGGTGTAGTGCACTTTTTCCCGTATAACGCTTCAAATGGTGCCATCTCAATACTTGCCTGATAACTATTGTTGTAAGAGAATTCTGTGTAAGGCAAGTTATCCTCCCAACTGGAACCATAGTCTAGGGCACATGCTCTCAGCATATCCTCCAATATTTGGTTCACTCTTTCAGTTTGTCCATCGGTCTGTGGGTGAAATGCTGTACTAAATTCCAGTCTGGTACCTAAGGACTCATGTAGTTGTTTCCAAAAATGAGATGTAAACTGGGTACCTCTATCAGAAACAATGCTCTTGGGTACACCATGCAGACATACAATTCTCTTCATGTAAATTTCTGCTAGTTTAGCACTAGTGTAGGTGGTCTTTACTGGTAGAAAATGAGCTACCTTCGTTAAACGATCGACCACTACCCAAATAGAGTCATATCCAGACTTAGTCCTAGGTAGTCCAGTAATAATATCCATCCCAATTTGTTCCCACTTCCAATCTGGTACCTTCAATGGTTGTAATAGTCCTGCTGGCTTTTGATGTTCTGCTTTCACTCTACTAGACACATCACATTTTGCTATAAATTCGGTGATGTCTTTCTTCAAGTTATTCCACCAGAATCTCTCCTTCACATCCATGTACATTTTGGTATTACCTGGATGAATCGAGTAGGGTGTTTCATGTGCTTCTTGCAAAATCAGCTTCCTAAGACCAGTGTCATTGGCTACACACACACGCTTCTCAAACCATAAGGTACCTTGCTCATCCTCATGAAATCCCTTAGCTTTTCCTATGCTTAGGTTGACTTTTATTTCCTCTATGTCTTTATCTCCTTTCTGGGCTTCCCGTACTCTGTCCATCAAAGTTGGTTGTACCACCAATGATGTTACGAAACCCTCGGGTACTATTTCTAGTCTAAGATCCTTGAATGCATTGCACAAATCCTCAGTAGTTCACCTGCTATGAGGCCATTAACGTAATCCTTGCGGCTGAGAGCATCAGCTACTACATTAGCCTTACCGGGATGGTATTGCAAACTCAGGTCATAATCCTTAATAAGTTCTAACCATCTTCTTTGTCTCATGTTCAAATCCTTCTGCGTGAATATGTATTTTAAACTCTTGTGGTCTGTGAAGACTTCACATCTTTTCCCCATCAAATAATGTCTCCAGGTTTTCAAGGCATGGACCACTGAAGCTAACTCTAGATCATGTGTTGGATAGTTAACCTCATGTTTCTTGAGTTGTCTAGAGGCATATGATGCCACCTTTCCTCCTTGCATAAGAACACTTCCAAGTCCTTGGCGCGAGGCGTCACAATACACTTGGAATTCCTTGTCTAAATCTGGTAAGCATAGGACTGGGGCTGTCACCAATCGTTTCTTCAATTCTTGAAAACTAGTTTCACACGCATCAGTCCACTCAAACTTCTTTTCCTTTTTTAACAACTCAGTCATGGGTTTAGCAATTTTTGAGAAATTCTCTATGAATCTCCGGTAATAACCTGCCAAACCTAGGAAACTACGAATCTCCCCAACATTCTTGGGTGATTCCCATTCCATTACTGCTGCTACTTTGGAGGGATCAACAGCAATTCCTTCCTTTGACACAATGTGTCCAAGAAATCCCACTTCACTTAGCCAGAACTCACACTTACTAAAATTGGCATAAAGTTTGTGCTCCCTAAGCTTCTCCAAAATTAAACGGAGGTGACTTTCATGTTCCTTGGTGCTCTTGGAATAGATCAAAATGTCGTCAATGAAGACTACGACAAACTTGTCTAGAAATTCCATGAACACTTTGTTCATCATATTCATGAAGTAGGATGGGGCATTGGTTAAACCAAATGGCATCACTGTATACTCATACGATCCATATCTAGTAACAAAGGCTGTCTTGGGTATATCATGTTCCCTAATTTTCAATTGGAAATATCCAGATCGAAGATCAATCTTGGAAAACACACATGCTCCCTCTAATTGATCAAACATGTCGTTGATACTAGGCAAGGGATACTTGTTCTTGATAGTCACTTCATTTAGAGAACGGTAATCCATAACTAAACGCTGACTCCTGTCCTTCTTCTCCACAAACAGAACTGGTGCTCCCCATGGTGATGAACTTTCACGAATAAAACCTTTCCCGAGTTGTTCTTCTAATTGTTTCTTAAGTTCCTTTAGCTCATCAGTAGACATGGGGTAAGGTCTTTTTGCTATGGGGCCAGTGCCTGGTAATAGATCAATGAGAAACTCCACATCTCTATCAGGTGGCATTCCTGGTAATTCCTCGGGGAAACATCAGGGTATTCCCTTACTATGGATACTTGATCTAGGCTAACCCCCTTAAGAGAATTGAGTCTAATCCCTTTTATTTCCATGTTGGATTTGAATCTAATCCTCTTTACTTGTGGGGTGGTGAGTGTAATTGCTTTCTTTGCACAATCTATGACTCCTCCAAAAGTGGTCATCCAATCCATCCCAAGAATAACATCTAGTCCTTGAGACTCTAGAATTACGAGATAGGTTGGAAATTTGTATTTCCCAATTTCTAAGGTAAGCTGCCTGCAACCGGCATTGACGAGCATTTCTCCACCTGGGGAGCTTACTCTAAGGGTTTTCCTTATGTTTTCTGTGGGTATCCCATTTTTAGTTACAAATGCTCTTGATATGAATGAATGAGATGCTCCCGTATCAAATAAAACCAATGCTGTAAAGGAGTTGAGTAGAAACGTACCAATTAGAGCATCAGGTTCATCCATCACTTCTTCCACGTTGACATGGTTCACATGTCCCTTTAGAAATGGGTTGGGCTTGGCATTCTCATCCACTTTCCTTTCTGGGCACTCATTAGCAAAATGCCCTATCTTCCTGCACTTGAAACAAGTCACTTGGGAAACATCTCTCTTCCCTTCAGAAATATGACGATGATGTCCATTTCCATGACTATGTCCATTGTGATTATTTCCTTTCAATCCTCCATTGTTACCCCTGTATCCACCATTGTGATTGTGTCCATGGTGCTTGTGTCCATGGCCATTGTGGTGGTGGCTCCAGGATTTGTGGCCACTACCTTCAGGGAGATGCTGCTTCTTGTGTGATGACTCAGAGTGAGTCTTACTAACTCCAAACTTTCTCTTTATGTTCTCTTCCTTCCTCATATTGTTATCCAGAGTGATGTCTTGGTCCAGCAGAGTTTGATAATTTGGAGCATAAGCCATAGACAGAGGTATCTTCAATTCTCCCTTAAGTCCACTAAGGAATTTATCCTTCCTCTTGGCATCAGTATCAATATCCTCTGGTGCATACCTTGATAAGGTGTGGAAATCATCCATATATTCCTTCAAAGTCCTACCTCCCTGTTTCAGACTGCGGAACTCATCCCTCTTCAGATTCATTATCCCTGAAGAAATATGGGCATTACGAAAACCTTCCTTGAAAGCATCCCAAGTCATTCCCTCTAACGGATGTGTCACTTGATAAGTCTCCCACCACATTGCAGCGGGTCCTTCGAGCAGGTGAGCAGTGAACCTCACCTTTTCAGCATCAGTGCATTCACAAGTCACCAAGTCTTTATTAACTGAGCGTAGCCAATCATCTGCCACTATCGGTTCTGAGGCAAAGGAAAACTTGTTAGGTTTAATCCTTAGAAATCTTGCCAGTCTATCCACTGGGGGTGGCGGTGGAGGGTTGTTATTGTTGTTGTTGTTGTTGTTTGCTGCCAAAATCTGAGTCATCATTTGCATAAGCTGAGTCTGGGCTGCCATCATCTGTTGCATCGCGTCATTGTTGTTGTTATTCTCGTTGTCACGACGAGGAGGCATCTGTGGTGGTTTTCAGCATAGGTAAGTTAAGATAGATAGATATAAGGAGAAAAGTCTTCCTACCCATGCACAAACATAAAGGTATAACACAAGGGTAAAGCTTGGAAAAACTTATAAAGGACTTGTTTTGCTAGAACACGAAATTTTGCCTTATCACAAAATTGATAGGTCAAACTTAAGCTCGAAAAACGTAAACATCAACTTGGTGATCGAACTAAAGAATCTACTCTTCAACAATGACGTCTTCTTCTTCTTCAACTTCTTCAATCGTGATTCCTTCACCTGCGAGGATGGCCTTGAGTTCCTTCACTTCTTTCTCCAGGGTATCATTCTTCTCTTGTAACTCTCTCTTCTCACCATGTATCTTTCCTATCAACTCATAATCAGCCTCTAAGTACAAGTCGTTGTCTTCTAGTTTCGACTTCAGGTCTCTAATCTCTTGGTTCTTCGTCTTGATTCTCTTTTCTTGACTCATCAACTTCTTGTCTTGAGTCTTCAGCTTCTCATCTTGAGTGTGGACTACCTCTTCTAGAGTCTTCACTTTCTCCTCTGCCTCCTTGAGTTGGCCGCGTAGTTCATCATTCAACAGTAGCTCATCGTACTTTTCTTCCTCGAGGTCCTTGACATGAATCTCTGAGTTTTGAAGATACTGGCGTAAAGGAGTAGCTTTGGTTTCTGGGGCTAAAATGTAAGGTGCCCCATCTTCATTACGTCTTCCTAGAGAAAAAGAGTAGTGATTCTTCAACTCCCGATAATGCTTTCCGCAGAGACGTCCTATCACCTCCTGCATGACGAGGTTGAGGCCTCTCTCCATGGAGTCGCTGATCACCTTGATCGTGATGTCTTCGGTTGTGGGCTCGGTTTGGCGTCCTGGCTAGAGAAGTCTGACTCCCCAGCAACCTTCCTTGCTAAACTTGTTCAAGTGTTTCCCCCTGATGGTGGGTGTGGGCAGCGCCAGTAGTGTGACTATCTCGAGTACATGGCCTCCAAAGCGAGTGTTGATGATGTCCTTGGTGTCGTCGAAGTTGAAGCTCTCCATCTTCAGTCATAAGAGTAAAAGAACATATGTTTTAATGCATAAGGTAAATAAGTACTAGAAGTGCATAAATACTTAGAAAAATATCAAACTTTCTCTAAGGTGATCATGGGTTATTAACAACTTATTGCAAATTTGGATATTCACTATAGTGAGAGATACAGGCACCCGCAAGCCAATCATGGAACGGTCTCATGTCCGTGGACACGTAAAGTTGTCCGGGCCGCTTCAATCTCACTATGCCGCTAGGATCCAAAAGTTCTCAAAGAAGTCAATAAATTTGATCAACAAGGGTTTTCCAAACCTAGGGGCTCGAACCTACAGGCAACACTTTGCTCTGATACCATTTTGTAGCATCCTACTTTTTAGTAAAAGTGAAATACCTGTGTTATGTGCTAGTCCCTGGATCAATGCTAGCACCACATTACAAAACTTAAAGGTATCATTGCATAAGAGTAAAAAATTATTACAACTAGATCCAGAGTAGTCTAATATAACTTATTACAAGGTGCATAGCCTTATAGGCTAGCTAACACTCAAAGATCAAACAACAGAAGTAATATAGCAATGAGCCTCCATCTTCAAGCATGCGCCACAGGAAAACATGTTGGGTGTAGACTCGAGTCCAGAAAAATCCTCATTCCTCATCAGAAGATCCTGCACGTTGGAATATGCAGCCCCCGAAGGAGATCAGTACAATGATATACTGGCAAATGACACCTATGGTGGATATAAAATGGCAAGTCTAGTACTACATGATTTCTTTGGCTAGGTGGATCTTAAGGCTATTTGCAGAAAGCCAATTTTCTCCTAACACTTTTGTAAAGTCATTTTGTTTAAAAAGGAGTGGCATCATTGGAATAAACTCCAAGCACCACAGACATTACTACCTTGGGAAAATTTTAGTTTAATAAAACGGTGTTGAGATTCTTCTGTCCATCCTTGTCCAGCTACTCGAAGTCGTCCATTTCCGGGAACACGGCTATGATCATAGTTTCTAACTCTGTAGAGGTTGTGCACTTTCACCCTTTGTCTTCAATTAGCCCAAACATCCTATACACCCGGAGTGCATCGTGGAAAGAAGAGAATTGAGACGAGATCTTTCAGAAGAAGAAGTCCAAACCCATCGGCGAGACCGTTCCACCTAAAATTTTGCTACATCTGCTAGTCAAGCCTGGGCTGAACTCTCACAACTTAGTTGATCAAGACAGAGCCCATATGTCAAAGGGCTGCACAATAAGCTACTAGACTTAGAGGGACTTATTAATCTCTTTGTTCCTGGGTGGCCATCCACAAGTGACAACCTCAAGTGAAATAACCCTTAAATAAGAGCCCTGAGGAAACACTCAACATAATCCAAGCAATTACCACTCCCACCCAGGTGGTTCATTTAACTTAGTTATACTTATGATTTTTCCTCCACATCTAGTAAATTCATCTTATGATATAGCATAGCATCTACTAAGTCCTAAGACTAAGTATAAAGGTAGCTAGGATATTGCATAGCATACTATACATAAAAAGTCCAATCATGCACACTACTTTAAAATAACTAATGCTTAAAATATAGGTGCTAGTATGGGGTGTCACTTGCCTTGGCAGCAGGATGAGTAAGAACAGCAACCACAATTGTAATATTGCTCCTCCTCACAATCTATACAAATAGAATAACAACACATAAACAAACAATGAAGGAAAACATTACAAAAACATGTATGCATGGTATGCAATGATGTAAGATGCACTAACACCACAATTGTTATGCAAAACAAGTAGATGTGGTTCTCTGGTTTTCTAACATGTCTAAGATTTGTTTGGAGAAAATAGAATAGATACTAAAATAATTATAACATTTTTAGTGCTCTTATATAGATCTAATAAACCTAAGATTCAAACTTATGGTGTTAAAGTGATCTATTAGTTGTTATTTTCTACTTTCTGGAAGGATTACACCTTAACAAAACCATAGCATTTGGATTTGCTCAAAATGCAATTTTAGAATTAAAGTTATGTACCAAATAGTGCAATTTAGAAATCTATGAATAACATGTTTGTGCACGTGTCAAAAGTGGAGATATATGGACCCATTGTGTTCTACTTGTTCTGCTGATTTCAAAAAGTACAAAATTATTGCATTTGGGTTAACAGAGCAAAAGTTATTGAATTTACAAGTTTTAAATTTATTCTGCCTAAAAACAGAAACAGTCGATCCGTGTCAACCTAAACGGAGCGCTGTGATTGGTCCGTACCGCTTCGCTCGGATTGACGAACGTGGGCCGCAGGATTTAAAGGGAGATGGGCGGCCAGGATTAAAACTTAACCGTTCGTTAAGTGATCTAATTATAGCCCTACGATTTGATCTAACGGCTCAGGATTAACCCGAGCAGCCGAACGGCGTTGCCTCGCCGGAATCTCGCCGGAAACCAGAGCACGCGGCTTGGCGTGCATGGCGCGGCGTCTTCACAACGGCAGAGGAGAAATGGGGCTCACCGCGAGATGCAGGACGTCGAGGAGATCGTGGTGACGCATCCGTGGACCTTCCCGCTTCTTCGTTCCTCCCGACTGGCTCGTCGGAGTCGTGCAGAGCGGCCGGCGGTGACAGTCGTGGATCGCGGCGGCAACCTGCGGGATAATAAACGCGCGCAAGATGTCAAATTGGTGCGCGGCGGTGAGATGAAACGGACGGAGAAGAAGAGAGAGTCCGGGATGGCCGGAGTTCGCCAGAATCGGTAGACCTAGCCGACGGGGGCGGCGGTTGGACGAGCTCGAGTTTGTGCGGCCTAGAGGCTTCCCTTCGGTGTTCCGTGGGGCAAAAGGTAGAGGACGAGGTGGAGCTTATGTAGGCGAGGAGGGGATGTTTATGGGGGCTTAAACGCTCGCGTTTACGCCGGATTAAATCGGCCGTTTCCTGCTCTTAACGCAGGCGCAGTCACCACGCGGGGGAAGACGACGAGTACGTCATGATGACGTGGTCTTGACGTGGGCCTCGGGGCCACAGAACAGAGAGAGGGGGTAGGGAGAGGGTGAGTGAGCGTGCGCCGTTTCTCTTGGGCTGGCCCGTTGGGCTGGTTGATTAAGTGCTGCTCGCTGCGCGGGAGGGAGAGGGAAAAGAAGAGATGGGCTCGGCTCAGGGGGTGCGGTAGAATAGGTTTTTTTCCTCTCTTTTTTAACTTTAACGAAACCAACCATAAACCCCTCAAACTTATTCAGAAAAATAATTAAAAATATGTTTTGAAAAGCTAGTGACATTAGGAGTATTTTGGTATTGCTCTTTTTCAAAAATAAAATAATTTCACATAGGTCAATATGAGGATTTCAAAATACCCCCTTTTATACTTATGTGGTAAAAATGAGTTTAATGTCTTGTTGTGAAAAGATGCAAGGTGAAAATATGAGATGATGCCATGATGCAAATGTATGCATGATGTTATTTGAATTTTGAAAATCCTGGGATGTTACAGGTAAATTCTGTTGAACCTCCTCTTTGAGTGATAGACTTGATGCTACTATGTATATGCTTGTTAATGTCCATGCTCGTACTGATCTAGATAATATTCCTTTAGCCTCTTTGGTTTCTCAAGAAGAGCATGTTGATGTGAACTTCATTAAAAATAATAATTCAACAACAATGCTTATAGGAATAATTTTGGTAGCAATAATTATAGGCCATATCATATTAATAGTGGTAATAGTGATAGAACTGGAATGACTAATGAAAGAATGTCAGAAGTTGAAAGAGCCACTAAAAACTTTATGCTAAATGAAAATATTTACTAAGACCATGGAAGAACAATCTGTTATGCTAAAAATATCAGCTATCAACTTGAGAGTTTAAATAGAGAAATATCTGGTTTGAAAGTTAAAATTGCTCATGGTGAAACTTCTATTTCATCTATGTCTGAAGCACAATCTTCTTTGATCAATAGGATGACTACTAAAACTGAAACAATAGATCAGAATCCTTTTGCTGCAACAAATTTCATCCAAATTCGAATTGATCATAATGTTAGGATGCTAGCTGATATGCATGCTAGATGGGAAAGAGAAGATGAAATAGCTAGAAAGAATAATATAGATAATGTTTGCGCCATTACCACCACTAGTAAAACCGAAGCCTCTCATGATATTAAACCTTTTACTATCAATGGTAAAGTAATTGGTGTTTGCAATATTCCCACTCTTGCTATTAAAAATGCAAAAATTGCCTGAAACTGCTAAAAATGCTCCTGATAAAAGTGCTGAATTTTTTTGAAACATGGAAGACAATGGTCCCATTACCTTTGATAAAAATGATCTTGACTTTGATGATTGCAACATAACTGAAGTGATTAAGTTCTTACAACAGCTTGCTAGTTGTCCTAATGCTAGTGCTATGAATTTGGCTTTCATAAAACATATTACAAATGCTCTCATGCAAATTAGAGAGGATTAATTAAGGTGTGAAGCCTCTATCCATAGGAAGTTAGATGATGCTTGGGAGTCCACCATTAAAATAAAAGTTATTGATTTTGATTGCAATGCTCTATGTGATCTTGGTGCTAGTATCTATGTTATGCCTAAGAAACTTTATGATATGCTTGATTTATCACCATTGGAACCCTGTTATTTGGATGTTCGTCTTATTGATAACGTTAGAAAGAAACCTTTGGGGAGAGTTGATGATGTTCTTATCATGGTTAATAATAATATTGTCCCTGTTGATTTTGTTGTCTTGAAACTAAATGCAATACTTTTTGTCCAATTGTTTTGGGAAGAACTTTTGTTAGAACTGTTGGTGTTGTTATTGATATGAAAGCCGAAATATTAAGTTTCAGTTCCCACTCAAGAAAGGTATGGAACACTTTCCTAGAAAGAGAATGAAGTTGCATTTTGATTCTATTATGCGAACAAATTACAATTTGGATGCTTCTTAACTTGAAAACACGTGAATCCACTTTTCTGGGCCTAGCTAAAAGGCGTAAAAGAAAAGCACTTCTTGGGAGATAACCCATGGTTTTATTTTTTCTTTGTTTTTCTATATTTTCTTTGAGTCAAGGGGTTTTATACTTCAGTAGAAAATCTTTTGTGGCTTTATTTTCATGTTTTAGTTGTGCCAAGTATAGTTTCTAACGAAAATTGGAGTTGGTTTTGGATTTCTGCGCAGGAAACAGATTTCTGATGTCCACCATAAAAAATCGTATAATTCACAGAAAAATCGAAATGAACTGAAAATTTTTGTGCTTATTCCTCAGATAATTCCGTGAATGTTTCCAGAACAAATTTTCTGAAACTAAAAACAGCAGAAAACAAAGAACTGGCTCTGTGGCATCTTGTCAATGGGTTAGTCCTGGGAATCGATAAAAATGACATAAAGTGTATAGAAATAATATAGAAAATAACATGGAACATCATAAATTAAGGATACATTTATGACATATAAATGACAATGATGTAAAATTAGTATATTTGCCAACTAGAACTGTTTGGTAGAGCTGCCTAGTTATTTTGTAAAATTGTCTGTTAGACAATGACAATTTCTTATTTGCAGTATCTAAATTCTCTGTGGTATGTGTTAATAGGAAAACAAAACAGTAGTTGTCTAGTTCATTTGTAACATTGCCTGCTAGATGAGAACAGTTGCTTGTTTTTTCAAGATCTAAGTTGCTCCGGATAATGTTATCAGCGAAAAGAAACAGTAGTTGCCTAGTATCTCTGTCTCTACTATATAATTTCTCTTGAGGTGGTGATGGTTGGTACGTCCTTCCCTTTCCTTGTGCCGCATCATACTCGGTAAAATATTGGACGCTCCAAGATCGGTAAGATAAATTTTTTTAAGGAGTTGATCTTAGTTATTGTTATCCACGGCGCCTCTGTAGGTCCTCAGCACGGACTCGTATTTTTTTTAAGTGGATATCACGGGCTCCTCTTGTGCTGGGACAAGCGAGCCTCGCTAGCTGGGCTGGGCCGTTGATCGGCTAATGAGGCTTATAGGACGTTGCTAGAAAGAAGTACTAGAACAAAAAAAAACTCTTGTAAAATAAAGCGGCAAAAAGACCGATTTCTCCTCTCTCTTTTTTTTGCAGGACAAGAGCGATTTCTCAGAAGAGAAAAGTATCGACTGTTTGGATGTACTAATTTCGTACACGTGGAAGGCAAATATGAAAAGAACGTGTACATTAAAAAACACGTGTACGTGCGCATGGCGGCAAATGGGATTTTCTACGCGCATGGCTACAAATGGGATTTTTGCGTAGAATCAAAACCAGACCCAAGTAATAATATTGAGATAACAATTTTTTTTGAAATTGTATTTAACAACTTGAATATAATAAAATATTTATGATGCAACATATTTTTCTTTACAAAAAGTACAAATTAAATCAGTACGTTACAAACTACAAATGAAGAAATCGAAGAGGTAAAATGTATGATTTGCTGGAGATGCTTCCTAAAAAGTAAATAAATTACTATATATAAGAAAGTTAAAATCCATGCAAAAATACGAAAAAAGTGCACCCACATTATATATTCATGCGTTAGCAGCCTTCCTAAAGATAGGTACATGAACTCACCTCAACAAATTTTGGTGCCATTTGGACAATTTTAAGGAGAACTAGGAACTCGGTATGAGAATGCGGCTTCACGCTTCCATTAATAGAACATACTATTTTTAATATATATTTTGTGCTGCGTTTTTTAGATTTTTTATTTTATATTTTCTGAAATGATATATTTTCTTGCATACTAATTTTCCGTAGCAACGCACGGGCAGCCTGCTAATTTTTGTAAAATTCCCTCATGTTGTTGTTCGGTACCTAAAAATATTGTACATTATGTTGACTTACGGAAAACAGTAGTTGCCTAGTTACTTCCTAAAATTGCCTGTTACATTATCACGGTTGCTTGTTTTTAGTATCTAAATTGCCATGGATTATGTTCACACACAACAAAAACAGTTAATTTACTCCAAAATGTGTGTCGCAAAAAATTGCAGCGTTCTTATGACATGCAGGTTGGTTACCAAAACATGGTCTAAGTCAGATGCAATTTGATGTATACTAGAGGCTGGGGCGCCCCTTGGGGCGCCTCCTGTCCGTACGGTACGCGCGTATGCGTGTTTCCGCTTGTTCTCGTGTCACTCGTGGGCATCTCAGCATTTGCGGCTCCTGCACTTTCCTATGTTCATGATTTCGTCACAGTTTATCTGAGCATCGATCATCTTTCTCTTCTCCTCCCGTCAGCAAGCCCATGTCTGTTCTTCGATGTGTGAGATTTTGTTGGGTTGCTGAGTTGAGGTATGGGAGGTACCCGTCTTGGACATATCGTGCAATTCTTCACATCGATAGGTCGCGGGCAGTTGGCGATGCAGCAGAAGCTCCAGCATCTTTCCCTGCATCTGCGGTAAGGTTGTGACCTCAGGCTCCTCTACGGATTTGTTTTACCCCTTAAATATCGATCTAAGTCATCAGTTAGTCCTAATTCTGGTGTTGGAAACTGTAGGATGAAAGTTTAGAGATCTTATATACCACTAATTTATATCATAAATGAAAAGTAGAACAGAAATAACTGCGAAGTTGCAAAAAACAAATCCTGAAGATCAGTAGGTGTTCTTCACCCGTAGGATTTTATTGATCAGAGTAGCTGGTCTAGGAAGCATTTTAGCAATTAGCATATGGAAGGAGAAAGGATGTCCATAGGTCCATAGATACATCGGAAACATGTCGTCATACGGATAAGAAAATAATTAGCATATGGAGGGAGAAATTATGTTACATAACAATCACGAGGCCCCGCTTGGTTGGTAGTTTATTAGCCAAAACGGCCGTATTTTTTCACGGACCTTGGGAGGTCAGGCAGAAAATACTGCGCAGGCTCCAAAAAAGATTCCGGACCGGAAATCTCCCCGGCATTCCAAGCGAGCCCTGAGTAGAATCATGGAACCAGGAGTTAGCTTTGCACTATGAGAACGAAACATCATTATCGTCGGCTAGGTGCTTGGACAGTAACCTGAAGGTCATACATTTACTTTATGTTCCAGCAGTAGGCATACATGTATCCTTCAACTTGGATGGAGCAGAAATATAAGAAGTCTACATATTGATCTAAACTATCGGAGCAGACATATACCGCATGTGACTGGAATACCTACATACATTTGTACCGACGCAAAGGCGATTATTGTCCCGCCCTGGTTACATCTAGGAAAAATTGTTCCTTCAAATACTGCCCTGTTACGATTTTAGCCGGTAGTACAAATGTACCTATAACTTTTATGCTTGATTTATGCATTTTTAGATCTAAATATGTTGAGTGAAATGATATGAGAATTTAAAGGAAGTTGATCACCCAATAATGTTCAGGAATAAAAGGAGTAATTAATGCTTGTAAGTAAACACCATGACATTCAGCAATAAAAGGAGTAATCAACTCCCCAAGTGCAAACCAAAATTACTTCTCCTAAGCGAATAAAGTGGTATTCTTAAACTAAGCATAAGATCAGCTAAATAATTTGACATAAACCGAGATTGTACATACCTTGCCCAAAGACAGGGAACCGAGGTTGTGACCATGACATTCAGAAATAAAAGGAGTAATTAACTCTGCAACTGCAAATCAAAATTACTTCTCCCAAAAGAATAAAGTGGTATTCTTCAACTAAGCATAAGCGCAGCTAAAGAATTTGACATAAAACGAGCTTGTAAATACCTTGAGATTCACATGACCAAACAGAAAACTCACGACATCTTAGAACTCACAATTCCTTGAATGAACTCGCTAAAATAAGAAAACGGTGAAGCAAAAGAGTTTATGTAACCAACAATCAGAAAGAGAACGAATATTGGAAGTCAAACTAAATTATAGCTCAAAAGTCGTCGTGTGTGTGTGTGTTTGCAACAACGGAAAACAAATTTCATCTCTCTCCCCGAACCAAACGAGGGAAATAGATCTCATATTTGTCTTTGTATGTATATGTGGCGGTCCCTCGCTTCCCCACTTCCCATTTCCCACGCGTTGAAAGAATTAAGAGGGCGAACGTATATGCGAGGAGCAAGGAACGAGGGGAGACAGAGACACGCGCATAAAAGATTAATACAAAATGAACAATAAACTACCACCGATTGATACAGCAATATAGAAGAGTTACGTTAATGTGACAAGGAGCCGCGAGGAAAGTTATTCCTCTGGCTGCCAAGTCAAAATCTTTTGAAGCCACTGATGCACCTTGGTGATAAACAATTTAAATATCTTCAGTCATCACAGTACAATAGTTAAAACCAAAGTATGGAATCGTATATTTTCGTGTATAATAGCGACTATTCAACTCATCCAACACGAGCGATAGGTGCAACCAAATTGATTTCTTACCTGAGAAATAAAAAATCTAACTAACCAACAATTTGAAATGATTATTCCCAACGAATATATATATGCAGTAGTAAATAAAATTTCCCAATGCATCATTAACCTATTTAAGCAATTGTAGGCCATGCCTGGATGTATGAATGGTAAAATTGAAAGTGTTGTTGTGAACATTCATGAAAAGGTAGATAATTTTAATTTTGTCTAATTTAGCTTACATATAATATATTTGTAAAACTACATTGAACTGCAAAAAGGAACCTACCCCTTGCCTCTTATAACACCAAATATTCCATGCGGTGATCAAGAAATAGATTGGATTAATAATGAGCAAGCAGTACAGAACATCATTTTCATAAACAAAGGAAAGTTAACAGTTACTTATGCGACAATCTAACACAAACTCATTCAATACAGATCATATTTCAATGTAGAAATGTCAAAGACCACATCCAAATCTTTAGATTTCAAGCTAATATGTTTCAAATTAACATTATGTTGGCTTGTGCAACATCTCTTGAAAACAGTAACAAAAATATGTCCACAGAGGGAAAGACCACATACTTGGTGAAGCGATGAAGCACTTCTATTTGCAAGATGCAAACATCAGTAGTTTAGCCATTAAAATTTGAGATCAGCACATACATGTAGAGATTCAATCTGTTCACTGAAATTGTATTGAGAGAAACATAGTAGATTTGAGGAGGCATCGCCAGTATGGACAGAGTGTTTAGCTATAAGGAATGGAAACCGATCTCACCTATGTCTTGAAGGCTTACCATGTGCAAAGGAAATAAATAATACATCTAACCTATAGTTTTAATAGTCTTTGTTTTTTAAGTAAAACCAAGAAATATTTCTACCTGACCCATGAAAACAAAAAAAAATGCTTATATTTCAAATAGCTCTTCCAAGTTTTTGTAATAGATGCATCATAATATTTGCTTGTATCATCATCCCATCTGCAATCGAAGTCAGTATATGATATTAAAGACATTTGGCGTTAAGATCTTGCAAGGATATTTGTTTTTCTGCCATTCGCTTATAGCGTTATACAGATTTTACCTAAAAGCTACAGAAATTTGTTGACATAGCTTAACATGAACCAACGTCTTCCTGAAAGGCACATAATTAATTAAATAATAAGATGAAGGTGAACCAACCTTGTGTAGTTTCAAGCTGGGTTAGAATTGCACTTGATAATATCCAACCTATAGTGTAGGAATGAATTTTGAGGGCCAAGACATGTCAACCTGAAACAAACTTTAATTGGTGACACTGATATTAAAATGCAACAGGCCCTCAAAGAAAAGACCAGAAAACTTGTCAGCATCAGCAGCTGGAATAAGAAAATAATCATGAATAAAGTACTACCAGAATCGCAAGTTCTAGCCATGAGCGCGGAACCTCGCTGACGAGCCACTATCACTCCCTCGTCAGACAATACATGCCTACATAGCAAGTCATAAACAGACACATTTCAGTACAACACATTGTCATTGCAGCAGGGACCATTTCATTTGAATATATTTGCTTGTTTGGCCAAGAAAAAACATTAGAAAACTACTCAGAACTCATTTTCCTATTAATAAGTAAAAAAAATAGCGTCACCATATAGAAACAATGCAGTCAGTAAAAACGAAATGCAGTTAATGGCAGAGCCAAGCAAAGAATGGCTAAAGATTATTTCTAGCCACGACAATGAGAAAATACGAGTTGTTAGTAGATCAATCACGAATCGAAGATTTTTCGCTTGTGCATCTTGTACTTACCGAGAGGAAGTGGTTACTTTCACAGGTTCAAAGGAGCCAACAACACAAACAAGATCCTCTCTTACTGACACAGTTCTACTTGAAAACAAATATAGACAAGCTTCTGCAAGGGAAACACGAACCTGGGGGGAAAAAATGAGAATATAGGCAGAGATCAAACCATGAGCACCCGCAAGAAACCCCCTAGTCTGGTTCTTACGAACCAGCATCCCAAAAAGGAACCAGCAAGCCCGGGATACAAGCTGAAAGCTGAAACTGTATAGGATCAACAAACTGGACATGGTGGATGCTGACGAAAGGAGTGATTGGATGAGAAGCCAGTATACCACGGGCATTGCTTCTGACATCCCACTTATAATGACATCAGGGAAAGTAAATAAATTAGAGTAGGAAGGTTAGAGGGATGTATTCAAAATTCCAAATCCAAAATAAATTATCTTTTGGGAATGAGCTATTATCTTTTGCTAATGATGCAATGCCTATTCGACAGAGATATATACAAAATATAGTACTGTAAAGCAAGTAAATAACTAACCAAAGGAAATTAACATCCAAGGCCAAAGAAAGTTGCTATCACTATCATAAACACTCTGGCAAGGCGTTCAAAACGTCATATAACTAACACATCAAAAGAGTGAGGAATTTATGCCTAATCTTAGAGCAATTAGCAAATAACCTGGAATCACAACCTGGCAGCACTGCTTAAATTGACTTAGAGAAATTTATGCCTCGCCTAAATCCGTATGCATCGCACTGATGCAGAGGCATATCGATGCCAAAAATTAAATGCATTCAATCATCCCATGTAAATTTCTGAATATATTGAGGAGATCGTCTCACTGAACCCCTTGTGCATATATATAGACAAAATCCCTACCTAGGAAGAATACAAACAAAAACTACTACATGTACGAATTTTAAAAAGAAAAAATATACGGGGATCTGGAGCAGGTACTGCAACCCAAGAAGATGAAAAGGGATAAGAATGGATACCATCACATGCTTCTATGCTCTATGCCGGCACGACTCATGTTATGTTGAGAGATAAGCGGAGGAGGAGCAGCGTGGGGAGCAACAGAGGAACGAGTAGCACGGTGGCGAGCAGCAGCGCCAGTGTGTGGCGGCACCCCTAAAACCTACGGTACAACAGAGGGGAAGAAAGATGAGCAGGAGTTTACCATGGCCGGAGCAAGGTCACCGTGCAGGTCGCCGCCCTTGTTAAAGTCCGCCGCCGTCGTCCCTAGCCGTGGCCGTCGCGGAGGTCGATGCCGCCACCGGCACCAACGTCCAAGGAAAGCTCCAAGACACGGCTTCTCCTCCTCACCTCCAGGCCCCACTCCTCCACTTCCCGCCTTGGAGCTGCCACGCCGCCATGAGCGAGCCACCACGAGATGGCTAACTTCGAGTCCACCGGAACGTTGGTGCCCTCACGCTGGGCGCCGCTGCGTCCTCCCCCGCCATCCTCTGGTGGATTTGCGCTTCCATCGCCTGGACAACGAGCCAAAACTGTGGGAGAAAAAGAGAAAAGGGGATCTAGGGTTCGTGTTATTGGGGCAGTTTGCGATGGCGTCTTTTTCTCTCCTTCCCCGAACGCACGCCTCTTCACCGCCTGCCAAGGACAAAACGAGCCAGATGAGCGACAAATCGGCACGCCATCGCCAGCCAAAACAAGACACGTGGACATGCGCAGATGGCCGGCAGGTGGTTCGCGGTTACTTGTTTTAGATGATCAAGCAGAAGGAATGATAGGCAATTTATTTACAAATTTGACGAATGAGGCTATTGATGAGTCCCCACAACAGTTGTTGATGCTACAAATTTGATGAACGAGTCTATTGATGAGTCCCCACAGCCAGTTGTTCATGATACCATATCATACATTGGTGTTGAACCAAATATGCCAAACATTGACACAAGGACAAGCACTTTTAATGATGCAACAAACCCTACAACATGTGGACCAGCAACTGACGATGGTGATGCACCATCCCAACCAAACGAGTCATACATTGGTTTGCGTTTTGACACACTTCTAGATGTGAAGCGTCACTACAACATGTATGCTACTGTGAAAGGCTTTTCTATCAAACAGAATACTTCTAGGAGGTCGGCATACACTAGTGTGCTAGAGAAACATCAATTTATGTGCAACAAAAACCAAAATCCGCACAAGGATGATGGGGGAGCTGAGAAGTTCCCGTCGTTGGACATGTTCCAGACCCGGTGGAACCAAATTCTCAAGTCAAAGGAGGTGCAGAGATTGAAATGGTTGTTGCAGAAATCAGTGGGCAAGGCAAGAAGAAGAAGGGGCCAAAGAAGAGGAAGAGAGAAAGTATTCCACAAACTAATTGCAAGGATAAAATGGTGGCGAAGCTTAAAATGGCGGATGGGAACTTATTGTTGCTGAACATAATCATCCCAACATCAACAAACCGTCGCTCATAAAGTACTTGAGGTCACACCAAGATATCCCTTCCGAGGAAAGGAAATTTGTGAAAATTCTACACGATACAAACTTGCCTGCAGATAATAGGGTATTTTCTGTTGGTACTTATGTTCCTTTTGCATGTTCATTTTTTGTAGATGAATACATTAGTTGGTTACTTAATTTGCTACTAAGAGTTCCTTGAATTATAGAATTCATGGCTATTGTGTAAGAAAAAAGATGATACATTCATTTTAGTTTGGCAGAAAATGGTTATGACAAAAACAAAAGGTCAGCAATAAAAATGGCAACTTGCAGTAAAAAAATGTTATCAGTTTGTTTGTTCACTTAGGCAACTAGTTTGAATAAAAGAAGTAAAATAAAAGAACACAAAGAAAGAAAGTTGTAAGAAAAATATAGAAGTGGTTTCCTAGCATAGTATGTTAGTTTAAAACAGCTATATCAAGATTTGAAGCAATAATAGTATGGAAAAAAAAATTACAAGTTGCTCACTTTATTTGTATAGTTGCTGGTATCGGTTATCTAAATTGCTGGAAATGTTTACCTTTTTTACTTTGTTTTGAAAATATGGTTTTTGTGTGCACACTTGTTGCAAGAAAAAAAATGGGTATCATGTCCGCATTCTACGGGATAGAGTTGCTTGTTCCATACACGGCAAAAACGAAAACGAATTACTGCTGCACTCTCAATAAAGGGACTAGAGATAGTGGTATGGCTGGCGTTATAGATCATTTCATAGAGCAGATAGATAAAGATTTTGATTACTGGTTCCGTGTTTAAATGGATGAGGAAGAGAGGGTTGAGAATATTTTTTGGATCGACGGTGCTGCTCGCAGGTCATACAAGGAAGCTTATCATGATTGTGTGTCCTTTGATATGACATACTTGACGAATATGTATAATATGCCCGTTGATCCGTTTGTAGGCATAAACAGGCACGGACAATTTATAATGCTGGGATCCGCGTTTGTTAGGAGGGAGTTGGCAACCAATTTTGACTAGATTTTCACAACATTTTTTGATGCAATGGGCGGCCTGCAAGCACTCAATATTATCACAGACCAAGATACCGGTATAAAGACATCAATACAAAGGATTTTCCGCAACTAAATACACCGCAAATGCCACTGGCACATTGTGGATAAGGCACAGGGGAAAGTGGGCCCTGTACCTGGACGGAACCTAGAGCTGGCTATAGATTTCAATGACCGCTCTGACTTCAGTTTTAGCCCGGAAGAATTTGAGAAAAAATGGGCACTATTTTGGGCAAATGGCCAAATGTTGCAAAGCTATATGAAGACCGTCAATACTGGATTCCATGCTATTTCAAGCACCGTCTCTTCCCTTTATTGGAATCAACGCAACGCAGCGAAGGGTTTAATGCGGTTCTAAAACGTTACGTAAACCCGCACAAGTTTATGCTCAAATTTACCAAGCAATATGAGAAAATTCAGGTTCATATACTTGTTAAAGAAGGAGGGAATGATAACACAAATTTTTTGGAACTCAAAACATGGTCACCTTTTCTGATTCTGCAGCAATCTATGGAAGTGTTACCAAAAAAATATCTTAGGTTTCGTCACGAGTTTGAGCTCATTGGTAGATACAATGTCAATCAATTTGGCGGTAACTTTAATAGGCTAGAACCAAACAGAGGTTGGTGCGCAAAGTATGGTTGTAGAACGTACTTAGTCACAATTAATAAAGAAGAAGTCATGTATTCTTGCAAGTTTTTGAAGATGGGCGTGGATGGTATTCTACGTTGTCACATACTGAAAATTTCCACCCACCTAGGGGTTGATGTTATACCATACCGCTATATACTGAAACGTTGGACGTAGGAGACTGTTTCTAATGGCGCGCATCATGTAGGTGACTATTAGCCAAATGTGATGCCTCTAGTGTCGCACATGGAGACGCGACATGCCAACTCTACTATGACTTTCAAAAGGTTGCCAAAGTTGATCGTCGGCCTGATGCATCTATTTCTATCCTGAACAGAGATATAGGCGCTGCAGCTATAGAAATACCGCAGTTGAACAAGTCGCAAAAAAAAACGAGACATCAGGGCCATTAAACAGTGCTCCTGGTCATAGGGACCCCCAAAAGTCGACAACAAAAGACACTGTATTGTGCAGCTCTAGAGTTACATCCCAAACAAAAGATAGAGTGCAACTCACACATGTGCCAAACAAATGATATGTTTCTGCCCACCCTTCATTGCCTCCACACTCTTTCTATGCAAGACATGTGCTAAATTTAATTTATTTGAGCCAGATACATCGAAAAGGCTCAGAAAAGTCGAAAATACACAATAACAAATTCCTTTTCTTTTATGGGGAACACAAACTATATTTACATATCTCATGACGGATATATGCCATGGACAAAAATAAAAAAAGTGATAGTGCACACATATAAAATCTTATGATTTTATGAAAACGTTGAATGATATGCAGAAAATCCGTTCGAGAGTTCCATTTTAATTAAAAAAATAAGCTATTTTTCTTGAGGGATTAAGCTCGCCAAGGGTGCGACTAGAAAAAGGACGGTCTCTCAGAAGGGAGAAAAGGCCTAGCGAGGAGCGCTCCGGTGGCGAAAAGTGTCACGCGCGGAGGGCACCCCGTAGCGAACCGTTTTTAGGGTCGCGGGTATTTTCCCTTTTGTCGGTACCGGCCGACGCACCCGCAAACCCGCTAGCGGGTGGTTTTTCCCTTTTTTCTCTTTTTCTCTTTGGAACACGCGCGCACGCACAGATTTTTCAAAAAAAATTCATTCAGAGATTCCCGCCGTTTTCCCTTTCCCGTTCCCGCCGTTTTCCCTTTCCCTTTTTTCCTTTGTCATTTTCGGGTAGCGAGTTTTCACGGTAAGTAATGGGAGGGAGGTAACAACTTTCAAATACAAAATACTATTTTAAAATTACAAATAAAAAGTAAAATAAATTAAGACATAATATGAATTTATTTATAAGGCTCGTTATTTTTTGAAGGCTACGACACAAACAAAAGAACAAGTGCGCCTACGTTGCACAACGGCTCGGCTTCTCCTCGTTATTTTTTGACGGCTCGACTTCGTCTCGATAACCATTTGTAAATATCTTGAAGGGGGTACATAAGTCGTTGTGCGCATATGTCGAAGCATGCATTGGTCGTAGTGCGTATATCTTGAAAGTATACATACAAACGTTGTTTCTGAAAGTCTGGGCGTACACCAGATGTTCACACTAGTGTACATCCTCTTGGGCATACACCCATGTTGATTATGGGCGTACAAAGTTTCTAGTGAAAGTACGCATACACACGTTGTTTCTGAAGCCTGGGCGTACATCCGCGTTTCACATGAGTGTACATGCTCTTCGGCATACACCCGTGTTGATTCTGGGTGCTCAAAGAAGTATAGACTACTAGTATGACTGGATGTACATACTGTTAGCTTGAGGAGTACAAGCTATTAACATGAGAAGTATAGTTTATGAGAATATATGGAAGTATGCATTGTTAGCATTAGAAGTACAAAAGATGATCTATTTGAAGTACAAACCACAAGAGTTGGAATTTATATCATGCGAGCCTTTTACTGATCGATTGAGTAATAATAGAGTTGATTTAACAAACCACGGGAATTTCAAAGAAATTAGAAGCATAAGTTTTCAAACAAAGTAGCGGTAAAAGTACACACTATTGTCCATAGAGTAGTAGTGGAGTTCGTTTAACATACGACGGGAAGTTCACCATATCGCTTCTCAATATACGACAGAAAGTTCAACATACGACAAAAAATATACAAAATAAGTTTGGAAAAGCATTCTCTTCTTCTCTTTCATCAATCTCTTCTCAAGTGAACCTTAGATAGTTGTCCATTATTTTCTCAAGATCAGCTGTTTTGTTTTCTCTATTATTGACCAGCCTTGCAGTCACCTTGATCCGGAAAGTATAGATATCTATGTTGAACTCATTCATCTTCTTGCCATTGAAATTTTCCATAAATAATATGTAGAAGTATCCGCAATCTTGCCTGTAAAATCATCAAAGATATTTTAGTAATATTATTACGTGCAAATTGTTACATAAAATTTATAGTTAAAAAAAACTTACTTTGTTGTCTGGCGTGGATGCTCCGGAGTGTAAAGCGTTAACTTTTCACAGTCCATCTTGGATATTTTTGACTCATTTACCAGTGTGATGAAGTTTTTCAGTTGATTAAAAAATAATTGTATCCTATTAGTACAATCAACTAGTCCACTTGTGAGAAAAAAAAATTATAATAAGATTTGATTAGCAACTAACCAGATTATTTGCTGCATCTTCCAACACGCTAGTATTATCGTCTTTCATCATCGAGTCAAAAACGTGGAACTGTTTGTGAGGCAAGTTCAAGCAACATATGATCCAGTGTTCCTTCTGAACAATTGGAAAATATAGCTACACGGTACAAACAAATAACTGTCAAGTTATGAATGAAAAAACGTAACATGTCAATAAAAGCATCGGCACAACAAATTTTGTTAAATTTAAAACTTACAATACCATCTTTTACAAGTTTGTACTCCTTGTTTAGAGCCTTCGGCTCTTTGATGTTATCTTTTGCTTTGAAACTTGAAGGATCAGCAATAAGCTTTTCCTGTAGTATGGGAATTTTACATATTAACGTTTTATACTTCCTGATTTGAATGTGTCAACAAAATGGTGTTTATATTTATAGTCATGGAGCAAGATAAAGCATATTTCTTCTTGTCTAATTCTTTTGCAATTTTATTGAAATCCTCTAACCACACACACCCATCATTTTAGAGTTTAAGAATTTTCGTGGTCTCGGAGATTCTAAAAAAGGTTTGTACGTATAATATGTACGACCAATCTGGATGAAAATGGGCCTGCAATATGATTTAGAAAATAGTAAAGCTTATGTTATATAGCTCACAAACGATCATCATGTTATCAAAAACTCATGTTATCGCAAACTCTTTGAGATAGTACTTACTGTTGTTCCTTTTGTTCTTTCTTACTCAACCTTTTCAATTTGCGCCCATGTGTCACATACTTTCACCAGTTTTGAAATTCTTCGTCAGTGGTCAGAAATGTTATTTCTGGTAATTTTTTATTCTCACTTTTTCTTCCCTTTCGTTGAGTCTTTGTTTTGTCATCCCCTTCTTCGTGCTGAATTTTTTCAAATTCTGAAAGAACCATATGAAAAATAGTAAGCCTTATATTTTTTTTAAATAGGTTAAAGCTATATTTCTATGTAATTTATGTATATTAATTGAAGCATCGGAAATCTTTTTTCTAACATGTTTCATTGGGCTCACCTGGTGATGCAACTTTTGTGAAATCTTCTTTTCCTTCTTCAGTGTTTCCTTCTTCGTTGGTTGCTGCAACCTCACTTGAGACGGTTGTAGTATATTCCTTTTCTTGGCCTATGTTAGAGTATCATGTAATTGTTTGTAAGAAAATATATAATAATAAATTTAATTATTTATACGCTTTTGATAATCATATTTGTTTGATCCGTTTGTTAGAACCATTTGCCTTGGTCACAAATGTTGTTGCAGCAGATGGCAGAACATCTTTTCCTGCTTCATCGATGATATGTGTTGTTCCAGATTCTTCAACCTCTCTGGAGTCACTGGTCAGCTTGGTTGTATCTGTTAATAGTTCAAATGTTAGTAAGTTTTTTAATTGCACAATAATTACAAACAGTTTTAATAAAAAGGCATTTGCAGTCACCAGTCCCTTGCATGTATGTGCTGGAACATGGGTTGAATCATTAGCTGATTCCACAATTCTCTCCTCTACGACTGGTGGCAAAACCTTGTGTGTGTATTCTTTTGCATGTTGTTGTCGATGTCACAGGTTAGAAAAAAACATATCTATATCACACATTTTCCATTACCTATTGTTGTCGGTGCTGCAGCCGTTGTTGGTAGAGTATTGCACAAATCAGTTATTGCTTCAATGCTTTTATCGACTGTTTCACAGTGTAGATCCTTTCTTGAATCATCTTATCCCTTGTTATTCTCCGCTCCTATTTTATAGTAACATTTATTTATATAAAAAAATTATGGAAACTAACAATTATATAAAACGGAAATATCAATTAAATTTAAGGAAACGATATGTTTGTAACCTGACGTTGTAGGCATGTCCAGCGTTGCATCGTTGGCCGAGACATCTTCTTCCACAATTATCTCGTTTTCTTCTTTGCTTCCTTTACCTTTGCTTTGTATTTCTTCCTGGATGCTACCAAACAACCTAAAAGATTCGCGCAGATGGAATGTTGTCATATGTAGATGACTAAGAAACTCAGCATTCTTTGTCAGGTTTTTTTCTACACCATCTTTGTCGGAACCACTTTTTTCCTTGATTCTGTGTTGTTCTCCCATGTTCTATGTTAGCTCTAATGTTCTTGCAAGTAGAGAATCAATCTCTCTCAGTGTTGAAGCTGGTTCATCCACTGTGCTCTCCTTAATTGGGATTTCTGCTGCAGTTGAGCTGCTTTTTCGTTTGAGAGATCTTTTGGTAGTAAACAATGTCACCTACATCCTTCCACTGCATTATTTCAAAAGGCAGATTGGTCACAGTGTGAGAACAATCTAACTGTTTGGTATTAACATTTTTGAAACATTGCATACATAATGTAATTTCACATATTCACTTACCGATAAGAATCCGTAATCAAATGGTTTTAGTTCATCCTCTTCAATTTTTCATGTGTCTGCTGTTGCAATCTTCTTAAGTTTCTCTATGTCCATGTAGTGTGTTCGAGGTGTTCTCTTGTCAGCTTCAGAAACGTTAACTTTGTTGCAACAGTCAAGATACATCAACAAAGGAGCTATGGTGCAACATGGTACTACTTTGTTTCTTGGCACTTGTTGCTCTGTATTTCCCCAGTGTTATGTTAAGTTCATCAACCAGTAACTGGCATATATTCTTGTCTTTCATTTCTTCTACTACCAGATTCCTAACCATTCGTGCTTCTATCGAAACACGCGTTGTTGTACCTGGGAAAATGACCTTCATGTACATTATCAAAACGAATACTCTTAGTGTCAGGTCATCTTTGGTCTCGTCTTCCACTAGCTGTTCTAACTTACGACGCAGGTCATATGTTTTTATTGTTGTTTTCTTGTCAAGCCCAAGCTTCTCTTTTAATTTATCCAATGTGTCATCGTCATTGGCCTTTTCTGGAGGTCTTTGAGCTGTTTTTGTTCCATGTGGAAGCCCAAACAGAAGATGTATTACATAAGCGGTGATCTCTATCTGCTTGTTTTTTGTACCAACCCGAAGTTTCATTGTCTTTGGGTCTATATCATTCATCACCAAGCATGCAAGGCGTGTGTTAGGGAATTCTCTGATTTTTCCATCTAACGTAGGTCCCAGCCCTTCTTTTCGGAGCCTCTCCAAATGTCGATTCTTTTAACAGTTTGACACACTTATAGAACTCCTTCAGTGAACACCGCATAGTTCTTGTGTTCTTTATATCCAATTTCTTCTTCCCATGTTTCCTTTTGTACGCTTTTTTTCTTTGTATCTTTCTGATCATTGTTCCTTTGTACCTGCATTTTAAATTGGATATAATGGGAAATCATAATAATGTAATACAGTTATTGTTGAACTGAATAACCCTTTCTAACACTTCTGTACATCTTGCACAACAATGCTTGTGCAACATATACCTTTTGCTCGCAGTCCCCTTGTTCGTAGTCTTCATCGTCGTTGGCATCTATATCTTTATGTTGTTCTTCTCCATACTCTTCATTGCTTGAATTTTCCCCATCACCTTGAGCAGTAGTTTTTTTCAATGTTTTGAAAAGTGTGGGCTCTTTCTCTTTTTTGAAACATTTGCAACTTCTTGCGGCTTTGCGCTGACAGATGTTTTCTTACTTGCTCTTGTAGTTCTCTTCTTTGGATTAGACCGTACTTGCTCAACATTGGTGGGTTCTTCTGACTCTAGTGCCCTTTTTTTTCCTTTCTCTTGCTTTCTTAATAGATTTTTCTTTTTCTTCTTCAGCTGTATTTTCTTCATTAGGCTCCGGAGGTATAATAGCCAGCGGCTCCCATGCTGACATCTGAGGAATGGAAATTTCATCTGTATTTTTTCATTAAAAAAATCCACCATATTCATAGTGGGAAAGAAAATTGCCAACATTATCTTACATTTAATAGATGAAACTCCATATTCCAGTAAGTAATTAGCTATTATAATTATTCTCTCTACTAATTGTATAATAATAATTAGCTAATAGTTTAAACCTTAGATTGAAGCAAACCCTAGGTTCCGGTAAATATTTGTGATACGACCTACTTTCAGATTCGAAACAACATGGCTACATGTGATGATAGATTTAAGTTTGTACTGATGAATCTAACCATCCCCCTTGAGATTTATAGTTCCGTCTCCGGTATTGCCCGCGGTCAAATTGATGTGATGCGGTAGATCTTGTTCGACGGACTGAGGAAGGGGATGACGGCGCCGGAGAGGACAGCGCGCTGAGCTCTAATCGACTGCAGCGCAGCGTTGCAGAGGGGTTAGAGTTTGCTCTTCCGCCGCACGGAATGCTTGCCCTCCGAGCTGTGCTCTCCCGCCGTACTGAATCTGTTGTATTAGTAATTCGACCACCCCGACGGCGAACGCAGCTCGTCGTTTGATAATACTGGATTTGTGGGGGTTTGGGTGAATCCGCCTGCTTGTCTTTCTGTGGTGTGTGTTATTCGGTGCTTGGTGTTTTTTTTACTCACTTAGTGTTTTGGCCGGGTTTTTTAGTTTGTTGTTAGTCTAATTATTATTTATTGACATCTAGGCCCCACAGCTTCACGGTCCCACCATTTATACAGCCTAACTCTTAAGTACAGAAGCGAAGGAGGATGAGTGGTGTACATTCATTAGGAGATAAGATATACGTCCAATAGTTGTGTGTATGTACATGTTGAAAAAACTTGTCTACACTTTATGTAACAGTTATCGTGTACATTCGGTATCGACTAATATGTACATTCCACTATTTGTTTACTTTTTCATTTGGTAACATGTTGTTTCTATGTAACATGTCGATTATTTTGTAGATCAATTAGCTTAGTGGATATACATCTAAACTTTGTGTGCGAGTACCCCAGGATAGAACGTGTTACAAAAAGTTCAAACGAGCTACTGCGTTATGTACACGATAAATTATACTGAACGTACACAATATTAGTTTCTAGAAGTTCACACACGATTTTTTCCATATGTACCCCCAACAAATCTCTATCAGTAGTAGAGGTAACATGTTCCGAAAGGTACATTTTACAAGAAGTTGATGTACTGTTTACATAATGCCCGTACGTCACATAGACAATTTCGTGTACATCTAGAGGCTTAGTGGATATACACCAACTAGTCTTTGTTTTTTAATTATACATTCAGTAGCCTCGTCTCTGAAACATGCAGTACATTGCATGTGTTCATCCTGTAGCATAACGAGTATGAGTGTACAAGCATAAGAAGTTTTCCGATCATGATTGTACATGTTTTTTTTCGGTGTAATTTTTCATTGTCTTGTCGACTACGCTACGGAATAAATCACCACTCCTATCAACTTGTCAACCGAACGGTGTATAACTGCTCTTCACTGCAATATTTTTATCATCATAAATACACATTCGACGAGCGTGAACTTCTAGTAACTGCTATGATGTACACTGATTATCAGGTAATATGCACATTCCGTCAGTAGCGCGTTTGTACTTTGTGTAACATACTGTCCCTACGTCTTGAAGACATTTTTGTGTACATCAAATAGCACAGTGGATGTACATTCAGTAGTTGCATATGTGAGTGTAAAGCGTTAGTGTACATGCAGAAGTAGTTATGTGAACCCACGACGCCCACTAACTATGACATAACTTTTTATATTTTTTTGGTGTAATTGTTTAAATTTTTCTCAACCCCGCAACAGGATATATCACCCCCACGTCCCCACCCACTAACTTGCCTTCTGAACCGTCTATAAATGCTCTCCATTGCAGTTTTCATCGTCATCATAACTACACCGTCGACGAGCAGTGTTCTTGTTTTTGTTTGTTCAATCACCGTTCTGCATTCGGCATGGACGAGGGTAGCAGTAGCAAGGCCAAGTGTGTTGTTTCTGAGATTGCTTCTGGTCCCTTGGAAGGCATCACCGAAAACTCCGACTTGCTGGCCATTGCTAGGATTTCTGGTGGTGTTCCTGGCATGCGGAAGGCTATCGAGGATGATGCGGGGTTTCCTTTTCATTCCCCATGCCTCCTGCATTCTGACCCCATAACATGGCCTAATGACCGTAACCAACAGGTATTTTCGAGATGATTTGTGTTCTATTCAGTCAGGATTTCTTCTTTTTTAATACAAGTTCGCATACTTCCTAAATTTTGTTGTTTTCCTTGTAGGGTATTAATGCGATGCTGATGCCGTTAGACGCACCTTCTGCAAGAGCTTTTGTTCCTACTGTTGTTGTCGGCCCTGGACTGAAGCATTGAGTTGGGGCAAATGGTGAATGGGTTTCAATTGTTTAGGAGGATGCACGTTGGTACCTTCTTAATGTCTACACAAATGTAGAAATTGAAGTACCTTCTGTTCAAAATTTTGGTATTTTACCTCGCCATCACGCATTCATGTACAACCACGACATGGCTTGTATCCCTCTGCAGAAGATCCAGAGTGCTTCTACTCCTTTTTTTCACGGAGATAGGTGGAAGTATTATCTAATTGCAGTTTTTGATAAGTTCATTGGTATCATGCGAGATGGCATCGATGCGAATTGGCGGATCCTTCATAATGATTTCCTTGCTCCATCGAGATATGTTGATGTCATTCTTGTTGGGGAAAGAATCCTCGATGTCACTGCTCCTAACAGTGATGTCCTTGTTTGGGAACCAACTGTTTGGGGGTGAGATTAACCATTCTATATCCCTCTACCTTTGGTTTGAAAACATAGTAATTATTGCTTAGTATTATGTATTAATTGTTCTTATAACCCATTCATCTTTTATATAACCCTGTCTAGCTATTATTTTGTAATAATCATATGTACTCGAAAGGTAGTCAGAAAAATAGCACTGCAATTTCACCACCAACATTGTCAACAAAACAAAATTTTATTTATTTATTGCCATGTTTAATTTATTTATTTAGATATATATTCAATTCATGATGTAAGTTCATAATTAATTGGTATTGATATGTAATCATACTTAAAATTTATCAGGCGTTCATGCGGCTCCACGTGTCATTCCTCCTTCTACTATTGTGGGCGTTCCAAGCATTCAAGCACCTGTCGATGGTGAAAATGTTTCATCTCGATGATGGTTTCTTCCTTCTGCAGTGGATCATCATATTCTATGGGTTCATATCAGGGGTCATCGAGTTAGTGAAGGAGCAGAAAAAAATCACATGGGCAGGGAACTGTTGTCCTATCCTTCTCTCCGTTGCCATGTTTATGCAAAATCTATGTATGACCTTTACAACCTTGTTGAGCCAGTCTGGGTCAAGAAGGACAGTCTAGATGGAGGCTCCCTGTTTGTTGGGATGATTTATCCTTTCATTCTTTCTATGCACGGTAGAGCTGCTGTCAATCCCAGTGTATCTGTTGTCAATGCTGATGTTGAACTCCCTATTTTCATACCAAATTGTGTGTTTGCTTCGCACGCACGGGGCAGTCACTATCCTAACCAATTCCAGATGGGTGCTGTCTTGAAGTGGATGGTAGACTTGCTACGATTGGTTCATATTTCGAGTATGCTCCACCAGGTTGGGGTCATATGGTTGATCTGTGTGATTCGTGCCTAAGATTCCGCAGGTATGAGTTGGTTGGGGTCAGCAGCATTGATCTTCTTGCAGCTTTTGGTGCCTGCTAGTCCTTTGCATAGACATCACGAAGGCGCCAGGTTGTTAATTGGAGAACTTAAAAAGACTCACCCTTCGTGCCTGATATGGTTTAAGTTTGGATGTTCTTTTAGTTTGGTGAAAGCTATTTGTCGCAGTATTAGTCTAGTTTCATTTGGTTAAGGTGTATGTTGTAGCATTTGTTTGGCTAAGTTGTATGCCTTAGCATTGTATTAAGTTGTTGGACCTGTATTTCTTTGTTGTTTCATTCTGACCAAAATGTTAATGTTATGCAAATCAAATCAGCCATTGTTCTCTCTTATTCTGCTAATAATAATAGGTTAATATATCAGCTAATATGTACATTCTAGTACAAGTGAGCGTGTACTGTAGCTTGCATGATGTTTGCACGTCATATAGTGCTTTGTTGTTGTCTTACATCTTGGAATATCGTATGTGAATTTCCATAAACATGTAGGGGGTACATTCCATCTGCAGCGCACATGCACTCTGATAGTATGATGTATAATTTTTTGTCGTATAGTACTCACTTTTGTGTCTGCTTCGAGAAAAGAAAATATTTTTAAAACATCCAGCAACATCTTCTGTGTGCATAGAGCCTCAGTTAGTTTGTACATTTCAGAAGCTACTCACGTGTGCTTTGGGGTCATGAGGCTTGTACGACATAAATCTTTTTATGTGTACATCAATTATATTTGTTAGTTGATGTTGTACATCGGTAGAAGACTAGATATATGCATAGTAACAAAAAACGGATGTAAATTGTAGTAACAACTATTGTGTACATGCAGTGTCGGTGTTTTCGTACACTCGGTGGAGGTGTAGTTGTACATTGAGTAATACGTTGTCTATAGGTCATACAACATTCTCGTTTACCATACGTGTATTACAAATTTCATATGTCGCTTTTTTGGAGGAAATAATTTGAAAAAAAAACGTCATACATCACTTTTATGTTGAATTAAAAGGAGGTAAATGTTGTACAAATTATAACAGTCAAATTTTTGGAATTGTAAAAGACATCTTAAATTTTTTGGAATTGTAAAAGACGTCTTAAATTTTTTGGAATTGTAAAAGACGTCTTAAACTTTCTGGAATTGTAAAAGACTGCATTAACTCCTCACGCATTGTGTTCATTTTATTCTTATTACGCGTTTTTTTTATGTGTCCACGTTCTCACTCCACGCAGTTATCCAGAACGTGGGGTCTCTACATTTGCACTACTATTAGTAACTACTCTATTCCTCGGGCATTAACTCCCACACATACACTCTTTGTATCATTCCTTGCATAGCATCACTCCTCATTTCTTTTCTTGCACAACATGAATCCACCAATGGAAATCGGTGGAAGTAGCATGCATGCATCAATGACTGGTGTTCTTGCTTCCGGTCCTTTGGGAGACATCATCGATCGTTCGGATGTCTTCCCCGTTGCACGTATGTCTCGTGGTCTACCAGAAGTTCGTCAAGCAATTAGAGACCATTATGGGATTCCATTTGGTTTGTATTCTTTGCTTCATTGTGATACTCCCCAGGAGTCTTTTGATGGTCGTGATTCACCGATATTCATAGTTTGAACTTTGTTGATCTATTTTTCTTCCTATCTATTGCGGTCTGACTGATTTATCATCTGTCATCTGTCTTACGAATTCCATGTAAAATATGTCAGGGCATTGATGCTTCTCTAATGCCATTGGATGCGCCGGCGGCAAGAGCATTAATTCCTTGTAGATCTCTTGGACGTGCAAACAAGCACTAGGTTGGGGCTTATGGTGAATGGCTGGCACTTGTGCAGGATGGCCAACGTTGGTATCTGTTCCATGTCTACACCATGGAGGAGATTGAAGTTCCAGCTATTTGTAATGTTGTTATTCATTCATATGATCCGTTCAGGTATCGTTTCAATATGATTCATAGTCTGGAACTGCTGAAGATCCAGGTAAGGAATGAGCCATTCGTTGTGAATGGTGTATGACACTACGATCTTGTAGCAGTGTTTGACAAAGTTGTTGCTATCATGCGTGGTGGTCTTGATCCTCGGTGGAGGATTCTTAAGAATAATTATCTTGCACTGTCAACGTACGTCGATGCTATTATGTACAATCAAGTAATATATGCTATCGTCGAGCCACAAGGGATGTTATTGTGTGGGATCATATGGAATGGGGTTAGTTTCCAACATTTATATATCTCAATATGTTTTTATTTTATTTTTCTAATGATCTGCCTATTGAATCCTTATTTGTATGTTTCTACCCACTTTTCATAATCGTGATTATTTTTTATAGATCGTTCATTTTATTGTTTTGTTGCCAGTATTCTTTAACTTTATGTGAGATGAATTTAAATCGTCTCTGATTAGTGATTTTACTTTCAAAATCAACTCTTTGTCACTGTTGTTCATTTATTTAGTGTTTTACTTCTTTTTTTTGCTTTAATCAATTTTTTTAATCTATAACAGGATGTGGTGAAGCACCCCGTGTCATACGTGCTCCTGTGATAGAAGACATTGAAGCAATGCAGGGAATTGCTCATGGTGCCATTGATATTGCAGCAAGTCGTAGGTTCCATTCTTCTGATCTTGGTGGCGTTTTTGGTGGCAACATTGTTTTGGTTCGTATCATTGGCACTCCAGAAGTTGAAGGTTCTCCAATAATTCATATGGAAAATAGAGAGTTGCACAGCTATCCATTGGTTCGTTGTTTTGTCTACTCGAAGGATTCCCATCTTCTTGACCCTGTAGATGGTTCTGACTGGGTGAGGGGGGAAGATCTTCAAGGTGATTCTCTCTTTGTCGGTTTAAACTACCCCGTTTTCCTTGATGCTCCACATGAACTTGGTGAAAATGCTAGGGCGATCATCCCTGTGTTTGGAGCTAACTGTTTATTTGCTTCGCACGGGCGATGTAACGAAGGTCCGTCCCTTTACCCTGATTGGTGTCGTATACGTGTCAACGGAGGTGTTGCTATTGGATCTTCTTTGTTTTACGGTGCGATTAGCTGTGGTGAGTATCATGAGTCACCTATCTGGTTCGTGCCGACACTCACTCGAGACCTTGAGGCTGGCTCCGACAGTGACTCTGAGTAGATACTTGCACTGTTGGTTATATGATGGTTTACCCAAAAGTATCCATGAAGTATCTATCTATATGATAGTGTTATTTGTATCTAGTGTAGTTTGACATACAGTTCTTGATTTGTTTGCGTGGAGTGACAGTCCGTTTGTAAGTTTTAAATTATCCTGAACCTTTTTATTGTACTGTATTAAGGATTATGAACCATTTGATTACTGGATGTACTTCCACTAACACATATGTTGTACATGCATTATCGGGTAACATGTACATTCTAGCAGCAGTGCTGGTGTCCTTTGGGTAACCTGCCGCGCGTACGTGGTTTAACGTTCTGTATGTACATCTAGTAGCATAGTCGATACACGTCTACTAGCTTCGTTGTTGTACACGCTGAGATAAATGTGTCTAAACTTCCTTTAACATATAAAGTGTACAAGCAGTATGAGTTAACATGTACATTCCATCAGCACCGCTGGTGTCCTTTGCGTAACTTGTCATTCGTACACGGTTCAACGTCTGGTGTGTGCACCCAGTAGCACAGTGGATTCACATCTACTAGCTTCGTCGTTTAACGTTCCGTCTGTACATCCAGTAGCATAGTGGATACACATCTACTAGCTTTGTTGTTGTAAACGCTGAGAAAAAACGTGACTAAACTTCCTTTAACATATAAAGTGTACAAACAGTATGAGCTAACATGTACATTCCAGCAACAGTGCTGGTGTCTTCTGCGTAACTTGTCGTGCGTACATGATTTAACACTTGTTGCATACATCCAGTAGAGTAGAGTGGATACACGTCTACTAGAAGGTGTGAAATATTCCACTAACAGGTAATGTGTACAAGCAACATCGTGTAGTGTAAACTTTCCAGCAGCAGCGATGCGCTGGTGACCTTTGGGTAATTTGTGGAATGTACGTTGTTCAACGCTCGATGTCTACATCCAGTAGCATAGTTGATACACATCTACTAGCTTTGTGGCTGTACACGTGGAGAAAAGCGTGTGTAAAATTCCTGTAGCATATACGTTAATATGCAGTGTCACTTAATGAGTTCATCCCAGCAGCAACGCTTTTGTGCATTGTGCGTACATCTAGTAGCACAGTTTGTATACATCTTCAACCCTCGTGTTAGTTGGTGTACTGAAGGGGTCGTTGCATAGAAAACAAAAAATTCCTACGCGAGAGATCTAATCTAGGAGATGAAATCATAGGCCATAGAGAGAGTCTTAATAAGAACATACCCTCGAAGACACAAAGAGTTACGAGATCAAATCTCGTTGTTGGCGTAGTCTTACTCACACCGATCCCGATAGCGAGAAGATATGCATCGCAATCTGGTGGTGCCTTCGTGATCGGTCACACGTATGGTTGATGACGACCTTCGTTCCCTCGATCCAGCAGGGAGGCAGAAGTAGAGGATCCCTCGGAACTCCAGCAGCACGACTACGTGGTGGTAGTGAAGAATCCCACGTCCAGGGCTTCGCCAAGCCGAATACCATGGAATGGAGCAGCAGGTGGAGAGGAAGTGAGGTAGGCAAGTGTATGAGAGAGAGGGAGCTTATGCCGTCTATTTATAGGAGAGGGGGAAGCAGCCCAAGGAGGGTGCGGCCAGCCCATGGGTGTGCCCCCACCTCTTCCCTCATCATGTGAGTGGACACTCCACTCACACCCACTCATTTTCCCTTAAAAATCCACTTAGAAAATCCAAGAGTTTTTTTAATAAATAAATAAAACATTTTTTTATTTCAGCATTTGTTAATTCTATTAACAAACTTTTGCATATAGCACCTAGAATCATTTGTTAATTCTATTAACAACCATTCAATGAAAAAACCCTCGAACTATTTCAATTTTCCCCGAAACAATTTTGGTGCTGCCCAAAACATTCTTCGATATTCCGTATCCTCTCAAACGTGTCACCCTACGATTCGCGAATAAGATAGACATGATCGAGACTCCTCTCCGATCAATAATCAACAGCGGGATCTGGAGATCCGTGATGAATCCTATATATTCAACGATGACTCTCGTAATCGTGTGAACCGTCAACGTCGTGACTAATTCCCTTTATCTCGCGATATTTTACTTGTCCAAGATTCGATCATTGGTATCAACCATACCTTGTTCAATCTCGTTACCGACAAGTATTCTTTTCTCGTTCCCATGATATAACATCCTTGTGATCATATCACGTGCTTGCAAGCGGTGTCGATGTGATATCACCGAGAGGGCCCAGAGTAGATCTCTCCGTCATTTTGGATGGACAAATCCCACTCTTGATCCATGATCCTCAACTAATACCTTTTGAATACCTAACAGCACCTTTATAGTCACCCTGTTATGGTGTGACGTTTGATGACATCAAAGCACCCTTCCGGTACCAATGATTGGCATGATCTCATGGTCTAAGGAATAAGTTACTTCGTACGCAAGATATAACAATATAAACTAAACGACTTGATCGTCTTGTTATCTTGATATTGGGTCTATGTTCATCACATCATTCTTCTAATGACATGACCCCGTTATTAACAACATCCAATGTTCATGATCACGAAACCTTGATCATCTATTAATCAACGAGCTAGTTGAAAGAGAGGCTTTACTAGGAACCATTGTTTGTTTATTAAACACACATGTATCAACGTTTTGGTTAATACAATTCTAGCATGAGAAATAAACATTTATCATAAACAAGGAATAAGATAATAACCATTTTATTATTGCCTCTCAGGCATATTCCCTTTAGTCTCCTACTTGCACTAGATTCAATAATCTAGTCTTTAAGCACTTAACATATATGGCGTTCCAGTGTTATTACCATGCTTCGCATGTGGTAAACATCATTAAAAAGATCTGAACTATTCAGGTCCTATTGTATTTGCATTTTCTTTGCATCTACACGCATCACTCATTCTCTAATGAGATGGCTTTGTATATGTTTGGTCAATCGGTGAAACATTAATTCCTCAGCTTAAACCAATGTCACTAACATTGTAAAAATGTAGCTTCATAGTGTCAGCATTCTTGGAAATTAACCAAGTTCCGGTGAGACCTTAATTCCTCAGCTTAAACCAATGTTACTAACATTGTGAAAATGCAGCTTCATAGTGTGAGAATTCTTGGAAATTCACCAATTTCAATAAAGAACTCCTTGACACAAAATGCGCTTATTATATGTTGTCAACACAACGGTATACTTAGCCTTTGTTGTAGTATCCGCACAATACTTCAATTTTGAAACTCTTTCAAATCCAGCATGGAACTTTCTTCCAGCCTATTGTTCTACCCTTCATTACATGTTTTAATTGAGATAAAATCATTTTAATAGATGACAAGACTATTAGTGTAACATATTGTAATTAATATTTTGTCATTACTACATAGGAAAACATATCCTTATCATTTCTAAAATGACACAAGGATCTCTCCCACTGTTGTCTAATCATCATATGAATTATCCTGCTATAACATTTTATAGCATAGGACTCACCTGGTTGTGTACATAGCATGGAAACATGACTTAGAAATATCAACTTCAATGAGGCTCATCATGTGTCAAAAACACTTGAATCTTGCTCAATTATTTTCCATGTGACAAGAACTCCTTCTTGTCATTTCGATATTGACTTACTTCAATATTTCATCTATGTAATTTGGCTTTAATCATACAAGGCGCTTCAATCCATCTCTTATAGATATCAATGCCCAATATCTTCTAAGCCTTTCTTCAATATGAAAATCTTAACCGTGTTAATTTAAAAATACATATTTTCCAATCAACCATATGTCATCTACATAAAGTATTGGAAATATGTCATAGCGCTCCCACTTAATTTCTTGTAATTCTACAAGCATCTTTATCGTTCATGATGCAATCAAACTTTTTTGATAAATTCATTAAGGTAAAGATTTCAACTTCGTTATGCTCACTTCAATCATTGAAGTGTGCATACCTTTCTAGCAAGCTTTTGAATTTTAAAAAACTGTCAAACTGTGTCAAGTACACATCCTTGATCAAACTTCCTCGAGAGGAGAGTTGGTTTTGTTATTCAACTTCCATCTCATAATATGTAACGTTGCTAGAACTATCCGCAAAGACTAAGCATCACTACGGAAGATCAAAATCTTATAGTAGTCAACTATTTGAACTTCGTCGAAAACAACGTTTCGATAAGTACAACTTTCAAAGGATGTTAAAATCCATGTCTTTGTTGCTATATAGACCTTTTTGCTATCGTTAGGCATCAAGCCTATCGAAAGGACTACCAAGTCACATACTTGATATTCATACAAGGACACTATGGCGGATATAATGGCTCATAGTAAATTTTACGAAGTCAGGGACCATCATTGGTGATAGGAGAAATACCCAATGTTTTATTTGGGATAACCTTATAAACATATATTTATCCTATTTTGGTTGTAAAAAAATTACACATGCTATGCATACCAAAATTTAAGAAAATGACAATTCGGGTCACCAAACCATACCTTATATGTTGTCAATTTCAACGGATCATGATGGTGCTCTTTTCAGCGGAAAAGCGGTTGTCACTAATGTATAAACTAGAAATTATAACGGCATTTTTATTAATCTTACCATGTCAAACAAGGTTTGATTTTGTCTCTTGAATACTCCAAAATAATGTGGGGTATTCGAGAAGTATAAGTTGTAGAACAGTTCTGCAACTTCTCAGATGTTTTGCTAAACTTGTAACTCAAACTTTATCCTTTATGATCCAATCATAAATACTTGATTATCTTGTGACATTGATTTTTTACTTCATATTCCCTCCGTTTATTTTTACTTCGCGTATTAGGTTTGTCCAAAGTCAAACTTGTTAAAGTTTGACCAATTTTATATGAAAAAATATCAACATTTTGAATACCAAATCAATATCATTTGACTCATCATGTACTATAGTTTCATATTATATCAATTTGATATTATAAATGTTGATATTTTGTTCTATAGACTTGGTCAAACTTTGCAACGTTTGACTAAAGACAATTCTAATACACCGAGTAGAAAGAAATGGAGGGAGTATTAACAACCATTTGAACCAATTCAAAAAGTCAAACTCCGTTCTCTTTAAATAGATATACTCACATATCTACTCAAATCATCGACATAATTTTATGATGGAAAAATTAATCCACCATACATGACTACACATAATGGACTATATACATCAATATGTATAATCTCCACTAAACTAGCCGTCCATTCTTGGCCTAAGAACGGAATTCTAGTCATCTTTTGGAAGAGGTCTCACAAGCGTCAATTTATTCAAAACAAAATTACTCCAGAAGTCCATCAATATGGAGTTCCTTCATGTTTTCATTTCCGATATGAACTAAAATGGTGGTGTCACAATTTAAGTGAAACTCTTTTACGTCTTGCAACGTTTAGCATTTAGTTTTATAGATGTTTACTTTACCAACATGATTTATATTAACATGTCCATCAATTATGGAATATGGTCATAGTTTGAACAATCTCATCTGTTCTCACAAAAGACCAGAACAAAATAACAACTTATTAAGTTCTTTAAATAAATCTTTAATGTTTGGTTCGATACGACAATGAACACAATAACACTTATTTCTGTTCTTGTCATAATCGATTCCACATCTATTACTAGTTTCTTTTAGGCCCTTGTATTTCTTGCATTGCGTTGCTTTGTATGACAACTCATACCAACCAATGTGGTATCAAAATACCCAAAAATACTCTGTTAACTAGTAATACATCTATAACTTGTATATCAAGCATATACTCCTGAGCTGGACTTTTCGAGTTATCTTCTTTTTCTGCCATATATCCTTTTGTAATTCTATTTTCAATATTCCCTTTCCTTTATAGAAGAATCATTCAACATCAAACAATGCTAGTCGTACTAACTCATTTTCTTTGGCGTGTTAGTCATATACTATCACCCATTGAGTCATACTTTGAGTTTGATTGTTCTACTAATATCATCATATTAATAGTATTCTTCTAGATTCCACTCTTAGCAACTCCAAGTAAGGCAAACGACTTTACCCATACTTTTAATCCATACCATCATAACAGTTTTATGATTAAGCTACTATAGCTCGAAGGAAGGAATTTAGAGGATAATTTTTAGCGCCCAACTTCTTGGAATATTCAAACGCCTAGCGTCTTCAATCATTGCATATATTCAGATAATATAAGCAAACATTGTCACGCTAAATTATACTCAGTCATGTTGCGACAAATAAGTTTTTATATATCAATAATTTTTTCACTTGATTGTTTCTGAAAACAACTATTTTCAGTTCCTAAATCACCTTGATCAACAAAACATTCTTTTGAAGATAAAGTAATATGGAAGCAACCATGACTCTGGATTCTAAGTAGGAATTGGTTGCTCTCTATATCAATCAATCATTAATCATATGGAGCTAGGTAGGAAATACCAAAAATCTACAATAGGACTCAATTTTAAATTTCACTAATACGGTACCAATCTTAGATGATTTTTACCAGATCATAATAGTTATATCTCAATTAACAATATAAGTGTAAGGTAGTTTGTGGATGCCAATGAATACTACAATTTGAGCAAATACTTTGATTGGTTGTTCATGATAAATAAGCTCAAGTTAATTCAAAATTATACCATGAACTCCCACTCAAAAACAACATCCCTCTTAGTCGTCTTTAGTGATTACACAAACCAAATTCACTACACCAAAATCGATCATCACGTGAGATGATGTAGCTTCAAAGGCGAACATCGACATATTCATCATATCATCCATATGACTCATGCTTTACCTTTCGGTTACGTGTTCCGAGGCCATGTCTGTACATGCTAGGCTCGCCAAGTAGAATCATAGTATTGTGTGTGTTTCAAGGACATGCATGTACATGATAGGCTTGAAAACACCCGTTGTATGCGGACGTTGAGTCTATCACACCCGATCATCACGTGGTGTCTCGAAACGACGAACTTTCTTAACGGTGCATACTTAAGGAAGAACACATTATTTGAAGGGAATATGCCCGAGAGGCAATAATAAAAGTGTTTATTATATATTATTCCTTGTTTATGATAGATGTTTATTTCTCATGCTAGAATTGTATTAACCGGAAACGTTGATACATGTGTGATTAATAAACAAACCAACGTTCCTAGTGAAGCCTCTCTTTTAACTAGCCCGTTGATTAAACGAGGTTTCCAGATCATTAACATTGGATGTTGTTGATAACGGGGTCATATCATTAGGAGAATTACATGATGAACTTAAACCCTAACTAAGTATAACAATACGATCAAGGCATTTAGTTTTGTTGTTATGTCTTACATTCGGAGTAACATTATTCCTTAGACCATGAGATCATGTTAATCACTAATACTGAAAGAATACTTTGATGACATCAAACGTCACACCGTGAAAGGGTGACTATAAAGGTGGAATTGGATATTTGGAAAGTGTTACTTGAAGATCATGGATCGAGAATGGGATTTGTCCATCCAATATGACAGATAGATATACTCAGGGCCCTCTCGGTGATATCACATCGACACCGCTTGCAAGCAAGTGATATGATCACTAGGATGTTATATCACGGGAACGAGAAAAGAGTACTTGTCGGATAACGAGATCGAACAAGGTATAGTGGATACCGATGATCGGATCTCGGACAAGTAATATATCGCGAGACAAAGGGAAATCGTTACGACGTTGAAAGGTTCACACGATCACGAGAGTCATCGTTGAATATATAGGAGTCATCACGGATTTCTAGATCCCGCTGTTGATTATTGATCGGAGAGGAGTCTCGATCATGTATATAATATTCGCGAACCGTAGAGAGACACACTTAAGGTTCGATGAAGCGTTAGAGAGGATACGGAATGCCGAAGAATATTATGGGCAGCTCCGGAATTGTTTCGGGGAAAATTGAAATAGTTCAAGGGGTTTTTCGTCGAATGGTTGTTAATAGAATTAACAAATGGTTCGAGGTGCTGCATGCAAATGTTTGTTAATGGAATTAACAAATATAAATAAAGAAATAAAAATGTTTTATTTATTTATTAAAGAAAAACCTTTGGATTTTCCAAGTGGGAAATTAAGGAATTTTTGAGTGGGTTTGAGTGGAGCTTCCACTCACATGAAGAGAGGAAGGGGTGGTGGCACCCATGGATGGCCGCACCCCCCCCTTTGGGCTGCCTCCCCCTCCCCTATAATAGGAGGGTGAGGGCTCTCTCTTCTCTACACACTTGCCCACACATTTTCCCTTCCACCCGCTGCTCCATTCCATGGTCTTCGGCTTGCCGAAGCCCTGACCGTGGGATTCTTCACCACCACCACGCCGTCGTGCTGCTGGAATTCCGGAGGGATCCTCTACTTCCGCAACCCGCTGGAACGAGGGAACGGAAGTCTTCATCGAGCTGGACGTGTGACCGATTACGGAGGCACCGCCGGATTGCGGTGCTCTTCTTCTCGCTCGGGATCGGCGTGAGAACGACTACGCCAACAACGAGATCTTTTCTCGTACCACTTTGAGTCTTCGAGGGTATGTTATCTCAAGACTCTCTTTCTCTCCGTTGCCTTTTATCTCATAGATTAGATCTTGGCCATTTGGGTTTATCGCGTGTAGGAAATTTTTTGTTTTCTATGCTACGTTCCCCTTCAGTGGTATCAGAGCCGGATCTATGCGTAGATGTATTGTACGGGTAGAACACATAGCAGTATGTGGGCGTTGATGATCATGTTTTTGTCTCTTTGAGTATTTTATGATCTTAGTGGCATAGTAGGATGAAGCTGCCCCGGACTAAGTTTACGTGTACCATGTACACGAGAATTGTCTCACTTGTGACTGAGGGGTGTCCGTTTCTCCTACTATAGTTAAGATCTAATCTACAAAGGGTTGTTAAAAATATGTTTTATCAACGTTGTGGTTCTTGTACGTAGGTATGAACGGTTCTATCTTCGTAAGACCAAAGCCACGTAAAATATGCAAAAATAAATTAGAGGCGTCTAACTTGTTTTTGCAGGGCATGTGATGTGATATGGTCAATGTTACAAACGTTATGTATGAGATGATATCTTTTGTAAATTATTGACATACCGGCTGGAGCCATATGGTTGTATTATTTTTGGCATGCGTGCTATATATATCATATCCATGTGATATGTTGTAATGGACAATCAAGATGGAGGTGCCACGGACCTTGGTGCCACGCCGGTGGAATGATGAAGATCATACCATGATGCACAAGATGGAGATCAAGTGCAAGAAGGACCATAGCATATCACATTATCCATGCATGTGATGTTTATCCTTTTATGCATCTTATTTTGCTTAGATCGCGGCGGTAGCATTATAAGATGATCCCTCTCACTCAATATCAAGATAATAATGTGTTCTTTCTTAAGTATGCACCGTTAAGAAAGTTCGTCGTTTCGAGACACCACGTGATGATCGGGTGTGATAGACTCAACGTTCCCATACAACGGGTGTTTTCAAGCCTAGCATGTACATACATGGCCTTGAAACACATGCAATACAACGGTTCTACTTGGCGAGCCTAGCATGTACAGACATGGCCTCAGAACACGTAACCGAAAGGTAAAGCATGAGTCATATGAATGATATGATGAACATGTTGATGTTCGCCTTTGCAACTGCACCGTCTCACGTGATGATCGGTTTCGGTGTAGTGAATTTGGTTCGTGTAATCACTAAAGACAACTAAGAGGGATGTTGTTTTTGAGTGGGAGTTCATGGGATAATTTTAGAATTAACTTGAACTTAATTTATCATAAACATAGTCTAAATAGTCTTTGCAAATATGTTGTAGATCATGGCACCACCTACCTTCAATTTCAATATGTTCATGGAGAAAGAGAAATTAGCGAACAATGGAAGCAACTTTACCAACTGGGCACTTAACCGGAGGATTCTCCTCACCGCTTGCAAGAAGCTCTATGTGCTTGATGCACCTCTAGGGGACCAGCCCGCTGATGATGCTTCTGATGAAGATAAAAATGTTTATCTGACTCAACAAGAAGACCACAGTATAGTTCACTGCGGCATCCTCTATGGATTAGAGCCAGAGCTGCGAAAACGTTTCGAGAACAGCACTGCTTATGCCACATGGGAGAATTGAAAATGATTTTCGATACCCATGCCGCAGTTGAGAGTTATGACGCTTCAAAAAAGTTCTTTAGCTGCATGATGGAAGAGAACAGCTCCGTTTGTGAGCACGTACTCAAAATGTCTGTGTACGCTGATAAGCTCATAGCCTTGGGAATATCGATTCCCATTGAGCTAGGGATACATCGTGTTCTATAATCTCTGCCACCTAGTTACAAGAACTTCGTGATGAACTATAATATGCAGAGCATGAAGAAGTCTCTTCCTGAGCTTCTCTCGATGCTTAAAACTGCTGAAGTGGAGATCAAGAAAGAACATCAAGTGTTGATGATCAATAAGACCACTAGTTTCAAGAAAGGCAAGAAAGGCAAGCCAAGGGTAAACTTCAAGAAGGGTGGCAAATCTGTTGCTACTGCTGAGAAGAAAACCAGGCATGGCCCTAAGCCTGAGACTGAGTGTTTCTATTGCAAGGGTACTGGCCACTGGAAGCGCAATTGCCCCAAGTATCTGGCAGATAAGAAGGCCGACAAAGTGAACAAAGGTATATATGATATACTTGTTATTGATGTGTACCTTACTACTACTCGCAGTAGCACCTGGGTATTTGATACTGGTTCGGTTGCTCACATATGTAACTCGAAACAGGAGCTGCTGAATAAGCGACCACTAGCAAAGGATGAGGTGACGATGCGCGTCGGCAATGGATCAAGAGTTGACGTGATCGCCGTCGGGACGCTACCTCTACGTCTACCATCGGGATTAGTTATAAACCTCAATAAATGTTATTTGGTGCCCGCATTAAGCATGAATATTATTTCTGGATCTTGCTTAATGCGGGATGGTTATTCCTTTAAGTCCGAGAACAATGGTTGTTCGATTTATATGAATAATGTCTTGTATGGTCATGCTCCTGAGAAGAATGGTTTATTTCTTTTGAATCTTGATAATGTTGATACACATATTCATAATGTGAATGCAAAAAGAATTAAGTTAAATGATGATATTGCTACTTATATGTGGCATTGCCGCTTAGGTCATATTGGTGTTAAACACATGAAGAAGCTCCATTCTGATGGACTCTTAGAATCACTTGATTATGAATCATTTGAAACATGTGAACCATGCCTTATGGGCAAGATGACTAGAACCCCGTTTTCTGGATCTATGGAACGGGCGACAGACTTACTTTAAATCATACATGCTGATGTATGTGGACCAATGAGTGCATCGGCGCGCGGTGGATATCGTTATTTTGTCACTTTCACAGATGATTTGAGTAGATATGGGTATATTTACTTAATGAAACACAAATCTGAAACGTTTGAAAAGTTCAAAGAATTTCAGTATGAAGTTGAAAATCATCGTAACAGAAAGATTAAATTTCTGCGGTCTGATCGTGGAGGTGAATATCTAAGTTACGAGTTTGGCATGCATATGAAACAATGTGGAATAGTTTCACAACTCACACCTGCCGGAACACCACAGCGTAATGGTGTTTCCGAACGTCGTAATCGTACTTTATTAGATATGGTTCGGTCTATGATGTCTCTTACAGATTTTCCACTATCGTTTTGGGGTTATGCACAAGAGACCGCTGCATTCACTTTAAATAGGGCACCATCTAAATCCGTTGAAACGACACTGTATGAATTATGGTTTGGAAACAAACCTAAGCTGTCATTTCTAAAAGTTTGGGGTTGCGATGTTTATGTGAAGAAGCTTCAACCTGATAAACTCGAACCCAAAGCGGAAAAATGCGTCTTCATAGGATACCCTAAAGAAACAATAGGGTACACCTTCTATCACAGATCCGAAGGCAAGATTTTTGTTGCCAAGAATGGATCATTTTTGGAGAAGGATTTTCTCTCGAAAGGTGTGAATAGTAGGAAGGTAGAACTCGACAAGGTTATTGAACCTTCTCTTCTTGGAATGACGAGTAGCGCAGCGCCGGAAGTTGTTCCGGAGCCGACCCCGTCAGTTGAAGAGAGAGATAATGATCAAGATCATGAAACTCCAATAGAGGAAACTACCGCACCTCGTAGGTCAACTAGGGAGCGTACAGCTCCTGAACTGTACGGAGATCCCGTATTAAACTTCATGGTAGACGGAGGTGATGACCCTGCGACATATGAGGAAGCGATGATGAGCCCAGATTCCAACAAATGGCTTGAAGCCATGAAATCCGAAATAGGATCCATGTACGAAAACCAAGTTTGGACCTTGGTGGATTTACCCAATGACCGCAAGGCCGTTGAGAACAAATGGATCTTTAAAAAGAAAACTGACGCTGACGGTAATGTGACCGTCTATAAAGCTCGACTTGTCGCAAAAGGTTTCCGACAAATTCAAGGAGTTGACTATGATGAGACTTTCTCACCAGTAGCGATGCTTAAGTCAGTAAGGATTATGTTAGCAGTTGCTACATTTTTCGATTATGAAATATGGCAGATGGATGTCAAAACGGCGTTCCTTAATGGTGACATTGAGGAAGAGTTGTATATGATGCAACCCAAGGGTTTTGTTGATCCTAAGGATGCTGACAAGGTATGTAAGCTTCAACATTTCATTTATGGACTGAAGCAAGCATCCCGAAGTTGGAACCTCCGTTTTGATGAGGTGATCAAAGGTTTTGGATTTGTCCAAACATACGGAGAAGCTTGTATTTACAAGAAAGTGAGTGGGAGCTCTGTAGGATTTCTAGTACTATATGTGGATGACATATTGTTGATTGGAAATGATATAGAACTTTTAAAAAGCGTAAAAGGTTATTTGAACAGTAGTTTTTCGATGAAAGACCTCGGTGAAGCAGCTTATATATTAGGCATCAAAATCTACAGGGATAGATCAAGACGCTTAATTGGACTTTCGCAAAGTACATACCTTGACAAGATTTTGAAAAAGTTCAAAATGGAAGATAGTAGGAAAGGGTTCCTACCTATGTTGCAAGGCAAGACGTTGAGTAAGACTCAATGTCCAGCTACAGCAGAAGATAGAGAAAAGATGAATAAGACTCCATATGCTTCAGCCATAGGTACTATCATGTATGCTATGCTATGTACAAGACCGGATGTGGCACATGCTATTAGTCTGACTAGTAGGTACCAATCCAATCCAGGTTTGGAACACGGGACTACGGTCAAGAATATCCTAAAGTACTTAAGAAGAACTAAGGATATGTTTCTCGTATATGGCGGTGAAGAAGAGCTCGTCGCAAGATGTTACGTCGATGCTAGCTTCGACACTGATCCGGATGACTCTAAGTCTCAGTCCGGGTACGTATTTGTGATGAATGGAGGAGCTGTAAGCTGGAGGAGTTCCAAGCAATCCGTGGTGGCGGGATCATCAACAGAAGCGTAATATGTTGCTGCCTCGGAGGCAACACATGAAGCAGTTTGGATGAAGGAGTTTATATCCGAACTAGGCGTGGTTCCAAGTGCGTTGGATCCAATGGTTATCTATTGTGACAACAATGGTGCCATAGCCAATGCTAAGGAACCAAGGTCTCACAAGAATTCCAAGCATATCAAACGCCGTTTTCACTCCATCCGTGAGCATGTCGCAGAAGGGGATGTAAAGATTTGCAAAGTACATACGGATCTGAATGTGGCAGATCCGTTGACTAAAACTCTCTCAAGGGCAAAACATGATCAACACCAGAACTCAATGGGTGTTAGATTCATCACTATGTAATATAGATTATTGCCCCTAGTGCAAGTGGGAGACAGAAGGGAATATGCCCGAGAGGCAATAATAAAAGTGTTTATTATATATTATTCCTTGTTTATGATAGATGTTTATTTCTCATGCTAGAATTGTATTAACCGGAAACGTTGATACATGTGTGATTAATAAACAAACCAACGTTCCTAGTGAAGCCTCTCTTTTAACTAGCCCGTTGATTAAACAGATGATCAAGGTTTCCTGATCATGAACATTGGATGTTGTTGATAACGGGGTCATGTCATTAGGAGAATGACATGATGAACTTAAACCCTAACTAAGTATAACAATACGATCAAGTCATTTAGTTTTGTTGTTATGTCTTACATTCGGAGTAACATTATTCCTTAGACCATGAGATCATGTTAATCACTAATACCGAAAGAATACTTTGATGACATCAAACGTCACACCGTGAAAGGGTGACTATAAAGGTGGAATTGGAAATTTGGAAAGTGTTACTTGAAGATCATGGATCGAGAATGGGATTTGTCCATCCAATATGACGGATAGATATACTCAGGGCCCTCTCGGTGATATCACATCGACACCGCTTGCAAGCAAGTGATATGATCACTAGGATGTTATATCACGGGAACAAGAAAAGAGTACTTGTCGGATAACAAGATCGAACAAGGTATAGTGGATACCGATGATCGGATCTCGGACAAGTAATATATCGCGAGACAAAGGGAAATCGTTACGACGTTGAAAGGTTCACACGATCACGAGAGTCATCGTTGAATATATAGGAGTCATCACGGATTTCCAGATCCCGCTGTTGATTATTGATCGGAGAGGAGTCTCGATCATGTCTATAATATTCGCGAACCGTAGAGAGACACACTTAAGGTTCGATGAAGCGTTAGAGAGGATACGGAACGCCGAAGAATATTATGGGCAGCTCCGGAATTGTTTCGGGGAAAATTTAAATAGTTCAAGGGGTTTTTCGTCGAATGGTTGTTAACAGAATTAACAAATGGTTCGAGGTGCTGCATGCAAATGTTTGTTAATGGAATTAACAAATATAAATAAAGAAATAAAAATGTTTTATTTATTTATTAAAGAAAAATCTTTGGATTTTCCAAGTGGGAAATTAAGGAATTTTTGAGTGGGTTTGAGTGGATCTTCCACTCACATGAAGAGAGGAAGGGGTGGTGGCACCCATGGCTGGCCGCACCCCCCTTTGGGCTGCCTCCCCCTCCCCTATAAAAGGAGGGTGAGGGCTCTCTCTTCTCTACACACTTGCCCACACATTTTCCCTTCCACCCGCTGCTCCATTCCATGGTCTCCGGCTTGGCGAAGCCCTGATCGTGGGATTCTTCACCACCACCACGCCGTCGTGCTGCTGGAATTCCGGAGGGATCCTCTACTTCCGCAACCCGCTGGAACGAGGGAACGGAAGTCTTCATCGAGTTGAACGTGTGACCGATTACGGAGGCACCGCCGGATTGCGGTGCTCTTCTTCTCGCTCGGGATCGGCGTGAGAACGACTACGCCAACAACGAGATCTTTTCTCGTACCACTTTGAGTCTTCGAGGGTATGTTATCTCAAGACTCTCTTTTTCTCTCCGTTGCCTTTCATCTCATAGATTAGATCTTGGCCATTTGGGTTTATCGCGTGTAGGAATTTTTTTGTTTTCTATGCTACGTTCCCCTTCATTATTATCTTGATATTAAGTGAGAGAGATCATCTTATAATGATGCCGTCGCTATCTAAGCAAAATAATATGCAAAAGAAAGGATTAACATCACATGTAAGGATAACGTGATATGATATGGTCCTTCTTGCACTTGATATCCATCATGTGCATCATGGTATGATCTCCATCATTCCACCGGCGTGGTACCAAGTTCCATGGCACCCCAATCTTGATTGTCCATCAATAATAAGACAACCATATGGATACCTTCCGGTATTATCAATAATTTACAAAAGAGGTCATCTCATAATAAAATTTGTAACATTGACCATATCACATCACATGCCCAGCAAAACCTAGTTAGACGCCTCTAATTTATTTTTGCATATTTTACGTGGCTTAGGGCTTTCGAGGATAGAACCGTTCATACCTACGAACATCAACCACAACGTTGATAAAAATATTTTTACCAACCCTTCGTAGATTAGATCTTAACTATAGTTGGAGAAACGGACACCCCCTCGGCCACAAGTGAGACAATTCTCGCGTACATAGTACACGTAAACTTAGTCTAGGGCAGCTTCATCCAAGTATGCCACTAAGATCATAAAATACTAAAAGGAGGCAATAACATGATCATCAACCCCCACATACACCTATGTGTTCTACCCGTACAAAACATCTACGCATAGATCCGACTCTGATACCACAGAAGGGGTCGTTGCATAGAAAACATTCCTACGCGAGAGGCACCCGAATGGCCAAGATCTAATCTAGGATATGAAGGCAACGGGCATAGAGAGAGTCTTAAGAAGAACATACCCCCAAAGACACAAAGTGTTACGAGATCAAATCTGTTTGTTGGCGTAGTTGTACTCACACCGATCCCGATAGCGAGAAGATGTGTACCGCAATCCGGTGGTGCCTCCGTGATCGGTCACACGTACGGTTGATGATGACCTTCATTCCCTCGATCCAGCGGGGAGGCGGAAGTAGAGGATCTCTCAGAACTCCAGCAGCACGACGACGTGGTGGTGGTGAAGAATCCCACGGTCACGGCTTCGCCAAGCCGGAGACCATGGAATGGAGCAGCATGTGGAGAGGAAGTGAGGTGGGCAAGTGTGTGTGAGAGAGAGGGAGCTCATGCCCTCTTTTTATAAAAGAGGGGGAGGCAGACCAAGGGGGTGCGGGCAGCCCATGGGTGTGACCCCACCTCTTCCCTCATCATGTGAGTGTACACTCCACTCACACCCACTCATTTTCCCTAAAAACTCCACTTAGAAAATCCAAGAGTTTTTCTTTAATAAATAAATAAAACATTTTTATTTCTTTATTTCAGCATTTGTTAATTCTATTAACAACCATTCGATGAAAAAACCCTTGAACTATTTCAATTTTCTCCGAAACAATTTCGGTTCTGCCCAAAACATTCTTTGATATTCCGTATCCTCTCAAACGCGTCATCGGACCTTAAGTGTGTCACCCTACGGTTCGCGAATAAGATAGACATGATCGAGACTTCTCTCCGATCAATAATCAACAACAGGATCTGGAAATCCGTGATGACTCCTATATATTCAACAATGACTCTCGTGATCGTGTGAACCATCAACGTCGTGAATAATTCCCTTTGTCTCGCGATATTTACTTGTCCAAGATTCGATAATTGGTATCAACCATACCTTGTTCAATCTCGTTACCGACAAGTACTCTTTTCTTATTCCCGTGATATAACATCCTTGTGATCATATCACGTGCTTGCAAGCGGTGTCGATGTGATATCACCGAGAGGGCCCAGAGTATATCTCTCCATCATTTTGGATGGACAAATCCCACTCTTCATCCATGATCCTCAACTAATACTTTTCGAATACCTAACGGCACCTTTATAGTCACCCAGTTACGGTGTGATGTTTGATGACATCAAAGCACCCTTCCGGTACCAGTGATTAGCATGATCTCATGGTCTAAGGAATAAGTTACTTCGTACGCAAGATATAATAATATAAACTAAATGACTTGATCGTATCGTTATCTTAATATTGGGTCTATGTTCATCACATCATTCTTCTAATGACATGACCCCGTTATTAACAACATCCAATGTTCATGATCAGAAACCTTGATCATCTATTAATCAACGAGCTAGTTAAAAGAGAGGCTTTACTAGGAACCATTGTTTGTTTATTAAACACACATGTATCAACGTTTCCGGTTAATACAATTCTAGCATGAGAAATAAACATTTATCATAAACAAGGAATAAGATAATAACCATTTTATTATTGCCTCTCGGGCATATTCCCTTCATGTACATGACGACATAAACGTTTGCGCACTTCCATTAAGAGATAGTTTGTACATGAAGTATCGGGTAACTTTTCTGGACGTTGTTAGTCCTTGATGTATGTACACCCCGTCCTAGTTTTTCTTCCGTGGGTTGTGCTTCCTGAAAAAATTGTTTCGAAACTTGTTGTTCATGTTTATTCTTGTGACGGGTATGAAAAAAAAACCTAACTTACAGGTTGGTATTGGTGGACACAAATCAAGACATACAAGTATTCTGCTCTCCAATCATCTATGTTGGGCTGCAAGTAGACAGAAAACTTCATCACTTAACAATATAGCATACAAATATTGGCGATTAATAGAAAATAAATATGTTGATGTTACATTGTTTTCAACGATTTCCTTGTACCTCCCTTTGTACCGTGGTGTTCCATACACCATAACTTCTCCATCGTAATGGTATACATACCGTAGCATGTAGAAGCCACACTGGTTATTTCCTTGTACTGGGTATTTTTTTGTGTTCTTCTCTTTCATGTCACATACCAGTTTATATCGCCATCTTTTCAACGTTTACTATCGCCATAGAGCATGTTCGGCAGTTCGTTCATCCTAGCCATATGCATCAATGCATTTTTGTATATATCTTCTCTTCTTTCATAATTCACGGTAGGTAAATAATTTGGGTTGTGTGTTTTGTAATGCTTACTATCTTGACTATATGATAGTGGAATGTATTGAATGTGTCAACCACACCTTTTCCTGCTTGGTACACCTTCGAGTCAATTATCTTGACTCTCTTTTTATATATGTTCATGATGGGGTATCCCAACAACACATAGCAAGGACTTTTCTGGCGCTGTTGCCGGGGAATAAACAAACATATATAAGAAGACTTCCTCCCGCCACGGTCGCCATCATAAGCAGCAGTTGCGACAGTGGCTTGTTTCTCTTGGTGAGAGAAGGTTCCTTATGGTGGCGGAGGCTTGACCGCCCACGGTGAAACCCTAGATGCGGTAGAAGAAATCAACAGGCGTAACATTCGACGGGAAAACATCTGCTTATATAATATAGCTTTTTAGCAGGTTTGCCCTTGAAAAATTCTAATTACAGAACCATATCCCTCCACTATAGGATACCGACGATTTGTACTTCGATTAACAAGGATATGAACTTCTACCTAAGCTGGATATGAACTTCTCTGTTACACTTGCTTTTTTAATCAATATTACTAGTTTCGGTTAGGATGTAAAGCCATCTCACAAAAGAGTTTACTATGTAGATTTTATGCACAACCGGGTGTACAACAAACACCAAAATGACGTTGGACAAATGGAAAACATAGGTTGTACAACCACCTCTCAATAGCTTGTACTACGTAAATTCTATGTACACCCGCGTGTACTGTAGAGGCCCCAAACCGGAAGGTCCAGAACCCCTCATATGCATACATTCACGATCCCAAGAAATTCAGTCGTGAACAACATACGAAGTGGTACACAAATACATTATCCATTACACGAATAACAACGGTCTTACAAGCCAATGGTCACATGACCAAGTCTTTATTAGCTGCCACGCAGGGCAGACAAAGTCTCACAACACACAAACAAAGCGGAAAGAAAACACACGTAGATAGCCCATGTCACGCCGTCACCGACAGGCTGCTGACCGGGAGCCGGGCCTAGTTCGCATAATCGTCAGAATAGTATCCCTCCTCGTATTCCTCCTCCGGTGGTATCTCTTCAAAGTCTGGCCAAGTAAATAGCCAGGGGCGAAACCAATATGAGTACTTTGAATGTTCTCAGCAAGTCATCCTTTATACACTTACAAAATGCATCATGCTTATATGGTGGATGGGTAGGCTATAATTAGGGCTCACTACCCATGATGTACATCTAAGATGACAGCATAGTTGCATTCATTTTATCTTTATCTTCGTTGAAGAAGATACCTCAGAAGAAAATAATATATAATTTTTCTTTCTCTTGTAGATATCGCATGTACAAGAGGTTTGATAAACTTGTTTTATAAAAGAAAGTTTTCTTTGCAAAACTTCTTCGAACAACATGTCCAGATCCTTCATCGGTACCTCTCAGGTACAAGCCTTTGTTCAAAAAAACACTTTGAAAACTTGACACAATGCTAGCTACATGGCCTTTCAACTGCCCATATCCGAGGGCTCGGCTATTCTGAATAGTTTTACTCTGCAGAGGTGGTACACATTCCACTAGACCCAAACGCCTGCCATGGACCACCCATGGATCGACACAACGATATGCAAGCATCAGGAGAATCATCCTAATTGTCCACTCTGACACAAGATAGTATATGGCTATCCCTTCAATCAGGTCTATTCCCCCTAGCACCATGTCGCACATTGCCAAACAGGGGACCCAACTGTCGCTTCCGGGGGGTAACTTAATCCCTCACTTTGCATGTCCCGTTACTCCCTCCTGGCGACACTTTGGTTCAGAGAATCATCCTCTCTATAGCATCTTGGGATAGGACACAAACTAACAAGTTCAAGTATCTAGATAGGCCCCGTACCCATGTTGGGGTAGAGTGGCAGTACTTCTTGGCTGTCCAGCGAAGACTAGGTTATGTGCCTTTTGTAAAACACTTGAAAACAACTCTTTAGCTCCCCCAGTGAACAAGGTCTCGCCTTTTCACCGTGGACTTTTCATAACTCCGTTTTGTTTGGAAAAGCGCATTTTAAAAGTGCCCACTTAGGGGCTCCAGATTATTATCTTAGGCGGTATTTATATACCTTATGGTGGCTAAAGGCTTGGTAACACCAAGTTGACTAATGGCAAAGTGATAATATACTATATAATAATAATTGTAATATTCACTCAATAAAAATAGTTTTTGGTAAACAAGTTTTGAAAACTTCAGAAGTAGATAATGCACGATAGATAATGATAAGTAAGAAATAACAGCAAGCTTTAAGGATGGCTTGCCTTGAAGGAAACAAGGGTCTTGCTCGTGATCACAACAGGAGTGGTAGTAATAACCTCCTGCTCCAACTACCTCTTCTTCGTTTCCTATCGTCGTAAAATAAAAGTAATAACACTCAATCAGAACATTACTAAGAAAGCAATGACAATCAACTATAACATACAGCAAGAAATGAACACACAAAATTAACACACAAGTCCATAAAATAATTCCACACAAGCATGCATCAAAAATAATAATATTTACTATTATTACTACACTACTATGGTTGAGACAAACCATTTCTCAACCCAATGAAATGGAACCAGTGGGTGTTCCACTAAGTTTTCCATGCCATTTAAGAGGTATTTGGCCTCTGGTCCAACTTGTGGAAACAAAATAATTTCCTAACAAAATTACTACTACCTATTCTAGTGAAAACAATACTAGGGATAACAAATAATTAAACCTACACATGCATCCCTAAAGAAAAAATGTATTCTTACGGAGATAAAAACAAGTACTAACCAGTACCAAAATGGTACTGGATCCATGTGAAAACACTCATATTAACTTGGGAAAAAATCTAGCTAATCATTTCCACCTACAAAATTAAACACGAATAAACTAGATATTACTCCTATGCCCATACTAGTTTCAAACAAATCCTAAACATGTAAACTTTCTAACATGGTACATCTGTGGGAAAACAACATGATAACACTAAACACATCAATTAAACATGCTAGAAAACAGAATAATGATGGCTCCCAAGTGCAGGAGATCAATTGTAGTACTTTTCGAATTAGAAAGGTTGTCGAACCCACGAGGAGCAGAAGGAACTGGTAAGTAGAATAGCAAAGGAATAATAAAAGCAACAGGTGTTTTTGTGTTTTAAGTGTGTAGTGCAAGTAAACTAAAATGCGGAAAGTAAATTGCAGCAAGTAGTAGGTCTCAATGAGAGACAAAGCCCAATCCTCTAATGCGCAAGAGGACAAGCTCAAGTGTGTGTTTGTGTCTTATATGTGGAAAACGTTCCCGAGGGCTGCACGGATTTAGCTGGCATAGTGATTCATTGCATAACATGTTTGTATATCTTGTCTAGTTTTAATCTTCTTCGGACGGAGCCACAGATAGGAATAGATAAATAAATAAACTATCACCCCTTATGATGGATCACGTGGCCAATTAAATGACAGCACGAGAATTATTAAGACATGATGTCCCACCATAGCCTTATGCTCTAAGGTCCCCGATACAAGTACCCTCATAATGCAATTCAACGACTCTGTATCAAGTTCCTGTCACCTGAAGACATCATCACGTCACTACACTACGGTGCTCTCCTATGAGCCCATGTAGGTGAGTGTTGTACAGTCGACATTCGTACAAAACCATCATAGAATCACATAAAAGATAAATACTAGACCAAATAACAACTCATCTCATGTAACAAATCATTGCCAATTCATCCTATGCCCTCAGGAACATGCGGAAACTACTCACAACGTGCAAACATGATCATGTATGGTGACATATGTGGTACAACACAATCTGAAACAATGGATCCACCACCAAATAATGACAATTACTCAATCCCAAACATGCAACAGAGTACAATAACACGTATCTAGGGTGTAGCAATGATCAAACTATGAGGGGAACGGAGTGATCACGGTGATGGTGATGGTGGAGATGCAGGTGCTGGTGAGGATGGTGATGGAGATGCCTCCTCCCACTCCAAGGAGGAGATGGGGATGAAGATGGGGATGATTTCCCCCTTCTCCGGAGCTCTGGAGCAGCAGGATCTGTCTCCCCCGCGGAGAGTTTCGAGAGTTTCGCCGCCCTGGCGGCTCCGTCTCGTCTCGGGAAAATTAGGGTGTTCGTTTTTGGGGAAGACGGAGTCGTCAGCAAAAAGTCCTCGGGGAGGAGGTGATGTGGGCCCATTTGGGGGCCCCACACACGGCCAGGGAATCTGGCCGCGTGGGATACCCCCTTTTGGGCCTCCTGGCCCTCCTCCTTTGTGTCTTGTGCCCACGGCCTTTCTCCCGAAGAAAAACTGACAGGGTTTCTTTGCTTTTGCAATTTGGATACCTGTAGCTCCTGAAACATCAAAAACATGAAAACAAGTGTTTTCTGACACCCAGAAAATTAAATACCAAAAATAGGGACTTTGTAGGAAAGTCCCATAAAATCATCTAAAACATGTAAAACAATGACATAACATTGATAAAACATCCCAATAATGCCTATATGGAGGGTATAAATGATGATATAAAATGCACGTATCAACTCCCCCAAGCTTAAACTTTGCTCTTCCTCGAGTAAATAAGGACATAGATCATTACTTGCATCAACGGACTTATGGTTGATAAATAAATACGGGCATTCTATCATCATCATGTTCAGTTATAATGCAAGATGAATGAATAGAACTCATACACATAAGGATAACATATTCGAAGCTCTAGCAAACACCCCATACTTTTGAAAGCAAATAACCATTGTATGTTGGACAATCGAATTATACTCTTTAATTTGGAGAAAGATAAATGAGTAGGGGTAAAACATGATCAAGTCTCATTTAGTTTCCAAACTATTCAGCTTAAATTACTAATTGTAATGTGGCATCCATTGGGCCAAGACTCTCATTGCCCCTTTATCATTAGCATCTTAATTTATGAATGTTGAAGTAATGTGGTTGACAAGGTGTTGGTTGAATGTCTCATGCCCCGTGAGTGTGAAAACCTACTCCATGATTACTCAACTTAAGATTCCTAATAAGCTTTGTACAATCATAATAAGTATGAATGACATCATAGAGAATTGCAAAGAGGTATCCCTTGCCCCATGACATAGAAACCATCCCATGTCACAATAACAAGATGAACAAACGGAGTAGACTCATCATCCTTTTTTATTTCATTCACTATATGCATAGCTTCTTATTTTATTGTAGGTTGTGTTTGTAGAGTCCACTCTAGCTATAAGTAAATTTCCACCATGATCAAGCATGGCTTGGGTTAGCGGCTCAATGAAATTTCTCTAGTCATATATACTTACTCATCAAAACTTACTATTCCTCTATTTCATTTCGGCATGGCAGGAGTCCAAAAACAAAAGCACATGACATCAACTAAATATAAAATTTCTTTGTGCAATGTTGAAAGCTTTTCACGTGATGCACGTGTTAGCCAACTCCCAACCAAAATCCTTGTCAAGCACAAAACTTTTATCTCCCATTAATGGGTCATGTTTGTTAAGTGCAATAGAAATAAATGTGTGCATTCAAAAGTTCGTGAGAGTCTTATCCCAAATTCAGCCCATGCCAATTAATAACATAAGCATCTTAATTTAGAGCATAAATGAAACTATAACATGGTGAACATGCTCGGAATAGCCATTAAGCTAATAGATAGATAGTGGATTTATGTCATATTGAGATAATTCTACAATTGTCCAACACACTCAAGTTAATTAATTTCAAGGCAAGATGTGATTGAAACCTCTAAATATGCCATGCTCATTTGCATGAGTGTTACCCATAAATCCCCAAAACAAGGGAATCATGGATGACACCATACTTTATTATTCATTGATAAACCATAAGACGAGGATGCATGATAATGCTCAATGAGCTCACTCAAGCCTAAACGAAAACGATACTAGATAATAAAAGCAAGACACACCAAAACTAGATAGACATGATAAAGCTGATAAAAGACAGGGGATAGGTGAAACTCCCCCATTCTTAGATGGTTGCGGTAATTTCTTCATTCTCCCTTATTCTCGTACTCAGCCCACCACTCTTTATTCTTCTTCTCTTCATAGTTGTCTTCAAGCTCATCATCATCATCGTCCATGGAGGTGCATTGGTAGGAGTCTCCCGAAGTCATGGCTTGGAAAACCTGACAGACAGAATAGACAAAACAAAGATCGTGCGAGAACTTTCGGTGCGGGATTAGATCGACAAAAGGGGGTATATATTGACGGTTTTTGGGGTAAGACGAAGCGTCGGAGTCGAAAACGAGACGGAACGGGACTCCGAGGTGGAAAAGGGGTACCTCCACGCGGCCAAGGAATCTGGCCGCGTGTGGGGTCCCCTTTTCCCCCTCGAGGTCAAATTCCTTCCAATTTTCTTGTCCCACACGTTAATTTCCATAAAAAATGAGTTCCGTCAGTTTTCACGCAATTCCGAGAAACTTCCAAACACAATAATTGTAAATTATTGAATTTGGGTTTCTGAAACTGCAGGATCCCTTACAATTACCTCCTCCGGTGTCATCAACTTTATCTCCTCGATGGTTCCTATGAAGCTCTTTCCTGCAATATAATGTTTTAGGCATTGTCCATTGACCACACGAGGTTTACCTTTCATATCACCGTGAAGACGGATGGCCCCCGAACGGTATACCTCCTGTACTACCAATGAACCCTGCCATTTTGAAGCTAATTTCCCTGCAGAAAACTTAAAACGAGAGTTGTACAATAGGACTTGATCACCTACTTTAAATTCCTTTCTTAAATTTTCTTGTCGTGCCAAATTTTAACTTTCTCTTTAAACAATTTTGCACTTTCATATGCTTCATTCCTCCATTCATCTAATAGATTTAGGTCAAGCAATCTCTTCTACCCCGTTGTTTTTAAATCAAAATTTAATTTCTTAATAGCCCATCTAGCTTTATGTTCTAATTCAACGGGTAAATGACATGCTTTTCCATAAACCATTTTATAAGGAGACATACCCATAGGATTTTTATAAGCAGTTCTATAAGCCCACAATGCATCATTAATTTTAAGTGGCCAATCAGATCTAGCTCTGTTTACTGTTTTCTCTCAAAATAAGTTTAATTTCCCTATTACTTAATTCAACTTGTCCACTAGTTTGAGGATGATAGGGTGATGCAATTCTATGATTAACATTATATTTTGCCAATGTTTTTCTAAGAACACCATGCATAAAATGAGATCCACGATCAGTAATTAAAAATCTAGGAACACCAAATCTAGGGAAAATAATTTCTTTAAGCATTTGCATGGCTGTGGCATGGTCTGCACTCTTAGTAGGAATTGCTTCTACCCATTTTGTAACATAATCAACAGCAACCAAAATGTGAGTATGTTTTGTACTAGATGCAGGAAATGGTCCCATAAAGTCAAAACCCCACACATCAAATGGTTCAAGTGGTAATGTATAGTTCATAGGCATTTCATTCCTTCTACCAATGTTTCCTACTCTTTGACATTTATCACAAGTTTTAACATATTCAGCACAATCCTTGAATAGAGTAGGCCAATAAAAACCACATTGTAATACCTTTGCTGCAGTACGATCTCCTGCATGATGTCCTCCATAGGGACTGTCATGACAATCTCTTATAATAGCCTGTTGTTCATGCTCAGGTACACAACGTCTAATAATGCCATCAACACTTTTCTTATACAAGAATGGATCATCCCAAAAATAATGTCTAAGGTCATAAAAGAATTTCTTTCTTTGCTGGTAAGTAAATTGTGGTGGCATAACTTTCCCAACAATAAAATTTGCATAATTAGCAAACCAAGGAGATGCAAATTTAGCACTAGAAACACTAACAAGGGAAAGTTGTTCATTAGCAAAACTATCATTAATAGGAATAGGATCATCAGGTATATTTTCCATTCTAGAAAGATGATCAGCTACGGGATTATCTTCTCCTTTCCTATCTACTATGTGTAAATCAAATTCTTGCAACAAAAGTACCCATCTTATTAGCCTAGGCTTAGCATCTTTCTTATTCATCAAATATTTAATAGCAGAATGATCAGAGTGCACAGTGACTTTTGAATCAATTATGTAAGATCTAAATTTATCACATGCAAATATTACGGCTAAAAATTCTTTTTCAGTTGTAGCATAATTTCTTTGAGCACCATCTAGTGTTTTACTAGCATAGTAAATAACATTCAATTTCTTATAAACCCTTTGGCCTAAAACAGCTCCAACTGCATAATCACTAGCATCACACATAATTTCAAAGGGCAAGTTCCAATCAAGAGGTTGAATAATAGGTGCAGTTATTAAGGCTTTCTTTAAAACATTAAAGGATTCTATGCAATCATCATTAAAAGAAAACGGAACATCCTTTTGCAAAAGATTGGTTAGAGGCTGATATTTTAGAGAAATCTTTAATGAACCTACGATAAAAACCTGCATGACCGAGAAAACTTCTTATACCTTTGATGTCTCTTGGATATGGTAATTTCTCAATAGCTTCAATTTTTGCTAGGTCAACTTCTATTCCTCTTCCAGAAATACGATGCCCAAGAACAATGCCCTCTGTTACCATAAAGTGACACTTCTCCCAATTAAGAACAAGGTGTTGGTCTTCACAACGCTGCAAAACTTTGTTAAGGTTGAACAAGCAATTATCGAAAGAAGTACCATACACCGAAAAATCATCCATAAATACTTCCACTATCTTTTCAATATAATCCGCAAATATAGCATTCATGCATCTCTGAAAAGTAGCAGGCGCATTACATAAACCAAAAGGCATTCTCCTATAAGCAAATGTACCATATGGGCAAGTAAAAGTGGTCTTTTCCTGATCATCACTATGAACTGGAATTTGAGAGAAGCCTGAATACCAATCTAAATAACAAAAGTGAGAATGTTTAGATAATATCTCTAGCATTTGATCAATAAAGGGCAATGGATAATGGTCCTTACGAGTTGCTTTATTTAATTTTCTATAATCAATGCACATTCTATAACCACAACAGTACGTTGAGCAACAAGTTCATCATCTTTATTAGGATTTAGGAACCATAGTAATTCCACCTTTCTTAGGAACACAATGAACAGGACTAACCCATTTACTATCAACTATAGGATAAATAATACCAGCCTCTATGAGTCGAATTACCTCCTTTCTTACCACTTCCTTCATTTTTGGATGTTGACGGCGTTGGAAATCAACAACAGGTTTAGCATCTTCTTCCAAATTAATTTTATGCATACATAGAGCTGGACTTATGCCCTTAAGATCATCAAGATAATAACCAATAGCCTTATGGTGAGCTTTAAGCACATCAAGAAATTTCTCTTCTTCCTCAGCTGAAAGGTTAGCACTAATAATAACAAGATATATATTTTTCTTATCTAAGTATGCATATTTCAGATTTTCAGGCAAAGGCTTTAATTCAAAACTAGGATCTCCTTTAGGAGGTGGGAGTACTCCTAGATTATCAGGTGGGATATGCAATTGTAATTGTAATTGTGGAGGTTGCTGCCATAATATGTGTTCTAAAGCTTCTTTTTCTGCATCATTAAATGGCTCTTCCTGATTAAGCATATAACGTTCCACCACGTATGATGAAGCTACAGCTATGTGAGCTAGAGTTTCAATTATATCTTTAGATTTTGGTTCTTTCTTAGCAGGTTTATCAGCAAATTTAGAAAAATTAAATTCAAGTTTCTCTCCAGCACATTCAATAAACACCCTTTCGATAGGCAAATCAATTTCAGCACCAACAGTATGTAAGAAAGGTCTACCAAATATAATAGGACAGAAAGAATCTTGTGGACAACCAAGCACAATAAAATCAGTAGGATATTTTATTTTCCCTACCAATACTTCAACATCTCTAACAATTCCAAAGGGACTAATATAATCTTTATTAGCAAGTTGAATGGTCATACCTGTTTCTTCCATGGTGATAGGATCAATATCATGCTTAATTTCTTGATAGAGAGAATATGGAATGACAGTAATGATTGCTCCAATATCACATAAACCATGATAACAAGAAGTCCCAATAGAGCATGATATAATTGGCTTACCAACTTTGGATGAATTCCCTTTAATAACTTTGGTAGCATCTTCACATAAATAAACATCAACAGGATCTTCTTCATTTAATTGATTAATAATAGAGACTTGGTTCTTGACTTCCACCTGTTCTTTAGGTTGAGAACATCTCTTTCTACTTTTGTCAGCAACAGCAATAAGCAAATTCTCTTTAACTTTTTCAGGATAGGGAGGTGGTTCAATATATTCTTCTATTACTACAGATGACACTGGTGTTTCTTTAATAAATTTAGGGACAACAATAGAAGATTTAACAGGTTCAACATAATAATCAAAGCCACTTTTAGGAATTCGAATGTGCTCAGCAAATTTCTTAGCTATTTCAATTGCAACATATGGATCAAGACCAAATTTTTTAATAACATTCTTGAACAAAATAGAACTAGAGAAACTTTCTACACATGAATATCCATAATCAAAATAAGCTTCATTACCTTTGTCTAGGTCCCAATATTCAGAGTTCTTCGAAATAATTTCCAATAAATTCCAAGCTTCTTCTGCAGTATTATTTGTAAAGCTTCCACCAGATGAACCATCCAAATATTGCTTTAGCCTATCAGGTAGTCTCACATAAAAGTTTATCAATATAAGTTTATCTGTGAGATCATGACAAGGATTCTTACGAAGGAGGTCCTTAAGCCTCCCCCAAGCTTGAGTAATACTCTCTCCAAGGTGTGGCCAAAAATTAAATATAAAGCAACGGTTCTCATAAGCCTCTTTAGGAGTAAAATATTTAAGAAAGAAAACCTTCATAAAAGTATCCCAATTATGTGTAATTTCTTCATCCAGGGACATATACCATTTTCGAGCATCACCAGTTAAGGACTGGTACAATAACTTGCATTTTACCTCCTCCTCGGAAATAGCCTTGAGCCTAATTAGCCCACATATATCCTCAATATCCCGTATGTGATCACTTGCAGCCTTTGTTCCATCCCCTGCAAAATACTCATTCCTAACAGCTTTAACAAATTCAAGGGGAATAATATAACCATCATCATGAGGTGATTTTTAAACAACTTTAGGTTTAATAGCATAAGCACTCTCATATAAAGCAAGTTTCAGCGAAGCATCTCTCATAAAAGCCATAATAATAACAGGATGCAACAGCAAGTAAAATTCAGCTTTCAAGTTTCCTTACCAAACTTCTTACCAACAGCGCTACGCTCCCCGGCAACGGCGCCAGAAAAGTGTCTTGATGGCTCCCAAGTGCAGGAGATCAATTGTAGTACTTTTCGAATTAGAAAGGTTGTCGAACCCACAAGGAGAAGAAGGAACTGGTAAGTAGAATAGCAAAGGAATAATAAAAGCAATATGTGTTTTTGTGTTTTAATTGTGTAGTGCAAGTAAACCAAAATGCGGAAAGTAAATTGCAGCAAGTAGTAGGTCTCAATGAGAGACAAAGCTCAATCCTCTAATACGCAAGAGGACAAGCTCAAGTGTGTGTTTGTGTCTTATATGTGGAAAACGTTCCCGATGGCTGCACGGATTTAGCTGGCATAGTGATTCATTGCATAACATGTTTGTATATCTTGTCTAGTTTTAATCTTCTTCGGACGGAGCCACACATAGGAATAGCTAAATAAATAAACTATCACCCCTTATGATGGATCACGTGGCCAATTAAATGACAGCACGAGAATTATTAAGACATGATGTCCCACCATAGCCTTATGCTCTAAGGTCCCCGATACAAGTACCCTCATAGTGCAATTCAACGACTCTGTCTCAAGTTCCTGTCACCTAAAGACATCATCACGTCACTACACTCGGTGTTCTCCTATGAGCCCATGTAGGTGAAGTGTTGTATAGTCGACGTTCGTACAACACCATCATAGAATCACACAAAAGATAAATACAAGACCAAATAACAACTCATCTCATGTAACAAATCGTTGCCAATTCATCCTATGCCCTCAGGAACATGCGGGAACTACTCACAACGTGCAAACATGATCATGTATGGTGACATATGTGGTACAACACAATCTGAAACAATGGATCCACCACTAAATAATGACAAGTACTCAATCCCAAACATGCAACGGAGTACAATAACACGTATCTAGGGTGTAGCAGTGATCAAACTATGAGGGGAACGGAGTGGATCACGGTGATGGTGGAGATGCAGGTGCTGGTGAGGATGGTGATGGAGATGCCTCCTCCCACGCCAAGGAGGAGATGGGGATGAAGATGGGGATGATTTCCCCCTTCTCCGGAGCTCCGGAGCAGCAGGATCTGTCTCCCCCGCGGAGAGTTTCGAGAGTTTCACCGCCCTAGCGGCTCCGTCTCGTCTCGGGAAAATTAGGGTGTTCGTTTTCGGGGAAGACGGAGTCGTCGGCAAAAAGACCTCGGGGAGGAGGTGCTGTGGGCCCATTTCGGGGCCCCACATGCGGCCAGGGAATCTGGCCGCGTGGGCTACCCCCTTTTGGGCCTCCTAGCCCTCCTACTTTGTGTCTTGTGCCCACGGCCTTTCTCGCGAAGAAAAACTGACAGGATTTCTTTCCTTTCGCAATTTGGATACCTGTAGCTCCTGAAACATCAAAAACATGAAAACAGGTGTTTTTTGACACCCAGAAATTAAGTACCAAAAATAGGGACTTTGTAGGAAAGTCCCATAAAATCATCTAAAACATGCAAAACAATGACATAACATTGATAAAACATCCCAATAATGCCTATATGGAGGGTATAAATGATGATATAAAAGGCACGTATCAAATAACACTAGCACGCTTATTTACAAAACAAAACTACTCATTTTATTTCTAACAGAAAAGTGCAATTTCTTAGATCTGTTGCCAAAATAAATCTAGAGTTCTAAAAATCACACAAAGCTAGGATATCAAGGATCTATCGAATATCTAACAGATCCAGTTGGATTCACCTCAACAAGTGTTGTAAAATATATCCTAAAAATCACAGAACATGCTACTTGACTTTTACAAAAATGAGTGTCATTTTCAAATGGTAGCTCACCTTGATGTGAGGTCAAGTTCCACTGGTACATCTAGTCAAGGGCTACTTCAGGAATTTTAGTTTGCACATTTTAACCGTTCCAATCAAAAGTTATTTCATTTTTTCCTTAACAGATAGTGCTCAGTTCAACATTTTTCATTCGTTCATACAACATTCAAATCCAGTTCTGCAAGTTGCATCCGTTCAAGAATTCGTTCATACACCTCAGGTAATTTGGGTTCATTTTATTTTTGAGTTTAACATTTTGTTACACGATTAAAGTAAAACAGCAAATTCAGTTCATTTTAGAAAAAGAAAAAGAAAACTGCCGCGGCCTGAGCAGCACACGGGCGCGCGGCCCATTTGCGCTCTGAGGCCCGCCTCGCTTACACGGCGCGCGCGAAGACGCGTACCGGTTCGTGATTCAAACGTGACCGTAGATCTTTAGATCTATGGTGTATGGTCATCGCCTATCTCTCTCTTTTCTTCTTCTCTCCGACGAGCTCGCGCGCGGCCGCCGGCGAGCTGGGATGAAATAGCTCACCTAGGGGGGTTGCAGAACCGTGGCAAGTGGTCGATGAGGTCGCAGAGGCTCGGGGCTATGCAGGGGCGCGAAGATTGTGGCTCGGGGTAGCTCCAATCAACGGCGCCATGCAGGTGTCCCGCGGCGGCTCCGACGTGCTCTCCGGCGTCCCTGCAAACGAGGAACCACGGGGAACGTCAGGAACGGTCTACGGAGGGTGGGGGTTCTATATAGAGTGACATAGAGGGTGGGGATGGCTTGAGGCGCGAGTATTGCACCTCGAGTACCCGCGGTGGCCGCGGTGGTTCTCCGGCGTTTCCGGCTAGCTAGTGGCTTCTAGAGCGCATTGCGGTGGCTCGGGAGAGTGAGTGAGCGAGTGAGCAAGTGGTAGCAAGGTCAGGGTCCTTGGCATGGATTTATAGGGGCGGGGCGGCAGTGGTGCATGCTCGGGTGGCCACGGGCGTCAGTGAGACGCGCTCGTTCGCGCTCCGGCATGCCCATGCCGTGCCATTTGACTCTTGGGCGTGGCCAGGGGCACGACTAGGCGAGTCAAAGGCCAAGGGTCGAAGAAAAACAAACAAAATGGCGAGGTTGCACTGTGGCACGCGACAGGGGCGAGCCTGTCAGGCCGTGCCCATACTACACCCGTCCCTTTTCACCTCTGAAAATCACACTCTCTCTCTCCCTCTCTGGTCAACACAACTTGGTGGCTAAGGGATGAAAAGCATGGGTGCTGACTAGGCTTCTAGAATCTCAAAACCGTGCAGCATTTGGTTCAACCAATAAAAAGTTATGATCATTTGAAAATCGTGCAAACTCACTGTTTCTGAAAAGAATCAGTTTCTGTTTCAGTCTCGGAATTTTCCTAAGTGTTGGTTTAATAGAGTGGATTAGCCAAATGTCTTAGTTGTTTTCCTAAACCAAATCTTATTCAAAATTGGTTTTCCAAGTATGGTTCTGTTTAGCAACATTTGTACTTTCATAAACAGAAAAAGAAAATAATTTTGAAGTTCAAATGCACCATGAAAACAAGGTGAAAAAATGGCTAGTTTGGGTTTTTCTCTGTTTTCCAAAAATCACCAATTCTATCTTATTTTCATAACACAAAAACATCAAACAATTGATTGTTTCTGTGATTCAATTTTTCAAACCAAGTTAACCAATTTGTTGTCCATATAATAGAGATTACATCCATGCCAAGAAAACACAAAATGTGACTCTCTACCATATAGATAACAAGGGTGAAAAACACCTAATTGGCTTATTTTTTAGAAGTGAGTTTTTATAGAAAAACTTAAGGAAAACATGAGATTAAACTTTTGAAAATTGTTTTCTTGATTCTAATCAATCTAAATGTTATTAATAAGTTGAACGCAACATTGCCACATGAATTTTGATTGAAAATAACAAAGATGCCAAATTGAAAACAATCCAGAAATGATTAGAAAACAACAGAAAACAAGTGAATGATTTTTTGAATCAAATTTGCTTGCATTGCATAGATAACCATGGTTCAATACATAATGTTGGATTACACAAGGGCATTAAAAAGTTTTTGTTGGCTCACAAAAATGGTCTCCCTCATGTGTTACAAGTGTCCCAAATCTGGGGTGTGACAGATCTCCCCCCTTAAAAGAATCTCGCCCCGAGATTCGCGGGGTTAGTCTTTAAGGAAATCAGGGAACTCCTTCCTGATATAATATTCATGCTCCTACGTTGCTTCCTCCTCGGAATGATTCGTCCACTAAATCTTAAGGAACTTGAAAGCATTTCTCTAGGTAGCACGAACATTTTTCTCAAGTACTCGCAGGGGTCGATCACGGTAGGTCAAATCATCATTGATATCAATGGTCTTGAAGTCAATGTCTTGGTAAGTGATGTTTTTTCTCAGGTACATGAAGACACTTACGGAGAAATGACACGTGAAAAACATCGTGAAAGGCTGAAAACTCTTCAGGTAGCTCCAGTTGATAAGATACCTCTCCACGACGGGCTAGGATCTTAAACTGGCCAATATACCGGGGTGCAAGCTTTCCTTTGACATGAAAACGATGCATCCCTTTGAGCGGCGTAACACGAAGATACACGAAATATCCTATAGTGAAAGAGACATCGCGACGCTTAGTCTCCACATAACTCTTCTGGCGTGATTGCGCGGCTTTAAGACGGTCACGGATTAAATGCACTTGTTCCTCTGCAGCTTTTAGAGTATGAACTCCAAAGATTTGATTGTCTCCTGTTTCAGTCTAGTTCAGAGGTGTGCGGCATTTCCATCCATACAATGCTTCAAAAGGTGCCATCTGCAGGCTTGACTCATAGCTGTTATTGTAGGAAAACTCTGCAAATGGCAGGCAGTCTTCCCACTTAACTACATAGGACAAAACACACGCATGAAGCATGTCTTCCATTATCTGGTTCACATGCTCTGTCTGTCCATCAGTCTGCGGATGGTAGGCGGTGCTAAAGGCTAGCTTAGTTCCCAAGGCTTCGTGTAACTTCTTCCAGAATCGAGAGGTGAATTGTGATCCTCGATCTGACACAATCCTGCCGGGAACTCCATGTAGGCTGACTATCCGAGAAATATAGAGATCAGCAAGCTGGTCTCCTTATATGTGGTCTTGACAGGTATAAAGTGTGCAACTTTGGTGAGCCTGTCAACGACTACCCATATCGAATCATTTCCTCGACTGGACCGTGGCAGTCCAGTTATGGAGTCCATCCCAACTTTGTCCCATTTTCAATCAGGTACTTGCAATGGCTGTAACAAACCAGCGGGACGCTGATGTCCATCCTTCACTTGCAGACAAATATGGCACTTGGCTATAAACGAGGCAATATCTCGCTTCATTCCGTGCCACCAAAACTTCTCCTTCAAATCTTGATACATTTTGGTTCCTCTAGGGTGAATAGAGTATAAAGTGTCATGATCCTCAGTCACGATGGTTTGCTTCAACTCAGATTCAACAGGAACAAAAATGCGTCCTTCATACCATAAGACTCCATCAGAATCAATGGTAAAACCGGCAACTTCTTCTTTCTCCATGCGGGTTTTAATTCCATCAATACTCTTCTGGCCCTTCTGAGCTTCTTTGATTTGATCAACAAGAGTTGGTTTAACTTCCATGGCGTCCAACATGCCATAGCTGACCACCTCGATACCAAGCTGGTCAAGTTCTCTCCACAACTCCGGTTGTCTGATCTGAATCTTAGAATTCAGAGAGACCGGCTCTCGACTAAGAGCGTCCGCAACAACATTCGCCTTTCCGGGGTGATAGTGGATACTAAGATCATAGTCCTTGATGAGCTCTATCCAACGGTGTTGCCTCATATTGAGTTCACGCTGTGTGAAGATATACTTCAAACTCTTATGATCTGTATAGATTTCACACCTCTTCCCAATAAGGAAATATCGCCATGCTTTGAGAGCATGCACAACTGCAGCGAGCTCTAAGTCATGAGTAGGATAATTCAACTAATGTGGTCTCAACTGGCGTGAGATGAATGAGATGACATTTCCTTCTTGCATGAGAACGCTTCCAAGTCCAAGCTTAGAAGCATCACAATACACATCTAAACTCTTGGAGACATCCGGCATAATGAGTACCGGGGCTGTCACCAGTCGATTCTTCAACTCTTGAAAACTTTCAGCACATTTGTCCGTCCAAATGAACTTGCTATCCTTCTTGAGCAACTGAGTGAGTGGTCTGGCTATACTGGAAAATCCTTGAACAAACTTGTGATAATATCCGGCTAATCCCAAAAAAGATTTGACTTCAGTCTGATTAGTCGGGGCAGCCCGATTAGCGACAGACTGAACCAGAGCAGAGTCAATAGTGATTCCACCTCCGGATACTACGTCTCCAAGAAATCCAACTTCTTTCAACCAAAATTGGCACTTACTGAACTTAGCATACAGTTGATGTTTGTCGAAGTGTTCCGAGAACAATTCTCAGATGTTCTTTGTGTTCTACCTCACTCTTGGAGTAAATAAGAATGTTGTCAATAAAAACCACGACAAACTTGTCCAGGATTTCCATGAAAACCTTATTCATAAGATTCATGAAGTAGGCGGGGGCATTGGTCAGACCAAAAGACATCACGGTGTACTCATACAACCCGTAACGTGTGGTGAAAGCGGTCTTTGGAATATCGGTCTCACGAACCTTCAACTGATGATAACCAGTACGAAGATCGATCTTTGAGAAAATTCTTGCCCCCATTTAGCTGGTCAAACAGGTCTTCAATTTTGGGCAGCGGGTATTTCTTCTTGATGGTAACATCATTGAACTTACGGTAATCCACACATAGACGTGAGGAACCGTCCCGCTTGTCCACAAAAATGACAGGTGATCCCCATGGTGATGCACTAGGGCGAATCAGACATTTTCTTAACATGTCATCCAGCTACTTCTTCAACTCATCTAGCTCCTTCGGGTTCATCCGGTAAGGTTTCTGTGCTATGGGTTCAGTGCCGGGTATCAATTCAATAACAAACTCGATATCCCGATCAGGCGGCATACCGGGTAACTCCTCAGGAAACACATCCGGGTATTCACATACTAACGGAACTTCTTCAAGTGCAGGTGTGGCTATACCAGTGTGGCAGTGAGTCTCTGACTTTGACTTGGTTGCGGCGAAGGCAACTCTTTCCCCATCAATGGCAGTCAATGATATGGACTTTCTGGTGCAGTCAATCACACCTTTGTACTTGGTCATCGAATTCATGCCCAGTACTACTTCTATCCCTTGGGATCCTAGTACTATTAGGTTGGCATGAAAAGTTTTCCCTTGTATGTCTAGGGGTACCTCAATGCAAATGAAGTGGTCTTGGGTTTTGTTTCCGGGTATTTGCACTGACATAGGGTCACGCATACGTGTAGACTTTATACCACTCTTTTCAACAAACGGCATAGTAACAAAGGAATGTGATGCTCCCGAATCAAACAGTACTGCAGTAGGCACAAAGTTGACAAGAAACGTACCCATCACCATGTCTGGCGTGTCTTGAACCTCCTCAGCAGTGACATGATTCAGATATCCCTTGGTCATAGTCTGCTTCCTGGGTGCTGGTGCATGTGCCATCTTGGTAGCATTGTTCTGAGCTGGTGGAGTGGTCTTGCTTGGGCACTCCCGAGCAAAATGCCCCTCCTTCCCGCAAACAAAACATCCACCACTGGGTTTGGCGTTCTGGTTTGGCTTGGCAGCATGGTTGGGCTTGTGTCCATTCCCATTTCCACTGCCTCCAGGCTTGGGTGCATAGGATGCACGGTTGTTGTTGTTATGATGGTTGTTGTGGTTGTTATGGCCATGGTGGTGGTTGTTGTTGTGGTTGTGGCATTTATGGTGGTTTCTTGGCGCAAAAGTAGGTGCCTTGTGTGGTGGTGGCCTGGTATATGGTGTGGGGCGGTTTCTGGGTGCACTTGGTCCTCCTTGGAACTGCATCTTTCTCTTTCTGTTTTCAAAGACATTTTGTCTCTTGTGCTCCATCATCATCGCGGCATCCGCGAGTGATTCCAGATCCGCAAATGGAATGACCACAAGGGTACACTGCAACTCATCGTGCATCCCATTCAAGAATCTCTCCTTCTTCTTAGCTTCTGTGTTAACTTCATCAGGTGAATACCGGGATAGCAGAGTAAACTCTTCCCAGTACTTCGATACAGACATTCCTCCCTGCCTCAGCTTCAGGAACTTGTCTTTCATGATGTTCCTCACCCCCTGAGGGATGTGATACTTGCGGAAACGGGCAGAGAAGTCTTCCCAGGTGAACACGTAATCAGGAGTGACGGTGTCACAAGTGGTCTCCCACCAAGTCCTCGCTGGTCCAGCAAGAAAATGGGTGGCAAACAGCACCTTGTCATTCTCATCAACTCCTTCCATTTTCATATTGTTGGCCATGGTGTGAAGCCAATCGTCAGCGTGAAGTTGTTCCACGATCTTGGTGAACACCGGAGGATTGATTTGCTGAAACACCTTCAGCTTCGAGCGTCTGCCATTACCGTTGTCATCGCCATTATTGTTATTGTTGTTGGCGCTGGCAGCGGCCAACTGCTGCAGGGCAGCAAATGTGGCAACACTCTCGGCTCTAGTGGCCCAGCGATCCTCCATCATGAGTGCCAACAATGCCTCCATTGACGGCGGGGGTGGTGGTGGTGGTTCCCAACGCGGCGGCATCATGTTTATTGAGACATGTGTAAGACTATGCAGCAAGGCTTATGGTTTTTAGCATGCTAAAAAAATTAGCAACTAAAAAGGAGTGTTTAAATTCCAAACGAAAATGATAAGTGATCTAATTAGGGTAATGATTTGTTTTTAAGGGTTGAGACAATTTTTCCAAACACAGATATCATACAGACAAACATCATACTAATAGCATTGAGTCATACATAGCACAACACGCCAACAGACATCTACCACAACTACGCTCCTCAGAGCTACATCGGGGGGATTCGCCTTATAGGGTCGGCGTACAATCTAGATGGCACTACTCCACAACTATGAGGCACTACGACTAGTCCTAAGTGTTTTCGACGTCAAAGAGGAGCTCCTATGGGTCCTCCTCCTCAACGGAGTCGTCGTCCTCCCGCAGACTCTGCTCGCTCATGTCCATGCCCTCTGCATCGGACAGGACGTCGTCGTCAACAAGGAGATCCTCGTTCTCCCTGCGGAGCTCGGAGTTCTCCTCCTCTACCTCCTCGAGTGTGGAGTCTCGAGTGGTCAACTCCTCTCTAGCGGTCTTCAACCGCTCACGTAGAATCGCGTTCACCTGCTGAAGTGATCCCACCTTGGTGGTGAGACAGGTACGGGCCAGACGAGTGGTCCGCAGCTGACTCGCCAAGGCTCGGGACCGCGCAGTACCTGTCTCTAGGTCGAGCATCGTCTTCCCCAGATGGGTACAGAGGAGACGACACTCTGCAGCGGTGGTGTGCTGCAGGATGCTCATATCATCGAGACGACGCTGCGTGTGGTAAAGTAGAACTTCCATGTCATCCTGGTGTGCACCGAGACCCGCGAAGTCCTGAGACACGGCAACAGGTGTGTCGGTCTCGTCCCTCCTCCCGAGGAACTTGTAGGTAGACCCCACGAACTGGTAGTCCCTCAAGTGAGCCAGACGCGCTATGGCCTCCTGGATCACTCGTACTGCTCCCTCCTGCGAGGAGCGCTTGACGGTGGTGAAGAAGAAAGTCTCTGCGGAAGGAGTGGTAAGTGGAGGGCGTATGGTACACTCTACCAACCACTCTCCCTCTATGGGAGTCCCGGTGATCATCCCTCCCCGCAGCTCGGGAACGGGACGGTCAAGAAGCTCGGTCATCGCGACGAGCCTCCGCTCGAAGCGAAACGGGAAGTCCCTACCAAGCCCCAACTGGCACGCCTCAGTGAAAACAACGTCCATCTACATAAAATTTTAAGTAAGGTTTAGTTAGTTACAAGTGTGCAAAATTTTAGAGTCAACATGACATAACTTAATGTAAGTATAGTTTGATAAAATAGGGAAGATAGGTATAAGAATCTTTTAAAGCTTAGTCACTTAAGTATATTATGTATATATATACGGAGTACGAGTTGACGTCCATGCTAACTAAGGGCTCCTAGCGTCACGATAGCTCTGATACCAACTTCGTAGAGGCCTCAAACCGGAAGGTCCAGAAACCCTCATATGCATACATTCACGATCCCAAGAAATTCAGCCGTGAACAACATACGAAGTGGTACACAGATACATTATCCATTACACGAATAACAACGGTCTTACAAGCCAACGGTCACATGACCAAGTCTTTATTAGCTGCCACGCAAGGCAGACAAAGTCTCACAATGCACAAACACAGCGGAAAGAAAACACATGTAGATAGCCCATGTCACGCCGTCACCGACAGGCTGCTGACCGGGAGCCGGGCCTAGTTCGCATAATCGTCAGAATAGTATCCCTCCTCGTATTCCTCCTCCGGTGGTATCTCCTCAAAGTCTGGCCAAGTAAATAGCCAGGGCGAAACCAATATAAGTACTTTTGAATGCACTCAGCAAGTCATCCTTTATACATTTACAAAATGCATCATGCTTATATGGTGGATGAGTAGGCTATAATTAGGGCTCACTACCCATGATGTACATCTAAGATGACATCATAGTTGCATTCATTTTATCTGTATCTTTGTTGAAGAAGATACTTCAGAAGAAAATAATATATAATTTTTCTTTCTCTTGTAGATATCGCATGTACAAGAGGTTTTATAAACTTGTTTTATAAAAGAAAGTTTTCTTTGCAAAACTTCTTGGAACAACATGTCCAGAACTTTCATCGGTACCTCTCAGGTACAAGCCTTTGTTCAAAAACACACTTTGAAAACTTGACACAATGCTAGCTACATGGCCTTTCAACTGCCCATATCCGAGGGCTCGGCTATTCTGAATAGTTTTACTCTGCAGAGGTGGTACACATTCCACTAGACCCAAACGCCTGCCATGGACCACCCATGGATCGACACAGCGATATGCAAGCATCAGGAGAATGATCCTAACTGTCCACTCTGACACAAGCTAGTATATGGCTATCCCTTCAATCATGTCTATTCCCCCTGGCACCATGTCGCACATTGCCAAACAGGGGACCCAACTGTCGCTTCCGTGGGGTAACTTAATCCCTCATTTTGCATGTCTCGTTACTCCCTCCTGGTGACACTTCAGTTCAGAGAATCATCCTCTCTATAGCATCTTGGGATAGGACACACACTAACAAGTTCAAGTATCTAGATATGCCCCGTACCCGTGTTGGGGTAGAGTGGAAGTACTTCTTGGTTGTCCAGCGAAGACTAGGTTATGTGCCTTTTGTAAAACACTTGAAAACAACTCTTTAGCTCCCCCGGTGAACAAGGTCCCGCCTTTTCACCGTGGACTTTTCATAACTCTGTTTTGTTTGCAAAAGCACATTTTAAAAGTGCCCACTTAGGGACTCCAGATTATTATCTTAGTAGGTATTTATATAACTTATGGTGGCTAAAGGCTTGGTAACACCAAGTTGACTAATGGCAAAGTGATAATATACTATATAATAATAATTGTAATATTCACTCAATAAAAATAGTTTCTGGTAAACAAGTTTTGAAAACTTCAGAAGTAGATAATGCATGATAGAGGAGGAAACGAGGGTCTTGCTCGTGATCACAACATGAGTGGTAGTAATAATCTCCTGCTCCAACTACCTCTTCTTCGTTTTCTATCATCGTAAAATAATAGTAATAACACTCAATCAGAACCATACAAAGAAAGCAATGACACTGAACTATAATATACAGCAAGCAATGAACACACAAGTCCATAAAATAATTCCACACAAGCATGCATCAAAAATAATAATATTTACTATTATTTCTACACTACTATGGTTGAGACAAATCATTTCTCAACCCAATGAGATGGAACCAATGGGTGTTCCACTAAGTTTTCCATGCCATTTAAGAGGTATTTAGCCTCTGGTCCAACTTGTGGAAACAAAATAATTTCCTAACAAAAATACTACTAGCTATTCTAGTGAAAACAATACTAGGGATAACAAATAATTAAACCTACACATGCATCCCTAAAGAAGAAAATGTATTCTTACAGAGATGAAAACAAGTACTAACCAGTACAAAATGGTACTGGATCCATGTGAAAACACTCATATTAACATGGGCAAAAATCTAGCTAATCATTTCCACCTACAAAATTAAATAGGAATAAACTAGATATTACTCCTATGCCCATACTAGTTTCAAACAAATCCTAAACATGCTTAAATTTTCTAACATGGTACATCTGTGGGAAAACAACATGATAACACTCAACACATCATTTAAACATGCTAGAAAACAGAATAACACTAGCAAGCAATTATTTACAAAACAAAACTACTCATTTTATTTCTAACAGAAAAGTGTAATTTCTTAGGTCTGTTGCCAAAATAAATCTAGAGTTCTAAATATCACACAAAACTAGGATATCACAGATCTATCCAATATCTAACAGATCCAGTTGGATTAACCTCAAAAGGTGCTGTAAAATAAATCCTAAAATCACATAACATGCTACTGGACTTTTACCAAAATGAATGTCATTTTCAAATGGTAGCTCACCTTGAGGTGAGGTCAAGTTCTACTGGTAGATCTAGTCAAGGGCTACTCCAGGAATTTTAGTTTGCACATTTTAACCATTCCAATCAAAAGTTATTTAATTTTTTTCCTTAACATACAGTGCTCAGTTCAACATTTTTTATTCGTTCATACAACGTTCAAATCCAGTTCTGCAAGTTGCATCCGTTCAAGAATTCGTTCATACACCTCAGGTAATTTTGGTTCATTTTATTTTTGAGTTTAACATTTTCTTACACGATTAAAGTAAAACAGCAGATTCAGTTCATTTTAGAAAAAGAAAAAGAAAACTGCCGCGGGCTGAGCAGCACACGGGGGCGCGGCCCATTTGCGCTCTGAGGCCCGCCTCGCTTCCACGGCACGCGCGAAGACGCGTATGGATTCACGATTAAAACGTGACCGTAGATCTACAGATCAACGGCGCACGGTCATCACCTCTCTCTCTCTCTTTTCTTTTTCTCTCTGACAAGCTTGCGCGCGGCCGGCGGCGAGCTGGGATGAAATAGCTCACCTAGGGGGGTTGCAGAACCGTGGCGAGTGGTCTATGAGGTCGCAGAGGCTCGGGGCTGTGCAGGGGCGCGAAGACCGTGGATCGGGCTAGCTCCAATCAACGGCGCCGTGCAGGTGTCCCGCGGTGGCTCCAACGTGCTCTCCGGCGTCCTTGCATACGAGGAACCACGGGGAACGTCAAACACGATCTACGGAGGGTGAGGGTTTGATCTAGAGTGACAGAGAGGATGGGGATGGCTTGAGGCACGAGTATTGCACCTCGAGTACCCGCGGTGGCCGCGGTGGTTCTCCGGCGTTTCCGGCTAGCTAGTGGCTTCTCGAGCGCATTGCAGTGGCTGGGGAGAGTGAGTGAGCAAGTGAGAAAGTTTAACAAGGGCAGGGGCCTTGGCATGACTTTATAGGGGCGGGGCGCAGTGGTGCACGCTCGGGTGGCCACGGGCGTCAGTGAGACGCACCCGTGCGCGCTCCGGCATGCCCATGCCGTGCCATTTGGCTCTTGGGCGTGGCCAGGGGCACGACTAGGCAAGTCAAAGGCCAAGGGTCGAAGAAAAACAAAGAAAAACGGCGTGGTTGCACTGTGGCACGCGACAGGGGCGAGCCTGTCAAGCTGTGCCCATACTGCACCCGCCCGTTTTCACCTCTGAAAATCACTCTCTCTCTCCCTCTCTGGTCAACACAACTTGGTGGCTAAGGGATGAAAAGCATGGGTGCTGACTAGGCTTATAGAAGCTCAAAACCGTGCAGCATTTGGTTCAACCAATAAAAATTTATGATCATTTGAAAATCGTGCAAACTCCCTGTTTCTGAAAAAAATTCAGTTTCAGTCTCAGAATTTTTCTAAGTGTTGGTTTAACAGAGTGGATTAGCCAAATGTCTTAGTTGTTTTCATGAACCAAATCTTATTCAAAATTGGTTTTCCAAGTATGGTTCTGTTTAGCAACATTTGGAATTTCATAAACAGCAAAAGAAAATAATTTTGAAGTTCAAATGCACCATGGAAACAAGATGGAAAATGGCTAGTTTGGGTTTTTCTCTGTTTTCCAAAAATCACCAATTCTGTCTTATTTTCATAACACAAAAACATCAAACAATTGATTGTTTCTGTGATTCAATTTTTCAAACCAAGTTAACCAATTTGTAGTACATATAATAGAGATCACATCCATGCCAAGAAAACACAAAATGTGACTCTCTAGCATATACTCCCTCCGTCCACGAATAAGTGTACATGTAGCTTCTATACTAGTCAAACTTTATAAAATTTGACCAACTGTATAGAAAATATTACCAACATATGTGAAATCAAAATGATATATTTTGAAACTTCATATCAAGACAAATCTATTGATACTAATTTGGTGCCATAAATGCTAGTGATTTTCTCAATAAAGTTGGTCAAAGTTCAGTAAATTTGACTGCCAAAAAAGGAAAATGCACACTTATTCGCGGACGGAGGGAGTAGATAACAAGGGTGAAAAACACCTAATTGGCTTATTTTCCAGAAGTGAGTTTTTATAGAAAAACTTAACGAAAACATGAGATTAAACTTTTGAAAAATTGTTTTCTTGATTCTAATCAATCTAAATGTTATTAATAATTTGAACACAACATTGCCACATGAATTTTGATTGAAAATAACAAATATGCTAAATTGAAAACAATCCAGAAATGATCAGAAAACAAAAAAAAACAAGTGAATGGTTTTTTGAATCAAACTAGTAATCATGCACGTGCAACGCACGTCTAAGTAATCGCCCAATGATATGTTCCCATGTTTCGTCCTTACACTCCAATCCCCCTCCCCCCTTCTCAAAAATTCACCAGCATCATGTTCACCGATTGTAGTAGCCAAAATGATTTATACAGTCTCTCACATTGGCATTCCAACCCTCGCAAGCGGGGCTGCAAGATACGGGGAAACGAAGTGTTTGATCTTGGCCAGAGCCGATGCTAAATAGGGTTCTTCCATATTTTGTTGATGCTTCACGGGTTGAAGTTGGATGCTTCAATAAGGCCTTGGCTCGCTGCCTCTTCTGGATACGATAACTCCTTATTCTCCTGCGGAGGCCCGCTTCATGGGATTTGCGTCTACACTCCACTTCTTGTCAATCCCAAGTGGAAAGTTCCCCGGTGATAGATGATAAGGCCGGCGACGTGGTCTGTTCGAACGATACGGTGGAGGGATGCTTCACATGTTGAAGTTGGATGCTTCAATAAGGCCTTGGCTCGCTGCCTCTTCTGGATTTGGCAGTTCCTTATTCTCCTGTGGAGGCCCGCTTCATGGGATTTGCGTCTACACTCCACTTCTTGTCAATTCCAAGTGGTAAGTTCCCCGGTGATAGATGATAAGGCCGGCGACGTGGTCTGTTCGTCCGATGCGGTGGAGGGAGACGACCAGGGTCTTGTATCCAAATTTGGAGGGCCAAGTTGTAATTTTATTTTATTTGAGCTCCTCTCTGTAAATTTATCGATCCCACCATCAATGAAATCCCAGCACCGGGTCATTCAGCCCCTTTCCCTCCTCAAATAAACTAAGAAAGTGATGGTCTCACAAAAAAAAAGTGATGGCTGCCAATGGAGTGTCTCTGCAAAAAAAAAAAAACTATTACTTCGGTAAGTGCATATATGTGAGAGTATTTTTATGTTCACATGGCAAATGTAATTGAATGGCTCGGTCTATCTGAAAAACCATTATAAGAACAAATATAACATATTCCTTAGAATCTTTCTTGTGCATTTTAATCATTGTATAGAGAAGCTGCAAAAAGGTTTTATTGCATGCAAAAGTATACAATAGGCATCTGCAATTAAAAAAGTAAATGTGCAGCAATGAGCTCCTGATCTATATAGATTAATAAAACACGCATGATATGTCGATTAATGATGTATGTTGGAGAAGCTTAATACCTTATTAACATTGTCGTCGTATGTTCCAATAACTTATCCACAAGCAGCAACCTGTATCTGATTCTTCATGATTCATATTGCGACATAATATAAAAATAAGTTCACCCGTTCTGTACACGGCTCGCCTACTCCAAAACAATGCGGATGGTGAATATGATTCTTCTCTCTGTTTGCAGGTTCACATGCTCAGTTGACTGGAATTGGCTTCTTGTCTCCACTCACCACATGTAGCTCTCGGATGGTATCCCTGCATGGGAAAACTAATTATCTCAACTGAGCACTTCAGCTTAAATTCTTGAGAGGAAAACAAACATTAGGCTGGTGCCAATGCATCACCTCTTCTCACGGGCTATAGCCCCGCCACGTCAGCTTTTTCTCCCACTCTCACCCCACTCTCACGCCACTCTCACGGCACGGTGCCAGTGCACGGGCTATAGCCCCCACTATCACACCTCTCTCCTCCATGTCAGCATTTCTCTCTCCTCCACGTCAACATTTATTTTGAAGATTAAAAACATTGCAAATAATGGAAGAAATTATTTTATTCAACTAAAATTGTACCGATTACATAATAATAAATAAAAATTACATAAAAATAAAAAATTACATAATCTAGGATTGAGCCCACACATGCTCAATCAAATCGTGTTGGAGATGTGTATACATCGACGAGTCCCTCATTTCATTGTCGATCTGAATCCTTGCTGCTAGGCTTGGTGGTGCATTGGTATGTATTGGAGGGCCGACATTGGAAGCAACTGTCTCATAGATGTTCTCCAAATTGGTACCACGCTCATCGTCGATGATCATGTTGTGCAGAATGACACATGCACGCATGATCAACCCAAGAGTGCGCCTGAAGTAGGAGCGTCCGGGAACTGCTAAAATGTTGAACCTAGACTTCAGCACTTCAAATGCACACTCGACATCTTTGCGCCAACACGATTGAGCAGCAGTGAAGACACGATGCTTTGTTGGGGCAGCAACGGTAACCCCCAACGGCTAGCTGACGTGGACCAATAGGGTCACGCCACATCAGCTAGCCGTTACCAGCCCCGCGCTCCAGACTCTCGCCCGTCGCTACCGCCCGCCCCTGCCATCGCCTCGGCCCCTCTCGCCCCCCCTCTCGCCCCGCTACCCCCCTACCGTCCCGCCAACGCGGGCGAGACTGCGCCCTATCGCCCCCTGTCGACGGGCGACCCTGCCACCGCCCGGCCCGCTCCTCTCGCCCCCCTTCTCGCCCGCTCTCGCCCCGGGCGGGGCGGTATCGCCCCCCTTCTAGCCTGCGTTGGCACCGGCCTTACTTATGGTTCTAAGACAACTGAAAGAAACTTCCTGACATGTCAGATTTCTCTTCATTATCATTATAACTAAAACCATTGCACTGGAAAAAAAACTCATAAAATTATCATACGAATCATGAAAGTGGCGAACTCTCTTGAAGCCAAAACTAATATTCACTGTAAAACTACTTTAAACTGACATGTTGAGGCCTGGGGGGCAAGCTACGGCCAATGAGCACCGCCATGCTCGTTACCATTATGCATGGCAGCAGAATGGCTAATGAGGTTGCACATCAGTGGGATGGGGCATCACATCGCAACGGTGGTGGACAGCAACGTGGCCATTGTTTTATCAGATTAAGATGCATTCAAGTAGAAACAATAGTACATTCTAGCCATGAATGAGCATAAATAAACTGACCAAATAAATACATTGTCAAGGAAAAAAGCTCCCTTATGCTTTCATACAAAGTAAAGGCTATTTAGTTGAGCCGTACATCTCTACCTTTTAATAATAAAGAGAGGAAGCCTTCTGGCCAAGATTTTCGTCCGTTTTAAATTGTTACCCTAGCTTTTGCTGATAATTACATCCTATACCACCGCGCAAGTCAAAAAATAACGATTCGTTTTAGAATAAGGCAGGCAACGACGAAGAAGATATGGGCGGTGACTTGGCGAGACCCTGCAGAGTTGGCTTCCCCACCCGATTTGTCCCCACCATCACATGGCTATCGGCCAAGATCTGCCTCCGCCTTCCATGCCGGCCAAGATCTTTCCCGTGGCTGGCGAGGTAGCGTCGCTGTCCAGGCCTCAGCGCACCGCCTGTCCGGCAACGATTCCCCGACCTCTAGCGCCGCCCGCCATGGCCTTGCGCGCAGGGGCGGATCCAGGATTTGAGCATAGGGGGGGCGAAGAAGACAAGAACCATACAATTTATGGGAGAATTTTTCCAAAATAGGGACATCCTGGGCTCTACATCATGCATACATATAGGATAAAAAAGATACATCATGAAGTACACTTGTTCACCAACGGCACTTTAGGTTCCTACATCGTGAAAAAAAAATCGATAAAAGTTAGTTTTTAGTTTTTTTTAGAAATTGTATACAAACAATTATGGAGAGAACTATACCACTATGTAAATTCCAAAAGATTGTTTTGCCGGAAATACAAAACAAAGATATGCGGACATCTTGGAGTTAGGGAATTTCGGAGACCTCTAGGTAAAATGCTAAAAGAGACTATAAAAATCGCCAAAAAGTATTCATCGACCGAGGAAGTACTCACCCATCCAGAAAATTATAAAACACAAAAACAAAAAATATCCGCGATTAGTAGTGATATGGTCGGAAACGCCGGGTAAAAATAGATAATTTGAACTTTTTCTTCTGTTGCAAAGCACGGACACATTTGCTAGTAGTAGATAAAATATATTATATCGGAAGTGTAATAGGAAGTTTTTTTTTCAAATTGTCAAGAAATGATTCTAGCAAGATCTGATTATGTGTTAGTAATAATAAGTAATATCCAAAAGCGATGTCTGTCCCTGCCACGTGAGGGTACGTCCCGTCTCTTGACTTGTTCTGTTCGCTCGCACGTTTCGGTCCGGTTGTCTTCCAGTTGGTTCGTTTTCTCGGTCTATTCGTTTTTTTTTTTTTTTTTTTTCCTATTCGGTCTATTCGTTCTGCTGGCCTGTTGTTATTCCTCGGCGTCGCCGATGAAACTATTTGCCTTTCTTTTGGTCCGATCTGACGACCTTTCTCTGCAGATATGGTGGTCGTGTCTCGCCCTCCTACTGCGCCGGAAGGTTACGCGTCTGCCCGTGGTCGTGGGGGTCCTCACAGGGCCCAGGCACGGAGGTCGTGGTTAGCCTCGGCCGCTGCCTCCTTCGCCTTTTCGTCGCCGGGCGTCGCCTCCTCGTACCTCTTCTGCTGCCGCGGTGGGCGGCTCTCCTCGTGGTCGTGCACGCCGTGCTTCTAGGCGTGTGCTTCGAGGCCAGCCCGTCGCCGTCGGCGCGGCTCCTGCTGCTCTGCCTAAGCGTGTTTTCGGGAGCGCCCCTTCTTCTTCCTATTCCTCTTATCTGTCGGCTGGTGTTCCTGATTTCGATGTACTGCGTGTGCTCTCCGTTTCGTCCTCGCCTGTCCCGCCCTTTGGTTTCCTTCCTTCGCTGATGTTCCTCCTATTGTTGAACGTGTGATTGCTTCACCACGGAGAGATCCACCTCCATCACACTCAAAATAGTCTGCACCGACCACCTGTTCTTGCATCCAGCTGCAGCATTCCAGATACAGCTCCTCAATAGACAGAAGCCTAAGACGCCTTCTCCAGATTTGGGAGCGCAACATCACATGGAAGTCGCCGTTCCACCAGATGGATCAGGAATGGCACCCAGCACGCTCATGCTGTGTTTCCGATGTGTGCTTCGTATCAGACTCGATGAACTATACATCCGCAGCCATGGCTAGGTCTTCGGCTTGGAATCCATCGCCCGAGATGTTGGGTTCAGCGGCACCTTCGCGATTTGCGGCGGCCGAAGGAGCACCGCACCAGGTGAGACCCCACCCGTTCCGGCCCCACCGACCACGGCCCAGCGGTGACAAGAGCGGGGCTGCCGACAAGGATGGAGACGAATGCCACCTAAGGTGAGCTCGGCCTGCGCTGTCGGATTTTTCTTTTTATTTCAAGTGCTTTTCTTTTCTTGTTCATGTTCTTCCTGAGAGTTTTGGGGATTTTTGTTTGGTGTCCATGGCATCTCGGATCTGATGATGTGGAGTACGGGGGCCAGGTATTGCTTCAAACCTGTTTGCCCTCTCTTGTTTCAATTCCAGTACTCAAAGCTTCAATTCCAGTACTCAAATATGCTTCCTCTCTCTTCAATTCCAGTCAACCGTCAACGGATAGTTTATTTTTCATATTTGGGTTAGTTTATTAGCTGGAATATTGTACTTTTGCGGAGTCCTATAGCTGCAAACAAATGTTAGGAAAATTTGTTTGGTTACTTATAGTCATTTCATAGGACTAACAATGTAAAGAGAACCTTGATTTATTATAGAACATGTGTTCTGTCTGCACCGGATCGATGTTTCCTCCAGCAGCATGGAGTAGTGACATTGATTATTAGATTAGTGGAAAATAATCAACGCGCCAGCAATGAAAATCCTAACTGCTCTATTTCTCGGATTGCTCAGCCTAACTCACATTTCTTTCTCTCATAGAAATCCCTGCCTGACTTTTTCCTTGTGTGTTACCCCATCCACGATTCTAGCATGGAGTATTGTCTTCAATTTCTAGCACAAAAGGAGAATAAATTATGTACTTCTGCATCTATCTATTTCCTTCGTGATTATCCACGTAAATCGGTTGGCATCAATGAACTGCTCACTCGGCTTATCTGTTTGTGTTTGTCTTTCGGAATTCAAGCTCACTTTATTCTGATCTATCCTATTGTCTCAGATGGCATCTCAATTTACTTGTGTATCAAACATGTAGCTGAATTCAGATGGTAATTAAATTAATATGATTCCAATGATCTTTTTACATGCTTATTAAATAGATGCTTTGGTCCATATTTCAACTGCAAAATAATCTGCAATAATTCAATACGATAGAACTTGCGGACCAAACTGCAGAGAGAGACAACCGACACATAGCCTTCGAGGGTTGTGGACAAGACATGCTCATTGGTACCGCTACATTGGCTGATGAGCCATGAACAACTAAGGTAACAAGTGGCATGGTTTATTATCACGTATTGATTCCAAATATAGTTAGTGTCAAAGTTAAAATTTGAGATGTACTACTTTGAATGCTAGAACACTTCTATGGTGAAAGTAACGGAAAACAGGGATCCAAGGAATGTGCAAGCATACACTTTCAGTACATGCCTAAAAGTTGTGTAAAAATCAGCTTTTAGATGTTAAGACTGGGAAGAAGAGATCTGGTGGCACCCATTTGAGATGATCAGAAAATATTGTGAGACACATATATGTAAATCACATGCTTTTTGTTGACCCATGTAATTAAATTAATATGATTCCAATGATCGTTTTATGTTCTTATTAAATAGATGCTTTGGCCCATATTTCAACTACAAAATAATCTGCAATAATTCAATACGATAGAACTTGCAGGCCAACTGCGGAGAGAGGCAACTGACACATAGCCTTCTAAGGTTGTGGACAAGACATGCTCATTGGTACCGCTACATTGGCTGATGAGCCATGAACAACTAAGGTAACAAGTGACATGGTTTATTATTACGTATTGATTCCAAATATAGTTACTGTCAGAGTTAAAATTTGAGACGTACTACTTTGTATGTTAGAACAATTCTATGGTGAAAGTAATGGAAAACAGGGATCCAAGGAACGTGCAAGCATACACTTTCAGTATATGCCTAAAATTTGTGTATAATCAAGTTTCAAATGTTAAGACAGGGAAGAAGAGATCTGGTGGCATCTATTCGAGATGGTCGGAAAATATTGTGAGACACATATATGTCAATCACATGCTTTTTGTTGACCCATGTAAAGTGTCAAATACCTCTTTGGTTTGTTAGATCATATATTGTATGGAAGTCTTGGGACTGGCTCTGTTGACTGTAAATTTTGAATTTGTTGCTTGCCGTGAACTATTGGTGGCTTATCTGAAATGAAATTATTGGTTTTGCAAGAAAAGAACAATAATGGAACTAAAATATTTTCTAAGAGATGCGCCTATATTCCGTGGAGATAACGAAGGCTTTGAAACAAGGTATATATTTCAGACATAGCTTCTAATCTATTCTTTTGGCTGATGGTACGTCTTTAATATTATTTGTAGTGACAAACGGAAGACAAATACATCAGTTGTAGTATTTGTTTACTGCTGCCACACTCATAATATCCTTTGATATCTTCAGCCATGAATATATGCTTTAAGTAAATATTGCATTGACGCCACGTCTCTTATCTTCCATTAAATCGAGGCAGTTTGCACTGTGACAGTAGGTGTTATCAGTTCTGTTCTCTCTTTCATTATTCCCCTACGTAGCCCGATTCTGATGTGGTGCTGAATGGTTATACGTGTTGAATATATTAGCAATTTAGCACATGATTTAATTCGAAATAGCAGCAGATGAATTGCGACAGTAGCAAATACAGTAATCATGCAAATATCTAGATCTAGTACAGTAGACAAACTGATCCAATCTATAGCTAGAACTAGACATAAGAATTCCAGGAGTATCTCATACAGATGGAATAGAATTACGTACGATGGAGCGGTAGCGGCACCGCCGTTGTTGTTGTCCACGTCGGCCATGTCGTCGATGAAGAGGTTGCCGATGTCGGGGAAGAAATCGTCGTTGGGGAAGTGGTCGCCGTCAGCAGTCGCGCTCATGCGCTCCCCAAAAACCTGATCGCCACTCTCCCGTACAGGATCACAAGAGGCGGGGTTCCGGAGGCCTGCTGTCCCTTCTCGCGGTGCACGCCGGAAGGAGGGATGGAGAAGACTTGAATTGGCGGCGCAGTGGTTTGGAACGGTATGACGAAGTGGCGGCTAGGGTTTACCGTATGCGCGTATTTATATGCGGGCTGGGAGAGACGTGGGCGTAACTCCACGTCTGAGTCGGTTCGGATCCACGATCCAGAAAGGAAACGGAAACGGTTTTGGAATTAACGCGTCCGTCAATTACCAAATTAAATAACTCATTAAATTTTCCCAATCGACAAAATAAACGCTCTCGGCTCGGCTCATTCCCGCAACCCGCGACGCGTCGTGACGTGTCGTGACGAGGCGTGGCGAGGCGGGCGGCGGAGGAGGAGGAGCACGCGTGTGGCACACCTCTCCTCTTGCCTTGCCTACTCATACATGAGCTAGAATGGCTCACCTTATAAGGTGCTTCCACTCTCTTCAAACTAGCAATGTGGGACTAAACTTTAGTCCCACTCACTCCACTTATTATTCATGAATGGGCCATGACAATTTCAGGATTTTTAGTGGGCTTAATGGGCTAGCCAAGTGAGCCCATATGATGGAGCCCATGTAAAATTCCAACAATCCCCCACAAAGTGTCATTAGCACATTTCATAAACTCTGTTCCAAAACATTGTTTATATACCGGTGTTAGTGGAGACTGTTAAGTTGAACTTCCACTTAGAACATCATGCTACAATAGTTCACAACTTGAATAGTGGACTACGCCTTGAACTACAAGTTTGCTGTGATACCCGTTTCACACAACGTCTGAACCGATACTAGGCTGCCGCAAGGCTTCCCCGCGGTTTGGAGCGTATGCGTCATACTCCGAAGGCCTTTCATGAGTTTATTAGAGAGCACCCGATTCTCATAGACTGCGACGTTTAACAGTTAGACTCATATAGGTGAGTTCTTCAGGAGATGTTCTGTAGGACACATCTCTGCTTATATAAATAAGCCACTTGGAACACATTAAGACAAATGTCAACCTACCGTACAGATCAGGAGAGTATTGCATCTTTTATGGAGTGGAATAAAATATAAGGATACTCTCCTCTCAGCCGACCAACAGCTTGTCTCCCACTTCTAATTCACGGGATCTCTGATCACATAGAGTGGGTTACCACTGTGGGCAACTCATAACGTGGGTCTCAAACCCATCTCCCTCGATGCATTCTCTATCACATTCCGTGATAAACCCTTTGTGAAGGGATCTGCCAAGTTCATAGACGTTTGGATATAATCCAACGCAATAACTCCGGAGTTCTTCAATTTCCTGACAGATTTTAATCTCCTCTTCACATGTCTTGATGACTTTGCATTATCCTTAGAACTGTTCACTTTGACGATCACAGTTTGATTATCACAGTTCATTAGGATTGCGGGTATTGGTTTTTCAACCATAGGCAAGTCCATCAAGAGCTCACGAAGCCACTCTGCCTCAACAGTGGCTGTGTCTAATGCTGCGAGTTCTGCTTCCATAGTTGACCGCGTTAAGATGGTCTGCTTGCAAGACTTCCAGGAAACAGCGCCACCACCAAGTGTAAAAACATAACCACTAGTGGCCTTAAGCTCATCAGCATCAGATATCCAATTAGAATCACTATATCCTTCCAGAACCCTCGGGTTTCCGGTATAGTGAATTCCATAGCTCGCAGTGCCTTTTAAATAGCGCATAACTCTCTCAAGCGCACGCCAATGATCATCTCCCGGATTGGAAACAAACCGGCTCAATTTGCTCACAGCAAAAGAGATGTCAGGCCTCGTGGCACTCGCCAAATACATAAGCGAGCCTATAATCTGAGAATATCTCAGTTGATCTCAAGTAATCCGTTGATTCTTTCGAAGCAACAAACTAGCATCATATGGAGTTGAAGAAGCCTTGCAGTCACTATACCCAAAGCGACTCAAGACCTTTTCCACATAGTGAGATTGAAGCAGTGTGATCCCACCATTATCATCTCTCAACAGCTTGATGTTCAAGATAACATCAGCTACTCCTAGATCCTTCATCTCAAAGCAGCGAGATAAGAAATCCTTAACTTCCTTGATTAAATCAAGATTGGTCCCAAAGATCAATATGTCATCAACGTATAGACATAGAATAACTCCCTCGCCCCCACCATGGCGATAGTACACACACTTGTCAGCTTCGTTTACAACAAAGCCTTCAGCAGTCAAAGTCCTTTCGAACTTTTCATGCCATTGCTTAGGTGCTTGCTTGAGGCCGTATAATGACTTCAATAACTTGCACACCTTGCCTTCCTGACCGGGTACTACGAAACCATCTGGCTGATCCATGTAAATTTCCTCGTCCAACTCTCCATTAAGGAAAGCCGTCTTAACGTCCATTTGATGAACGAGAAGACCGTGTGAGGCAGCCAGTGATAGTAGCACACGAATAGTGGTCAGTCTAGCAACAGGTGAGTAAGTATCAAAGAAGTCTTCACCTTCTTTCTGGGTATAACCCTTGGCCACAAGTCTTGCCTTGTACTTTTCAATTGTACCATCAGGCCTAAGCTTTTTCTTGAACACCCACTTACATCCTACAGGTTTACACCCATAAGGACGATCAGTGATTTCCCAGGTTCCGTTAGCCAAGATGGAATCCATCTCGCAACGGACAGCCTCCTTCCAGTAGTCAGCATCAAGAGACGCATAGGCTTCTGAAATAGTCTTGGGTGTGTCATCCACGAGGTACACAATGAAATCATTACCAAAGGACTTTGCAGTCCTCTGTCTCTTGCTCCTTAAAGGAACTTCATTGTCATCCTCCTCGGGATTCTCAACGTGTTCTATCGGAATGGTGGATTCAGGAATCTCAGCTAATTCCTGACTAGATGAAACAGGTTTCTTCTGATTTGATGAGCTAGACATATCCTTCATAGGAAATATGTTCTCAAAGAAAGTCGCATCATTCGACTCCATAATCGTACCAACATGCATGTCGGATACCTCAGATTTTACTACCAAGAATCTATAACCAATGCTATTAAAAGCATAGCCCAGAAGAACACAATCTACGGTTTTAGGTCCAAGCTTGCGCTTCTTGGGAATTGGTATATTGACTTTCGCCAAACAACCCCAAGTACGTAGGTAGGAGAGTTTCAATCTTTTCCTTTCCCATTCCTCAAACGGAGTAATGGTTTTATTCTTTGTGGGAACTCGGTTTAGGACATGACATGCAGTCATTAGTGCCTCCCCCCACCATGCCTTGGAGAGACCCGAAGTGTCTAACATGGCGTTAACCAAATCAGACAACGTTCGGTTCTTTCTTTCAGCCACCCCATTTGACTGGGGTGAGTAGGGAGGCGTCCTCTCATGAATAATACCGTGTTCAGCACAAAAAGAATTAAACTCGTTGGAAAAATACTCTCCACCACGATCAGACCTAAGCCGTTTAATTTTACGATCAAGTTGGTTCTCAGCTTCGGCCTTATAGTTCTTGAAATAAGTTAAAGCTTCATCTTTAGATTTCAGAAGATACACATAACAATATCTAGTGGAGTCATCAATAAGTGTCATAAAATATTTCTTTCCACCTTTTGTCAATACGCCATTCATCTCACAAAGATCAGAATGTATAAGTTCTAGTGGTGCCAAGTCTCTCGCCTCCGCAGTCTTATGAGATTTGCGAGGTTGCTTAGCTTGAACACACACTTGACATTTGGAACCTTTAACAGTACTGAATTTCGGAATTAAACTCATATTTGCTAACCGCGTCATGCAACCAAAATTAATATGACATAGTCGTGAATGCCAAACATCACAATCATTATCGTGGCAAACATTATTAATAACTTTGGTGCAAATATCTGACAAGGATAAGCGGAACAAGCCTCCGCACTCATAGCCTTTACCAATAAATTGTCCATACTTGGAAATTACAACTTTATTAGACTCGAAAACCAACTTAAAACCATCTCGACATAAACGTGAGCCGCTGACGAGATTTTTATTGATGGAGGGCACATGATGAACGTTCTTCAGCCGCACGATCTTCCCCGAAGTAAACTTCAGATCGACCGTACCAACACCACGAACAGTAGCATGTGACCCGTTCCCCATCAGCACGGGGGAAGTCCCTGTGACCTGATAAGAAGAGAACATGGAAGCATCAGCACAAACATGTACATTGGCACCTGTGTCAACTAACCATTCAGGTGAATGACAAACTGAAAGAATAGTGGGAACTATACCGTACCCAGAATCCTTCATCTCAGTGTCAGCCATGACAACATTAGCGGTCTTGCCGCTGTTCTCCTGCTGCTGCAGCTCATAACGCTTAGGGCACTTTGGAGCCCAATGGGTCAGTTCACCGCAAACGTGACATGACCCCTTTCTCTTCTTGAAGTTGGTAGAGTGCGACGGCTTAAACTTGCCATCGGGCTTGCCTTTACCCTCGGATTTCTTCTTGTTATATTTAGGCTTGTTGGGCGGGTAATGTTTCTTCTGTACCACATGAGCAGAAGAACCTACCTCAGCAACCCGAGCATGTGTATCCTTTGCTCTCGCCTTCTCTTCCACATCAAGAGATCCGATGAGGTCCATTACGGAAAACTCCTGTCTCTTGTGTTTTAGAGAAGTAGCAAAGGTGCTCCATGAAGATGGAAGCTTGGCAATAATGCCTCCGGCCACAAACTTGTCCGGTAACATACACTTGAAGTGCTCAAGTTCTTTAGCGAGTGACTGTATCTCATGAGCCTGTTGAACAACAGAGCGCTCATCAGTCATCCTGTAGTCATAGAATTGCTCCATGACATACAGCTCGCTGCCAGCATCCGAGGCCCCAAATTTGGCCTCGAGTGCAGCCCACATATCCTTGCCATTATAAAATGACATATACGGATCGACGATGGAATCATCGATAATACCGAGGAGGGCACTTTTAAACATAGTGTCCATATTCTCAAAGGCCTCCAGCTGTGCTGGATTGAGATCGCCCTCAGGCTTGCCCTTGGTGGCCGCATAGCAGCGCAAGGTTTGAAACCATAGCACTGCTCTCGTGCGCCACCTCTTATAGTCCACACCCTTGAAAGGGATTGGCCTTGTCGCCGCAATGACAGACGGCGCAGGTGCAAGAAATTGCCTATAATCAGGTTTTTGGATTGTTGAATATATTAGCAATTTAGCACATGATTTAATTCGAAATAGCAGCAGATGAATTGCGACAGTAGCAAATACAGTAATCATGCAAATATCTAGATCTAGTACAGTAGACAAACTGATCCAATCTATAGCTAGAACTAGACATAAGAATTCCAGGAGTATCTCATACAGATGGAATAGAATTACGTACGATGGAGCGGTAGCGGCACCGCCGTTGTTGTTGTCTACGTCGGCCATGTCGTCGATGAAGAGGTTGCCGATGTCGGGGAAGAAATCGTCGTTGGGGAAGTGGTCGCCGTCAGCAGTCGCGCTCATGCGCTCCCCAAAAACCTGATCGCCCCTCTCCCGTACAGGATCACAAGAGGCGGGGTTCCGGAGGCCTGCTGTCCCTTCTCGCGGTGCACGCCGGAAGGAGGGATGGAGAAGACTTGAATTGGCGGCGCAGTGGTTTGGAACGGTATGACAAAGTGGCGGCTAGGGTTTACCGTATGCGCGTATTTATGTGTGGGCTGGGAGAGACGTGGGCGTAACTCCACGTCTGAGTCGGTTCGGATCCACGATCCAGAAAGGAAACGGAAACGGTTTTGGAATTAACGCGTCCGTCAATTACCAAATTAAATGACTCATTAAATTTTCCCAATCGACAAAATAAACGCTCTCGGCTCGGCTCATTCCCGCAACCCGCGACGCGACGCGACGCGTCGGGACGAGGCGAGGCGTGGCGAGGCGGGCGGCGGAGGAGGAGGAGCGCGCGTGTGGCACACCTGTCCTCTTGCCTTGCCTACTCATACATGAGTTAGAATGGCTCACCTTATAAGGTGCTTCCACTCTCTTCAAACTAGCAATGTGGGACTAAACTTTAGTCCCACTCACTCCACTTATTATTCATGAATGGGCCATGACAATTTCAGGATTTTTAGTGGGCTAAATGGGCTAGCCAAGTGAGCCCATATGATGGAGCCCATGTAAAATTCCAACAATACGTTCATTTTTTTTACATACTACTTTTGGCTTTGTCCACATGTCTTTAGAATATGTGTCAGAGTCATTTTTTTCCACCAATTCTTCATTTACTTACTTTCTTTTAATACTGTAGTATTTACCATAATAGGATATTATTGTTTTGTTCAAAATCTTTGTCGATGGGACACTAGACTTAGTGGCGACTCCACTTGACATATACGTATTCAGTAACCAACATATTTGATTACATCAGCTGTTAGAACTATGTGGAAAATATTGATACACAAATGTGTGACATGCTTTCAGTGGCGACCCACACCTGCCACCACTCGAGTGGCAAGTGCACGTCTTCGGATCAACGCGGGTAAAGCGTCACTTCACCAGCATCTTTCCCGTCAGAGTAGCATAACAGAAACATGGTATTGGATTCGATATATAATCCTTCAAATTACTTTTACAAATCAAATTACAACTCATCTCTTACAAGTAATTTCAAGAACAACGGCCTAAATGTTGTAATCTTTAGATAGACACCCATTGGTTGCTGGTTGAAGTCCAAGCAGTAGTCGGCTCCTTCTTCACCATCAGTGGTTGTCAGCTCCTCGCACTCCTCCTCCTCAACCTCCGGATACTCCACGCCCGTGTCTACCGGCTCACAACCTAAGGGAGGGAATTTGTGGGTATGAGTACACGGAGGTACTCAACAAGTCCAGGATAGGAGAAAGTGTTTGGATGCACTATCATCTACTAGGACCAATGGTTCTAAAATTTTAATGATTTTCGAAATCATTTTTAGGAAAGAGTCAAGTTTTACTTCAGAAATCTATGATCTTCTTGTCTCACGAGCTGCTAGAATCCCCTTTGGATTCCTTTCTCGCCACGTTCGCAGCTCCTTCCCGGAACAGGGAGTGACAATGCCACAATTTGATACACTCTGCAGAGGTGCGTTACTTTACCCACAGACGTTCACGGTTATATGTCCGAGGTTGCAAGCCCCATTCACACTCCCATGGCCACAGAGCTGTTTCACCCGCCTTGTTTGACATATCTCGCATCGTAGCTGGCAGAACCAGCTACCCGTCCATAACATGCCTACACAGAGGCCTCTTGACAGTTGGTCGTCAAATAGGCCACTCCCAAACTTTCGACACTTGGTCGCCAAAATAGGCCACTCCCAAACTGCCATCCCTGGGAGATATGCCTTATAAGGTGAAACTACTTCAGCTCAGCCCCGCACCATACAGGGTCATGTGGTCAACGCGGTCACTATGGCGCTTGAGCACAAGAAGGCAATTGTTGTTATCCTAACGTGATATCCCATGTAGTCGAACTCGCTTCTGATATCTCATGTAGTCGAACCCGCTTCCAATGGCTTGACAGCCTCCACACAAGGGTTCGAACTACCCACCATAATAGTTAACCGACTGCTCCATCAGTCGATCAACCCAATCCAAATCATATTGTTCATAAAATATATTTTCCTTTGATGCAAATGATATCACAATAGTAGATTGCAAGTAGTTTGATAAAAATAATCAATTGGACATGATCAAAGAACTAGACTTGCCTGAGATACCGGAAGTTAGTAGAATTTAAGCAAGATTCAACTCAGCAATAGGAATTCCAAGGCACACGAGGAAACTGGAAATGCAATGAAGTTCAATCAACACTAGCACCAAAGTGCACACTACAGGGCATGGTACAAGACCATGTTAACAGCCATACTTGATTCACCCAGATCCGTCTTGGTTATTTATTTTATTTTCCGTATATTAATACCTTAGACCATCAGAAATATTTCATATAGCCACTCAAATAAATTTGTTACACAGAGTTGGTTCACAGATTTATTACTAGTAAGAAGTGATTAAGTTGTCAATAGAGATACTCAAGATCTCTACTAGATTAAAAGAAATATTAGTTATCCAGACAGAGTAGATAGTCCAATACTTCATGAACTTTATTAGCCACGCTATGAAGTAGTCGATGTGTGGTCTGCTCACTCTTGTGATGTACTAGTGGCTGCTTCCCGACAAAGTCTTGTGATGTACTAGTGGATGCTTCTAGACAAAGTGGCACTATTTGGGGAAAAACCTAGAGCTATTAATGTTAGAGTACGTGATGGGCCTGGGCCCGGGCCCGTTAGTCTTAGGTTTTGCTTAGGGGTCAAGTAAGCCTTGCTTGGGAGTCAAGTAAACCTCCCCATATGGAGAGGAGATGTATGAATCTAATCAAGCAAGAATTAAGAAGGAAAACCCTTTCCCTCTTGCCCGGCCGTGGGAAAGGATCCCCACGCCCGGCTCTTCCGCGCCCTCGCAGCTCTCTCTCTCCCGTTCAAACCCTAGCAGCCATAACATTTGGTATCAGAGCCCTCGGTTGCGATGTCTTCGGGACTGTCCACCGCCTCCGCCGCGATCGCCTCGTCGGGCGCGCCCACCACCATGGCGTCGCCACCGGCGTCTGCGGCCCTGGCCGCGCCGGCTCGGGAGACCGCCCCCATCCTCTCGAACCAGGAGCTCTCCACGCTCCTCCGCGACCTGACCGAGTCGGTCTCTGACATCAAGCACGCCCTCGCCGTGCTCCTCCGGCGGACGGAGCCACCGCCGGTTTCCGCTCCGCAGAAGCAGGGGGTTCCGATCACCGCGCTCAAGTTTCCGCCGTCGCCGTCTCCGCTGCCGTCGTGGGCCACCGTGCCCACGTTCGACCCCGGCCAGCCATCCGCGCCATCTATGGCGCCGCCTCCGCTGCCGTCATGGCCCACCGCGCCGCCGTCCGCGGGACCGCTCACGTTCCAGCATGGGATCTCCTACGACGTGACTGCGACGACCTCGTTCCTAGCAGCGCCACCGCCGTCCCAGGATAATTCCATCCAGTAAATCAAGTTCCAGCCGACGCCGTCACCGCTTCAGGCTTGGATCTCTACCCAGCACGTGTCGGCGGCGGTGAGGCTGCAAGCTGCTGCACGCGGCCTCCTAGCACGCCGACATGTGCGAGAGATGCGTGATTTGCAGCTGCAACTCCTCCAAGTTGCGCTTTGCGGTGCAACGAACCTGGATCTCGTCCGCTACGTGGGGGATCTTGGGCATGCGGTTTCCCCCACTGGCGGCGGACATGCTGTTTTTCCCACGGGCGGCGACCTCCAAGTCTGCGACATCGACAGTCAGCCGGCGGGGAGAAGACATGGTGTCACCGACAGGCGTAGCACCACTGCATTCCGTCGTCGGCCTCCGCGAGGGCTCCCTCGGTCCCGATGGTGTCCTTGGGATCCAGGAGGCTGCAAACGCACAAGTTCGGCGCGCGGAGGATTCTCGCCTTATCGTTCGCAGTAAAAAATTAAAGAGTCGGAGTCTCATTCGGGCTAGCTTATTTCAGGTCAATAAAATAGGCCGAGATGTAAAAGGCTTGTTTTTTTAGACGTTAGGTTTGTGTGGGGTCGAATCATCGTCGGGTTGCAGCTCGAGGACGAGCTGCATGTCCAGGTGGGGTGTAGTGTTAGAGTACGTGATGGGCCTGGGCCCGGGCCCGTTAGTCTTAGGTTTTGCTTAGGGGTCAAGTAAGCCTTGCTTGGGAGTCAAGTAAACCTCCCTATATATGGAGAGGAGATGTATCAATCTAATCAAGCAAGAATTAAGAAGGAAAACCCTTTCCCTCTTGCCCGGCCGTGGGAAAGGATCCCCACGGCCGGCTCTTCCGCGCCCTCGCAGCTCTCTCTCTCCCGCTCAAACCCTAGCAGCCATAACATAACCTGGTATCTAGATCGTAAATTGGATTCCCGAGGTCTTGGTTCAAGGTAACTGCTACTGATGTATATCATGATGCTAAACTAATTCTGTTTACTGGAACCTGAAGATATATTGTTGGGATACTGCTATGTATTTGACGATGATCAGGTGAATGGTTATTTGTGTTGACATAAAAATGGTCCAATGCCTTATACACGGCCTCGGCACCAAGTCTACCTTGGTTCCGGGAGTTCTTAACTGAAGGTCTGTGACACTTGCGACTGTTTGGTCCCGGTAGAGGATACCATTGATAGTGTAATGATCCCTAAGTTGGTCACTTTGATTCCTAATTTTTTTTTTGATAAAGGGAAGTATATTAATATCGTGGAGATACAAATTACACCCGGCCTCTGCAACAACGCATTGGATGCACACAGCCGACAGACAGTAAAAAGAAGAAATAAAAAGAAAAGTCCCGCTACAGAGTTGCAGTCCTCGCGGTATCCGCACAACCACCACATAAACAACAGCTGATGTCCATCTCTTCGAAAACAACGTCTCCAAGAAGAACGGTGTCAGGCACAACCAATTAAGGCCAGACCTTGAGTTTTCACCCTGAAGATAATCCTCGCTCCCAAAACAACGGCTCTAAAAAGACCAGTGCCATGCACAACCAATTAAGGCCAGACCTTGGGCTTTCACCCTGAAAGGTAGGACTTTGGACTTCACGCATGTTGTCGCCCCCTCTTTCATACGGCTGCCACGAATCTTGTAACTCCAAGTCAGTTCCCCATCGATGCAAAGACTCCGAAGACCGTTGCTAGTACTCCAATCTAACCCTCGATGACTGAGCATTGTGACCGAATTCCACCGATCCAGCAATCTCCAGACGTCGCCCATGGGAGTTCGCCGGCGGAGCCTTTCGGGTCGACACCCCGGTTTGATCAAAGAGAACCTACATCAGGATCTTCATCTTCGCGCGAAGGGAAACCCAAGGACCACCTCCTTTATTCTGATGTCTCGCAGCCCCGACGCCGCGAAACGACTCCCAACAGGGAATTTGCGGGAGGGTTCCGCATCCGCCGCTACCAGGAGCCCTGCCGTCGACGGTCCCTAGCACCACCGCCCCCGCCGCCAAGGACAGAGGAGGTCGCGCTGCCCGGGAGCCAAGCCAATGGCGCCGCCGCCGCCACGCGGCCGCCGCACCATGGTCGAGCCACCCCAGATCCCATCGGCGGCGCCACCACCCCGGCCAACGCCGGCTGTCCACGCAGACTCAGCCACTAGCCGCCGCCAGAAGAACCAGGGCCGCCGCACCGGCGTCCGTGCTCCCCCGTCCGTGCAAGCCGTCCAGGGCCGACCAACGCATATGGCCGGAGGCCTCCCGTCGCATTTGTGCTGAGGAGGCGAGGACCCGCCGGCCGCCGTCCACCACGCAGAGGGTTGTGCCCCCGGTGGCTTCCTCCGGCGGCGGCGGGTGAATGGGGAGGAGGGGATGTGGGGGCGGCGACGGCTAGGGTTTCGCCCGTGCCGCCCCCCTGGGAGCGACGCGAGCCTGGGAGCCTGTTCCGTATTGGTTGCATCTAAACTCTGTTGGTCACAATTCAGTTGAAGTCTCACGCATATGTGTTTGGCATACTAAAACAGGAATGTAAAGGCACACAGGCATCTCTTAATTGAATCTACTGTCTCAAGCATAACCTGATGGTTTCCGGACACCAATCTCCTCTCCATAAATACTAGACGCGGCCGCGCGCTTCGCTGCGCCGTTGATCGTGTATCCGTACATGGCGTATTTGGCATGCCGGCTGCTGTGCGGAGGTGTGGGTGGTCGGTGCCTTTGCGCACGTATCGTCGTTCTGCAGTGGCCCTAGATGTTGTGTCGTTTGTGTAGGGCGTGCCTGTTTTTCTTGTTTACCGTCCTCCTACTGCTCTTGAGCTGGCCTCCTCCTTCCAAAAAAAAAAGAGCTGGCCTCCTCCGGTTCTCACGAGTCCACGTAGAAGACAAACAAGCGAAAAACCCATCCCCAACACGCCGGCCTGGAACCAAAGGGAGACCATAAGAACCAGCAGGCACCGAAAACAGAGGACGACCATCGACATCGGCAGGACGGAGAGCATGCCGCTGCGACGGCTGATGAACAGACCGCGCAGCCACACGTTGAGCACCGCCACCATCCCCGACGGCTGCAGCTGGAGACGGCAGAACAGCAGGCGACAGCACAAGAGAAAGCTCGGCGAAGACGCCGAGACACGAAGGCACGCCGGAGAAGAGACCACACCAGGGAAGATCTATTCTGAGACAACGAGGGGAGAAAGACTAAAACTCTAGCCTCACCCACTGCCCACGGTCACACATAACGATACGGACCGCGCTGAGCGTCCCCCGGGGGATAAAACAACTCGATCCCCCGGGTCGCGAGCCGTCCGATCGGGCGAACGAGCGCTGCACGATCTACTCCCCGCGTACCCCTTCCCTCTTGTGCTACAGGGAGCAAAAAGGCGCAACGAAAGAAGCAAAAACGGACAGCGACGCGGATCGGGCAATTCCCCGTGATCTCCGGGGACGGCGCAGGAGGAGATCGCCGCGGGCGGCGGGCGGCGAACGACTCGGCGGCGCCGCGAATCAGAATCCATGGCTAACCACGTCCGCAACCGAATCCTGTACCCTCCTCATGGTAATCCTCACCACGTCCCCCCGCCCTCCATAGTAGCTTCGAGCTCGGGGGAAAATCCGGCGAGCCGGCGGCGGAGACGGAGTACCGGCTTGTAAGACGGCGGCCTGGGAGCATGGTTTGTTCCGCGACCGAGTGAGGGTGTGAGAATCCTCCTGCCTTCTTCGATGAAGATCCACACATTGATGAACCAGCCCGTTCTGTGAGTATTTTTGCTCAACTTGTTGTTCCTCCATAATTTGCTCCCAAAATCTGTGATAGTTGCTCAATTTATGTCTTGGTTTGCTACTGCAACTTGTTTGATCATTTGGGAGCAAAAAAATCTGTGGTTTGTTGCTGTAAATTGAGCCCAATCAGGTGTGATTGCTGTTGTTGCTATGAATTGCTCCCAAATTCTGTGATAATTGCTCAAATTAAGTCTTGGTTTGCTCCTGCAAAAATTGCTACTCCAACTTGTTATGAGTATTTTTGCTCAACTTGTTATGAGTATCAGCTTGCAAAAAATTCTGTGATTGTTGCTGGAAATTGAGCCCAAACAGGTGTGATTGCTGTTGCTATGAATTGCTCCACTTGATGAGGTTTTTGTGATGGTTTGCTTGTAGAAGAAAAATTGGTCAATATGCTCTCTTTTTTATGTTTGTACAAAAAGTTTGCTCCCATTGTTTGGGACAACTTGATGGTATGTGTGTCCAAATGGTGTGCTGGTTCCTGGTATCATTTATGTAGCAAATTAGCAAGCTTGGATTGATGCAATTTGCTACTGCCAGTAATAGAAGCATCGGAATTTCTTGTGTAGAAGAAAAGTATATTAGCAAGCTTAGATTGATCCACATATTTTGCCGAACTTGCTACTTATTGACATGGTGTTTGCTCCAAAACTCAAAGAAAAAAATGTGTGTTATGTAGCATCGAAAAATAAAAAAGAAATATATTCTTATCTTTGTGGAGCAAATAACCATGAAAAAAAGCTCATACACAATTTCCAAAAAGTAAATCATGGTTAGAGTATAAGATTCAGGAAAAATTGCTACCATCTCTCAAGGAAAACATGTTCTGTTCATTGCAAGTGAAATTCTCTTTTTGTAGTTTGTGAGCAAAGTAGATTGATCATATTTTGTTGTTTTTTGTTCCAGGGATTTGTTGGTGACTCAATATTGGAAGGATTTGACCTTAACACCACACCTGGAGGAGAGGATCAGAACCACTTCAATTGTCGGGACACTACTCCGAATGATTTCGTTGATGGGCCTCGTAGCGCGAATAGTGGTTCTGTTTCAAATGTTGTTGAGGAAGCTGGGAAGAAATAACATCACAGCCAGTGGAGCTGTTTGTTGGGATGATTTTTGATGATATTGAGGAAGCACAAAAAGGTTACAATGACTACGCGATGAAAATGGGCTTCGGCACACGCATTGGAAACACGAAGTACAGCCAAGCGAGAAATGCTCCTCCGGATACTATACTGAGCAGGGTGTTTGAGTGCGTGCACACAGGTAGACCTCCATCTGAGAAGAAGAATCCTGGTAGCAATGGTGGTAGCAAATTGCCATTTGAAGAAGATAATGACATGAGCATTCATAGCGCGCAAAAGTCTCGTAGCAAACAGGCATATGAGCAAGTTGAAATGTCGGACACAAGGCAACGAATGAAGGTCATTCGCCATGATTGTAAAGCTCACATGGTCGTTGGCATGCGCAATGGAGGTTGGACTGTGACGGTTTTCCGAGCAGATCACACACACACCATGGTGAAGCAAGTGGGGAGGCGCAGGTTCTACCGTTCACACAGGAAGGTGCCGGAAGAGGACTATCAGTTCATACAAACATTGCATAACCAGAACATAACCACAACGCAACTGATGGGAACTCTTGGAAGTGTGCACAGTGGAGACCCGAGATGCTTGGGATATGTTAAAAGGGATGTTTCAAACATCCGAACAATGCTACGCAGTGAGGTGACATTACGAGACATGGAAATGACATTGGAGTATTTCAAGCAAAGGCAAGCTGAGAACATCAACTTCTTTTATGCTTCACAGGTTTTGCTTATTTATTTATTTCTGATTGCTACTTTACTTAGTTCTGTTTGCTACTTTATTTAATTCTGCTTGCTACTTTACTTGATTCTGCTTGCTACGCAGGTTGATAAAGATGGTGTTGTGAGGGCCTTATTCTGGGTGGATGGTCGAACAAGGTCATTGTATCATAAGTACAAGGATTGTGTTTTTTTACACAACTTTCTGTACAAATCGATACAATATGACTTTTGCTCCCATAGTCGGAATAAATAACCACTCACACACGATTGTGCTAGGCTGTGCTCTGTTAGCAGATGAGAAGATAGAAACGTTCAAGTGGGTGTTCGAGCAGTGGATGCTTGCAATGGATGGTGTCCACCCGGATAACATAATGACAGACCAAGATCAAGCAATGGCAGAAGCAATACGTCAGGTTTTCCCAAACTCGGTACACCGGTGCTGTCTCTACCATGTCCTGCATCTTGCGAGGAAGAAGTTGGGACCAAACTTGGCGGAAGGTAATCCTTTTAGTGATGCTTTCTATGGGTGCATCTATGGAACAGACACAGTGAAGCAATTTGAGGATTGTTGGGAGCATATGCTCACAGAGTTTGGCATGTCTGAAAACACTCATCTGCAAAACATGTGGAAGTCTAGAACAACATGGGCCCCTGTTTATTCAGAAAAAGGTTCTTCCCATTCACGAGCACTACTGGAAGGTCTGAAGGACTGAATTCTTACTTCAAAACACTGATACGGCCGGGGGACTCGGTGTACAATTTTGTGCAACAGTATGAGCTTTGCCAGACATTGATGCTTGACCGGGAGGATAACGTCGGGTTTGGAATGGAGACAACAAGAAGATCGCTTTGGGGAAGGTAAGCAAAAAATCAGCATTTCTGAAAAAAATACAGCACCCATTGTAGCACACCAAAAAAAAAACAAAAATGTAAGGTAGTGTGTAGCAACTAGTGCAAAAAAAGTCTCTGCCTGCTGTGTATGTGTAGCATTCCATAACAGTTAAAGTAGCAACCAAAACATACTATTGTAGCACTGATTTTCAACTATTGGTGCAAAAACTTGTTTTGCAGTTATGCAATTGAGAAGCAAGGAAAAGAATTCTACACAGCAGAAATCTTTGAAAGGTACCAGAAGCTTGTTGCTGCATCAACAAAATTCTATCCAGTATGGGCAGATGAAGAGGGCGCTGGTTTTGATCTAGTTCCAAACCCTGGCCTAGAAGTGAGAACATACCGGGTTCAAGTTGAGTTTGAGGAGGGGCTGTACTCGTGCGGCTGCAATGGGTTTGAAATGTGTGGACTGATATGTCCACACATCATCAGGGTCGTGGTCCACCTAAATGTCCAGAAAATTCCAGAAAGGTACTTGCTGTACAGATGGTCCTCGGTAGCAACAACACCAGCGCCTAATCCCGGGGACAACGGGCTCAGATTTGGTGTCCCACCAACCAACACACTTAAATACAACTCACTTTGCAGAAAAATGAATGAGCTTGCCTCTGATGCTTGTTTTGTGGACGAAGCTTATGAAGTTGTTTCAAGAATGGTGGGTGAGGCTAGCAAAAAGGTTGCTGCAATCTTGAGAGCAAAAAGAAATGTTCTTGAAGGAGGTGAAGAAGAGGATGCAGGATTGGGTGAAGACCAACAAAATGGACCACAGCAAAATGAACCAACAACAATGGTTGGTGACAGCGAGAAATTTGCTACCGGCGGGCAAACACTGAAAAATCCTAAACGGGTAAAACCTAAAGGACGTCCCACGATGAAAGAACAGAGGCGGAAGACTTTGGTTGAGCTACGCGATGAAGAAACTTTGAAGAGACGCAAGCAAGCTGACGAAGCCAAAGCAACAAACAAGAAACCGGTGAAGAAGCCCAAGCAACCTAGAAAGAAGAGAGTAATGAAGTGTCCATGGTGTCATGAGGAGGGACATGCGGTGAAAGATTGTGTTGCTAAACAGGTGGAGGATGAAAGATTGGCTGCTGGGGCTGAGCTTAGGCTGTAGCTGTTATGTGATGATGATTTTGAAAACAATTGCTACGAATAAGTTGTTAGTGTGGAAGTTTTAATTGTACATGGCGTTGGTACTATTGGTATAGAATGATTTAAAACATAGTTACCTTGCATTGGAGCAAAAAATTATTCTGTGGATAACTTGTATTCTTGCGTTGGAGCAAATGTAAAAATGTGCCCAGCTATGTGAAACGTAAAATTATCTACTTTTGTTTGTGGAAAAATGTTGGTAGCAACATTTTATTGTATATGAAGCATTGCAAATCTGTTATTGAAGCAAATGATTTACTCTACGAGAGCAAAAAACTGTTCTTGTCCAGGGGTTTCAAAAAGCTTTCTGTAGGATACAAAATAACAGGTGTTCTGTAGCAACCAGATTTCACTATTGTAGCATTGAAAAATACCTATTGAAGCAAACATATACACCTAATGAAGCAAAAACATGGTCACCTCCAGGAAAAACATAAACCCACAAAAAAGGTGCCAGAATAATACACAGAATTCATTTTGATGTAAACTAGTAGTAAAGAACCAAGCAGGTGAAAAATCACATTCATTCCCATGGTTAAAAACATAGTAAAATCTCTGTCATTGATAGCCACAATCATTTGTTCAAAAAAATGACACAATCCATGGATCAATAGATACCAGCGAGGATAACATATGAAAACACATATAAACAGGTTGTTTCATCCATCCAGACTACACGAAACTAGATGAGGCTAAAGCGAATGTACATGTGGTGATTGTCACTCCAGGCTACATGAAAACTAGGCTCCAAGCAAGCCTCCATGATGTCGACGATGTTGCCTTTGTTTTCTCTATCCTCGATGAGCTTCGCTGCGACAGCCATGCGATATGTAGGAATGTCATCCTTGGAGAAAGGCAACATGGTTTTAGCGTCGAAGTGTTGAATGGAGAGCATTGCGAAGAAGCCACAGTCATAGCTGTAAAAAGGAGAAAAAGAAAACAAATGAACATAGTTATCAGCAAAATCGAAAGAAAATATGTAATGACTGGATACATGAAGGTAGCAATTAGTTGAACCTACTTTAGCAAACATAAAATTCTAAAAGAGCATATAAATCTAAGTATGGGAGCAATCCTGCCCCCAAAACAGAACTTCTACAATTGCATCAAAAGAAAAAAAAAGTCTTACAGAGTCTTCTGCTGTGGGTGGGCGGGTGTGGAAAGTGTGTAGCGGTCGATGACTATGTGTGAAACTCCAGAAGCCTGGCAAAGTGCCGCAAAGTTAATAAACTGGAATAGCAAAATATTAGAAATTAGTGTGATACACAAAACAAAAAAATGTAATCCTTTGTAGACAGTTCTAACAAACAAACCAGGTTCTTTGCTGCTTCCTCGAGAAAGCTCTTGTCCTTGTGGTTCATTGAATCAAACACGTGGAACTGGTCGTGTATCAAGTTGACAGTGCATACCATCCAGTGGTTGTCCTTGACTATAGGGAAGTGTAGCTAAAAAATGAAGCGGCACAAAATAAATTAGAAAATGTATAATCACTGGATATATGAAGTTAGCAACTAGTTTAAACTATTGTAGCGAACAAAAACTTCTAAAATAGCATATAAACCTAAGTATGTGAGCAATTCTGCCCAAAAACAGAAACTTGTACAATTGTCTTGAAACTTATAATTGCACAAAAAACATGATTCGTAAAGTAATACCAATGTAATTACAACGTAGCGGAAACAATGTAGGAAGAGGGAAAGCATAGCTCACAAGGTCTTTCTTCATGATCTTGTACTTCACATTTTGAGTTTTGAACTCTCTCGCAACTGTAGCTGGGTTGAACTTCTCTGGATCAACAATGAGCTTTTGCTACTCATGACGAAACAGCAAAAGAGAAAAAAGTTATATTAGCTCTTAGGACAAAACTGAGGCATGCAGCAAAAAAGTCTTAGGACAAAACTATCCATTGTGTAGCAATTGAAAACGTATCTTTTCAAAGCAGATGTGCTGTTTTCCTCTTCCCTTTTCGCTCCCTTATTGAAACTCTCAGACCAAACAGACATGACCTGAGAGTCAAGACACTTCCTGGGCGCGAGGGAATTGTGAAAACTCTTGTAATCACAGTGAGACCCCCCAATTAGAATGAAATGAGGCCTGAAAACAAAATACAAGAAAATATAATCAGAGGTGTCCCGGTTGCTGCAATGACCAAAAGTAAAAAGCAAAAAAGGAGTAGCTAGTAGCAAAAACAAAAATTGTCACGTAATTACAGGACTGTGGTAAAAAGGCCAGAAAAAAATGACTCATGGGTCATCTTTCCCTTTCTTTTGACGCTCAGCCTTGAGATTGCGCGAATGGCGCACAAACTGTTCGTACAATGCAACCATATCTGCTGAGGGCTTCTTCAACTTTTTCGCCACTGGAGCCTTAGCATCAGTTTTCATAGCCCTTTTATGCCTAGTCCTCCTTTGAAAAGTTAGTAGACCAGTGCTGCCATCATTCTTCTCTACAACACCTGAGCTGCCACCAATGTCTAGGAAAAAAAAAAAAGCTAGTGGTTAAGGTTCCAAAAAGGAAAAAGAGCTCTACAGCAACAAAGAAAATGTGATAACGAAGCAACCAGAATTATGTAGTTTAGCAACCAGAATTATCTACGAAAAAGCAAACAGAATTATGTAAAAAGAAGCAATCAGAAAAATATGTAAAAAAAGTAGCAACCAAAAGTATCTAAAGTAGCAAGCAGAATGAGGTAAAGTAGCAAGTGGAATGAGGTAAAGTAGCAAGCAGAATTAAGTAAAGTAGCAACCAGAAAAATGTAAAGAAGCAAAAACCCTAACACTAAGATAGCATTTATAAAAAAAAACCAACATAAATAACAGCAAGGCACACAGGGGAGAAAAAAAGCAAACCTGTATTGTCACCATGGTCAGGTGTTGCAGCGTCCGGAATCTCCTCCAAATTTTCCGGTATGGGGGTGTCAAGGCATGGTTTGGGAGCTACACAACAAAAGGTCCATAAAAAAAAAGAATACTTTGAAAAATCTTGTTTTGGCGGGCAGTGCACACAAACCCAAGATGAAAAATGCAAAAATGTAAAATATAGAGAAAATGGGGAAGGAGAACATACATGTGGGAGCAACCTTGTCTCCAACTATCGGAGCAGCAACATCATCCACCTTTTCCGCACACGCAACGTCGTTCTTGTCAGGGGCTTGGGAAGCTTCATTGTCTTGGCTCCACACATTAAATTTCGGACAATCATCCCAGTAACCTGCTGGTATGTTGCGCCGAGGTGTGGGAGAAGCCGACCTAGGTGGGCTATCCGCAGCAGCTCTGGGTGGGCTAAGGGCAGTGGGCATGGGTGGGATCACCGCAGCAGGACTGGCTGGACTACCAACAGCAGCAACTTTGTCTGGACTACCAACAACAGCTCTACCCGGACTACCAACAGCAGCAACTTTATCTGGACTACCAACAACATCTCTAACCGGACTGCTCACGGCGCCCTGTTCCTCACCATCAGCGTCCGTGTGAGAGGAATCTACAAGAATTGCTGGTTGCGGGACATCATTGGGCTCCGTAGCATTGGTTTGTTCATTCTCTGCTGCACCGGCATCGCCCTTAACAACGTTGTCTTCGCATACATGGGAATCACACTCCGTAGGATCAATAGCAGCAATTTCCTCTTCAATATCAAGATCATCGGACTCAGAAGCAGACTTGTCACCATCCATGTTGCCATGTCTGTCTAGTCCTACCCCAGAAGCTGGAAAGACAATACTCGGGTCATCATCTTCCTTCAGGGCAGCTTCAACATCATTCAACAGCAAAGCCATTTGTTTGGACTGCATTGATTTCAACCCTACAGCAAGACTCTTGAGAGTAGCATCAACATTGGAAGCAAAACTGACCCTGTGCTTGTCGTATATGTTCTTGAACCGTGATGGTACCTGTGGTGAAGAAGAAACATGGATTACATTCAAAAAGAAGCAAAAATCCAGCAAAACTGAGGCAACTACATTGGCAGAACAAAACAAAATAACTGATGGTGCAAAATAAATTTATTATAGTAGCAGACATATAAAAACAACTAAAAACTGAAAAAGTACGCACGATATAAAACAATGGAGCAAAAGAAAATAAAACAGCATTGCTTAAACACTAATGGAGCAAAATGAAATAAGTAGCAAATTGTGGAAAAAAAAAACCTTGCTACACATGCAGAATAAAAACGCTATATGAACAAACAAAATGACCTACAAACATCACAATATAAAACTATACAAACCTCCATTTGCTCGATGGTGGGGAAAACAAACCATTCATTAAGCGATGCAGACGGGTTTACATCAATATCTTCGGGCATTAAACTGTCCACGTGACATGGCGCATACACTGTTCTGGATAACGGGAGGAACTGCACAACCAAAAAACCAATCAAGGTTGAGATCAAAAACAAAATTGAAACATGGCAGGGGAACGCAAACAACGAAAAAGCAAAAGAAAACAACAAGAGAGTCTACTTACAGGACGCCTCACAAAGACAGTCTTGTTCAGCAAGATTTTATTGTCACGGTCGATCTTGACAATGAAACTGAAATCTTCACTGGTCACAAAGCAAACTCTAGGAATCCCATTGTTTATAATGTGCTCATTCTTTGGAATTAGCAAGTGGTCCATGTACACCAGCTATATATGGAAAAACACACACAAAATCAACCTGCAGCTGTAAAAAATGCAACTAAACAGAAACAAAATTCACACAAAAAATAAACAATTGGAGCAACAGAACATAACTAAAGAAACAATAATATAAAACTAAAAGAGCAACAAAAACTATGTAAAGTAGCAAGCTCTGGAAAAGGGGAAAAAACTTACAGCTAGAACATAAAAGCAGAAACAATACACACAAACATAACTATGGAGCAACAGAAAATAACTAAAGCAACAAAAATTTAAATCTAATGGAGGAAACAAAACTATGAAAAGTAGCAAGCTATGAAAGAAAGGTAAAACCTTAAAGCTATAACATAAAAACAGAAACAATACACAAAAATAAAACAATGTAGAAACAGAAACTAACTAAGGCAACAATAAATTAAATCTAATGGAGCAAACAAAACTATGTAAAGTAGCAAGCTGTGAAAAAAAGGTAAAAACTTACAGCAATAACAGGCAGTGGGCCGGGCATCCAGAATTCGAACATGTTCTTAACCTTCTTTTTCTCCGATGGACCGGGTGCTTCCTCGGACTCAACCTGATGCTTGCCCTTCCGAAGATTAACGCCATCAAGCACGAGCGGTTGCTACTTCTTCTTCTGAATTTTTTCAATGTAATGCATCAGCAACTCCAAGATGTGCTCCTCCCAGTCATACTCATGGGTCCTCTTTGGGTCACTCATGCACCCTATGTACTCTAAGCACATCATGTTGTTGGTGGAAGGATTCAGAACAGTCGCCTAGCACAAGAGGTCCCATGTCCTGATTATGGCATCCTCTTCACCGTCATCAAACTCCTTCAACATCTTTGCTGCATTCTCTATGGGTAGCCTCGACAACGTGCCTTTGTATGCCTATCTGATTTCTGAATGTACACTCTTGGTCAGCACCTCGACTGGCTTTGATCCTGAGCGTAGACCAAACACCTTCTTGATATTGTCTCTTGTGAAAACTATCCGTTTTGATCCGTAGTGAAACTCACGAAGCTTGATTGACGGCGACAAAATCTATGAGCTCGTTAGGGACATTGAAAGGAGATATGTTGAGTAGTGAGGAAAACGCGTTGTGTTGCTCGATAATTTCTCTCTTCCGTGGTGATAGATCATTAGCGCTTGAGCAAACGCTTCGCAGCAAAACGGTCCTTGCTACACCAATACTGACCCTGCTCAGAAAAAAAAGAAAACTAAGAACAAAAAAAGGACACAAAAGAAGCACACAAAATATAGAACAGAAGCAAACACAATGCAATAATAGAACAAACCTTCATTGCTGCTAATTATAGATTGCTAGCAGATATACTATGAGGCCCAGTCAGTACACAAAATGCCTGCAAAAAGAATAGTTGAAATTCAGATTTAAATCTACTTGCACATACGGTTCCAACTAAAAATGAAAATTGCTACAAAAACGGGTATGTGTACAGGGGGTGTGGACTGCGGTGGAGCAACTAAATCTGCTCAAAAAGTCTAAAATGTGCTACACTAATTTGCAATTTGCTCAAAAAACAACTAACAATCTGCACAACAGGGGATATGCACATGGAGGTGGACTGCAGTGGAGAAATTTGCTCAAACAATTGCTACAAAAGACAGGGCAGTAGCACCTAAAATTTGATCAAAAAATCCAAAGCTCCGCACACCGGGGTATATGCACGAGGGGTGGTGGAGCAAAATGAACCAATAAAATGCTACGAAAACAGAGCAGGAACATCTAATGGAGCAAAATTAAGGGGAAACTTGCTCGGAACCACCGAGTATGGAGCAAAAATGGTGGTCGCGGGCAGGGGGTCTCCTGAGAGGACGATTGGGCGCGGGCAGGGGGCGCCGGAGTGCGCACAGACCCGCGACTGCGCCGCCGCTCGCCTCCGCTGGCGGAACCCTAACCACCGACGATGAAGCAAATAACCTCGAAGGTGGTCGCCGGCAGGGGGCGCCTGAGAGGACGATTGGGCTCGGGCAGCGGGCCGCCGGAGTGCGCATAGACCCGCGACTGCTCCGCCGCTCGCCGCCTCTCGCGATTGGTACCCTAACTACGTGCGGTCGTCGGTGATGAAGAGGGGGACCTCGCCGGAGAGGAGGAGGGGAGCGAACGGAACCTCACCAGGAGAACGCGCGGAAGCTCACCGGAGGGCGACCTCGTTGACGGCGTCGCCTCTCGTCGCCACCCGCGTAGCCTCTCGTCGCCGCCCGCGTCGCTCACCTCGCCTTCGTCGCCGCCTCCGCGCCGCGTGACTGGAACGTAACGGAACGAGACGAAATGGGGAACAGCGCACGAACCAAATCCGTGCATGTCCTAATCCAGGCGAAAACGGCGGGGGACGTGGGAGCTAAACCAACCGCCCGATTCGCGCGGATCCAACGGAGCGACCCGGGGGACGGAGCGCAACGTTCCCCCGGATGATAACCAGCGTTTTCCTAACGATACAGACAAGAAAAACAAGCAAAAGGCGGGACCAGAGAAACACAGGCCCACCAAACAGAAACCATTACCACAAAAACAAATCGCCCTACCCACGCGCTCAGCAGGGCCTGCACACACGATCCGACGCATGAGGAGGGCCCACGATACAGAGAGACTACGGAGGTGAAATCGCTGAGAAACGGGCGTCGGCACCCGGCTTAAAGCTTTAGAGAATGAATATACTATTATAGTCCATGTGTTTCTCTCAAAAATAGTGATCCAAGTGTATGCTTATTCTAAACCCTGAAAATGACACGGCTCTGATGGTTCTTTATCTCTACAGATTATCTTAACAAGCATTATTGCAAGCTACTACTTACATAGAACTCACCAAATAAGCTTCAGGCCATCAGGAACTAATTTCTAAGTGTATTTTATTTGTTTAAGTTTATTTACTTTTTCAGGAAAAAGCACACATAAATAGATAGTGTAAGGTTGTTTATTCTGTACTGGAATGTGCTTTATTTGTACCGTAGTTTTACTGAATTTTAAGAGAGGCAAAACAAAGGATTTTAAGTTAAGAATCAAATGCAATTGATGAGATTATTTCGTAGAGTGATATGCTGATGTAACTGACATATATCTCTACAGGATTTTGTACTAAATATACATAGGAATTTGTATTTGTTACAAGCTACTATGGTCAGAATGTATGAATATGTCTTGCTGCATGTATACGCTTAGCAACCGATTACTCATCTTCCTTGATCAGAATTATCAGGTGACCATCAATTTCTTAACCATGCTCCATGCGTCTCATATTCTGACTTGAACGTGATACTATTTTGGTATACCTCATGTGTGTCATGACTCATGACACTGAAATATGAAGTTTGTGTGTTTTCTAACAAGAAGTCAAGCAAGTATTCTGAGCATAATATCGGTACAGTTCCTTGGAACAGAACAAAGTATACCAAACTGGACTGGCCCTATTTCCGCTTCATATTTCTATTTTTCTGAACTTATCAACAGAACAACAACCATGTATTGAACTAACGTATGAGTGAACTCATATTATCCGGATTCTTGGTACAATTAAGTGTAAAGTATTACCTGAGTGGTGGGGATTTGGAGACATAGTAGTCGATCTTGGAATAGATTTTGGTCTCCTATGCACTCTCTCCTCACAGCGAGGCTCGCTGAACTCCAGCATGACGATGGCGCCGCGTCCGGCGACGGCGCGTCTTGGTGCTCAGGTCCTTCGCCTCGTCCTAGCTCTGATTACCGCTTGCCGGCGAGTTGCCGCTGCCTTGAACTTTGGTACTCTGCCGCCGCCAGCGATGGGGTTGACCACCAACGAACCATGATGGGGAACTGCCTACAGGAAGCATCTCCGCTTCTCCTCCTTAAGCCCTGGTGTTTGCTCTCTCCCTCTCTTCTCTGGTTCTTTGTTTCCTAAGTCATAGGCATGGTGCAGCTTTGATTTGGTGGAGGATTGCTACGGAGAGTAAGATGGCCAGCAGCTAGTTATGGTGTAGAAGTGTTTCTGTCCGACAGCTCACTTCCCTGAGGTTCTACAGGGAATATGAGGTGTCCTGGTTATGTTACCGTGGCTGCTCCCTTGGTTGACAGCTCCTATGGTCATTTTTCCCAGAACGGTGCGGATGAGCCTTGGTAGAAGGATAAGGAGACAAAGTATTTTGACTGCTACAGTGCATGGTAAATAACAGACACTCTCTCCCACGGATGGACTAGTACGTGCACATACATATGAGCTGCTAGTTATTTTCCGACTTGGAAATTTAATTATTCAGGTTCCAAAATCGGTGTCTATTTTCCCTCGCGGCTATATTTCCGAGTTAGGCAGAATCGTACCGGTAGAACCGCGTGTATTGAAAATAGTATGCTAGGGAAGAATAATTATTAGGGTCACCACATGGTTTGGAGTGGACACTCTCGACTATCGCAACTAAAGTAATTCTTCCTTCGATTCAACAAGTTGCATATTTCCTAAATTCAACACTCAACAATAAAATGATAATGCCAGTGGCATTTTTATTTACTTGAATTATTTCTTGTTCTTTTCATTGTATAATGTTTCTTTATATATTTACTGAGTTCAAACTTCTTAATGCATGTATGAAATGCATAGCAATCAATTGTTCACACACATATGGCTGTAGCCATTATCACTGTTTGATCTACACTGCTCCCAGCCGGTGGTGCGATCTCACCCGTAGTATTAGTTAAACCTAACAGAATATAATTCTCACTTAATATAGTCGAAATTTTGTAGGCCGTATTTTTATAACTAGTTATATCATGGGCACTTAAACTTGGTGAAAATCTGGGGTTTTACACTTTCCATTTCATTATTTACGCATGGCTTCTTTATTCACTTGAATTGCATTACTTGCAAGTTTAATAGTTACTCCTAAGAAAGCTTCCCTGTTCACAAGAGATCAGTATTGATCCAGATATATGAATAGCTCTTCTCGGTTTCTTTCTTTTCCTCATGGTATCCATGGGACGCTAGCTATTCTGTTAGTTTGTACAAATAGTTGTTTCCTCATGGACCCCTACATATGCATTGTTATATTTGTAGTTTGCCAGTTCCCAGCTGATAAGAAACACTTTCTTTTCTCGGGGCAGGTTTCTACTAGTGATATGAAATGGTTTAGGTAATTGTTTTGTCACCCTGTGTCACAATATATTGAGATCATATTAGATTCTTCCATTTTGCTTATAACAAAATTGCAGTAAAAATTGTTGGTGCATAAGATTTTCTCATGATTATCGATATATATGTTTTTTGGTGCATAAGATTTTTGTTGCAGATTGGATCATATGTCCTCGGTTTGGTTTACTATGCACTCTCAGGTCATGTACTATAGTCGTCTTTCCCAGCCATGATAGGTGCACTCTCAGGTCATATACTATAGTGTTTTTCCCATCCATGATAGGTGGATACGTTGATGTTCGTTTATGGTTAGAATTAAGAACTTTTTACACTTTATGTTTTGTTTCTCTGGACATCTCATGTTGTAATGACAGTACAATGTCTCGCTTCTAAAGTATAACCACTGGAGCTAACTTTGTCAAATTAGCAGATCTCCTTTTGGTTGTTACTACCAGCCAAGTGAAGTATATATTTCCTTTATGTCACTTACGAGTGAAGTATATTCCACAAAAATGCAATATTAGCAGAAATTAATGCCATTGTTTTTTTTGTGAAAAGGCAAACGGTGATACCGGCAACTGATGGTTCCTCAAGAGTATAGCAGATGTTGTACATATGCAACTAAGTAGCAACATATGTTAGCGATACGAAGCAGTCTAGAATTTATGTAGTTAAATCGGCAATGTAATCCCGTAGGATATTATCATGTTACCCAGTGTAATTAATTGGACATTGGTACCAGTATGCAGCCTACTGCAGTGTACATTAGTACCGGTAGGCAGCCTACCAGCTTTGTACTAGTAGAAAAAAGGCCTTCCATACGCCCCCATCAGTCCCCAAACGTCGCGCACCGTGACTAATGAGTCTTTAGTCCCGGGTCGGGAGGAGACCCGGGACAGAAGGTCATACGTCGCGGGTTGGGAAGCGCGTTGAGGCGCGTGGGGGGCATTAATTCCGGTTGATCTGGCCGCCCGGGACTATTGGTCCTTTAGTCCCGGTTGGCGTGGCCAACCGGGACTAAAGATCAAACTTCTCGCCTCCCGCGCGGCGGTTTTTATTTCGCGAGCGAGGCAGAAGGGCGCCATTCCACAGCGCGCGTCTCGGAGTCTCTGTTTCTCTTCCTCTCTTCTCTGTACTGTGTCTTCCTCCTCATCTCTTTGATCGATCTTCACCAAGCACACACCATGGCTGAAGTTTGGGAAGAATACAATGGTCCCACACCATGCGGCAAGGTTCTCGACGTGTGCTACACCAACAGTTGTGAGAGGCTGCCCGGTGCTCTTGGTTATTTGACCGATCTCTATGATGCCTCTCCCGATGAACACCGGTTCTTCGGGCTTGATCTGGAGTATACGGCGAATCAGAGGGATGTTGACGTCATCCATATTGCCTTCAAGGAGTCCGTGTTGTTCTTCCAATGGTCAAGGTAACGCACACGTACAATCTTGCATCTTCGATTTTTTTTGTTGCATGTGAAGAATACATGTGTTGCAACATATCTAACACGTATCAATTTTTTGTTGTTGAAGTAGTTCAAAGTATTGTCCGGCCTTGTTGATTTTCTTGTCAACAGGGGGTTTGACTTTTGCAGCGTTGACATCACGCAAGACCGTCCGAAGTTGATGCGCTTGGGTATTATGATACCTGAAGATCACTGCATTGATCTTCAGAATCTTATCCAGTTGAAGGGGCCAAAGACCGGGATGGCTGTCATGGCAACTGCCTTGATCCACGAGGGCTACGAAAGGATGAAGTCTGATTTCCCCTCGAAGAATCACCGTTATTGGGAGAAGACCCCACTAGACTTGACGAACGTCAAGTATGCAGCCATAGATGCATATGTCTCCTACGAGTTGTTCCGCATCTACTCGACGGAGCCATAGATGTATGCATGTAATGGGTTATCTTAGTATATATATGTAATGGATATCTTTTGTTATGTAAATGTTCCGTATTGTGAGACTTATGTAATGGATATCTTTTGTTATCACTTGTCTTTTGTTATCACTTGTCTTTTGTTGTTCATAAAACTATGTGTGAGACTTATTTTATTTGTGATTTAGTTATCACTTGTCTTTTGTTGTTCATAAAACTATTTTTGTTTCCTATAGTTTTAAATGACTTGGATATTATTTCTATATTAATTCCTAGCTATACTATTTCTATATTATGTCAAACACACGTTTCAAAACAAGCAAAAACAAAAACACATCAAGAAAACAAAACATAAAAACTACTGATTCTATATATCTGTTAACAAAAAATTAGTATTATTGTTCTTCATTTTTTGATATATTATTTGTATTATTAAGATTTTAAAATGAATTAGTATTATTGTTCTTCATTTTTTGATATATTATTTGTATTATTAAGATTTTAAAATGAATTAGTATTATTGTTCTTCATTTTTTGATATATTATTTGTATTATTAAGATTTTAAAATGAATTAGTATTATTGTTCTTCATTTTTTTGATATATTATTTGTATTATTAAGATTTTAAAATGAATTAGTATTATTGTTCTATATTTTTTGATATATTATTTGTATTATTAAGATTTTAAAATGAATTAATATTATTGTTCTTCATTTTTTGATATATTATTTGTATTATTAAGATTTTAAAATGAATTAGTATTATTGTTCTTCATTTTTTTTGATATATTATTTGTATTATTAAGATTTTAAAATGAATTAGTATTATTGTTCTTAATTTTTTGATATATTATTTGTATTATTAAGATTTTAAAATGAATTAGTATTATTGTTCTTCATTTTTTTGATATATTATTTGTATTATTAAGATTTTAAAATGAATTAGTTCTATTTTTCTTAAATTTTTGATATATTATTTGTATTTTTAGAAATAATACAAATTAAAAGTTAAAGTTTATTTATTTATTCAAAATAATTAATTACATCATTACTTTTGTTTATTAAAAGATTTATTTGAAATTCAGACAATAAAGAAATGTGGCATCGAGTCTCATGTTAATAGGATTGATATGATACTAGTATCACATACATGCGTGCGAAACACTTGGATGCGGGACGGGATGGAACTCGGAAGTTAAGCGTGCTAGTGCTAGAGTAGTGGGAGGATGGGTGACCGAGCGGGAAGTTTGACCATGAGTAAGTAATTTGACTAGAGATAATTGTAGTTAGACACTAAGCAAATAATACAAATTCTAAAAAAAAAAGGAGTGAAAAAAAAGGGAGTGAAAAAAAGGTGCGAAAAATAATTAGAAACCAAATGAATTAAAAAAATTACGAAATAAATCTAGTCCCGGTTCATGTGGCCAACCGGGACTAAATGTCCTCCGCCTCCCGTCTCCGCCACCCGCCCACGTGGACGGGCCTTTAGTCCCGGTTCGCAGTCGGCGCGACTATAGAGTGGGGTCTTTAGTCGCGCATTGCTAGTCCCGGTTGCTGGGTCGGGACTACAAGCCCTGGCGAACCGGGACTACAGCCCTATTTTCTACCAGTGGCGCGTAGCAATCTTATGAGCCATGTAATCTACCAGCTATGTAGCAATCCTATGAGCCATGTAATCTCCTATGAACATGCATGATCAGTGCATTAAGTTAATTCTTGTTCTACAAAAAAATCTATAATACCAGTGTTATTTCTCTTTTACATTGCATCCTTACAACCATTGCTACCACCACAAGGGTGCGGCATGCGCCGCGCCTAACCTGGCTAGTTCATAAGATGGTAATACCCTTTCACTTCGTCTCTAAGCAGTCAGATCGCACTATCTGTCACAACGTCTGCGTGAGTTGATCATGTGTCTTGTTCTTGCTTTCACCATTTCAACAAGAAAACTCCGGCGTTATCTTTTGTAGAAGTTGCATTAAAATGTATTGTTTGCTTAAGAAGACTGAGGAGTATGGGGAAAGGTTACCTGCTACAAATCTGCAGCCTCTCTCGCCTTCTCTGTCCGGCACGCGTCATTCCTCTCATCGTTATCTACTTCATGACGGTAACCCTCCATCACTTGTGCCCAAGTGCTGGCATTGTGGTTGGTCATGGAAGAAACCAAGTAGAATTCTGAAATGACAAATACCTTTAAGCAAGTTAGGCGTGCATTTGAGAGCTAAAATTGGAAAACTATCCACGCCATGCAAGTTCAGACTCACCTGATTATAGCGGCACCTTTGCGCTCGAGGTGAGAACTGCTTCATTGGCGTCACACCGCTCACCATGACGACCTGCACACGCAGTTGCCCCATTTTCAGATCACAAAGACCACACACCACGGCTACCTCATCGGTGCCACCCTCATATTCAGGAACACAACAAACAGTTGCGCTGAGCTACTGTACTGAGAAAATTCAGAAACATGAGATAGAAAGGATGGCTAGGAAATCTCACCGAGCTAGGACTCCCAAGCCCTAAATGGCAACGGGGACACAAAATCCATCAAGGTCGGCATCCCTGACCTGAGCACTAAGCTCTGCCGCCGAATCGAGCTTGGCCATGATGGCAAAGACCGGATCTTCCCACGCGCAGACTATCCGTCCTCCAGGAGGGGACCGATATCTTCTCGGGTCTCAAACTATCAGGGCACATGCGCTCGACGGCGTACGCCTAGCGGCAGGGGAGCGAGGGGGTGGGATTCGATGGTTGTGGTGTGTAGATTTCTACGACGTGCGGGAGGATTACATGGGGAGTGACCTGCTATGATTGGGACGATGGCGGCGCTGTGGCCGTGAAGTAGCGGACTGGCGGCGCATGGCGGCTGCGGCGCGACAACTATGACAGCAGGGGGTGCGTGATTGTGGCGCCTGCAGTTATTTAGACGAAGAACTGGGAAGCGGGAGGAAAACTGGTGGCGTGATTTCAGGATCGGGATGGTAGCCTCAACGGATTGTGGGGTGCGGATAGCAATATACACGGTGGCAGATCAGGGAAAAACATTGAATCTAAACCGTTGGATGCTATGGCAGACCATCAAAGCAACGTGGACTCTTGGATTCTATCAGGTGGGAAAGATCTGAGGGTACTGGTTCTTGTGTGTACAATTTGTTGGTGTGGCTACAGCGAAACTGATGTTTGCTCTTTTATTAGTAGTGGACTAGTTGAATGCCCGTGCGTTGCTACGGGCATCTCAAATTTTTTTCCCACTCGTCATTCTACGTCATAGTCACCCCACTCCAACATCACATCTATAGTCCGTACTACCCTAATCTAAAGAATATGTCAATCCCCATTTGTGGGTCGGTGTTTTGTCAAACCGGCATGTATGTCTTCATAGCCCATGACTTTGAGTTGATATGAGATAACACAAATGAATGTAAGAGCAGCATTGATCGGACTATCCATAATGTTTGTGCTTCTGTAACCATTGTGATCTTCTCTCAGTCCTTCCCACCCATACTTTTTGCTGCAACATTGTTGCATTGTCCCTGTGCTCCAAGATGCCTAAACAATGAACATTTTCAACTCGTACAAACCAGTCATGTTTATTGTGTTCCTTTCACCTTAATATAGATAGTGTAAAGATGTAATAATGCTAAGGTTGGCCCCATCTATGTTTGGTATAGGTGTCTTGGCCGTTTTAATATACGATTATAGCATTGATTAGCATTTCTTTGTCGCCGGAATAAAGATTCCCACGCATGCTACTCTATACATGTTTTTCCATTAGACAAAAAAAAATTGTGTAAATGCAAGCACAAGAATGTGGTTTTCAATAACACGTTTAGAAATTTCTATGCACTCCCCTCTTGTACCTCTACTGGTGATCATACCTCGTTCTCCTATGACTTTCATTTGCCACTTCTTGTACCTCCACCGAGACAAGATGACATACGTACATGCATGCACAAGAATGTGGTTTTCAATAACACGTTTTAGAAATTTCTCCCATCTTGTACCTCTACTGGTGATCATACCTCGTGCTCCTATGACTTCCATTTTCCACTTCTTGTACCCCCACCGAGACAGGATGACATGACATCTCCCTCTCTGTCCACAATTCACCTTCCCCCTCCATCTTCGCCGACAAATTTAGTCTATCTTCTCATGTAGTAAACAAGTTGTTTGCCTCCACATTTGTATCCAACTTTTCTTGGGAGATTGAAAATTTTAATTTTCTCATTTATTATAAGAAAAAGGTAATATATCCATGAAAGATAAAAATCAAAAGAAAAATCTGTCAAACAAACTGGAATTGGCATGTCACATTCTTCTCTTGATACTTTTATCATGTGAAGAAAGAAACCAACAGCCTACAATAGAAGTTTGTCATAAAAAAGACCGATTAATTTCAACAAAAAATACTAAATAATAAATGTCTTATCATAATCCAAGGAGTTTTACACTTGCATATAAGACAGAACTGAACATAATAATAATAAAACGATACAGAAAAGTTCGGATGGATATAAAAATGGAAAATTCTGGTGAGTAAACAGAAAAAATCATCTTCAAATGAAGAGTTCAAAGTACTACTTTTAGCTAATTTCTGCAAGACTCAATAGGATAAGATGCTTCTATATGTGAATGTCTCTCCAAGCAATTGTTTAGTAGCATAATATTTTGAGGCTTGGAACACATGATTCTTACTTTTCTGAATAAACTGGCATACAACGTCAATGATCTTAGGGAGTCCACACAGTATTCGTAATAATTTCCAATAAATCTCAAAATATTGTATGAAAAACAAGTAAAGTTCTCCTTTACGTAATAACATATGTGAAACACCATCTGTCAATAGAACTTCTGACATACCTAAAACATCGGATAGGTTAGTAATATACACAAGTCCAAGCGAGAGAGTGACATAGTGAGAGAGAGAGAGAGATCACCACATTTCATTACAACATATAACATATAATTTTGTTTTGAAAGAGTCTTAAAATTTAGCAGCTGCGGCGAAATATCAATAACAGATGCAACAAGCTCAATGACCTGACCTGCCAATTTATCACCAGTAGTGGATTCTCTTCTGTGAAGAGCAGGAAGCATAACTTGTGCCACCCATGATGGTTGCCTCAAGCTTGCTCTTCTCAAAAATATCAATTGCAGGAGACAAATTGAACAAATTCCTATTGACAAAAGCAATGAGATCTCAAAAGCAAACAAAGTCCGCGCAAGCCGTGACTGGATCACACAGGTGCACATGACCGGGGATTAAATGCAGCGCAAACAAAAATTGGCAATTCTTAGCAAGAATTAATCATGGATTAATCTATGAAACTCTGAGGAAGCAAGGATGTACTGGAGTAGTTAACCTGTACTGTTTTTTTTTGAAACGAGGCAAAACGCGTTTTTTTTTTTTTTTGAAACAAGGATGTACTGGAGTAGTCAACCTGCACTTCCTTCTTATGGAGTCCATCATGAGTTTGTTGCACGCGGGAAAAAAGCACCAAGATAAATCATAGGAAATTAAAGATTACAAATCTACATGCATGATATACCTGCCTGCCTACGGTAGCTATGGCCTCTGATGTTCTTGTAGTACATTCCCAACATGCACTTGACGACCATAATAATTTGGTGCACCATTCATATCTGCATTGATTTTTTGCAAGAACAGAGGTTAGTATAGATTTTTTATACAATGAAAAAACTAAAGAACTGGAAACTAAATGTTTCCAGGCAGCAAGACATCAATAGAGATAGTTTGCCTGCATGTAAATGTCGAATACTAAATACTCTAAGCAGTGTAGAAGAAAAAAAAATATCCAAAATAATGCAGGTTGATTTACTTTGTGTTCTACTACTTCTGACTTGTCTTGCATACAAAAGAAGGTGCACCCGTTTCTATATTGCTCAAGGTTCAAAATAATGGGCCAAGCCCTTCAGCTGCTTCCATATCCAGTCTCTATAGCACGATAATCAAATTTCAATTTTACTAATTTCACAATTATTTTTTATTAACATCCTTGCACAACAAATTAAAATATCATGCAAGTGCGGATGCCACTTTGCTTACTTGTGGTGCTGGAGGGCGGCGATGGCGAAAGGTCCTCACTTCTTCCCCGCTGCTTTATTTACTTGTGTTGTCATTATGCCATCATCAATCACAACTTGCAACTCGGATCTTGCAAGATCTTCCACCTTGAAATCTGGAGATTACAGAATGTCATGACCACCTGCTAGAGCTGTAGCAACCAATGTCAAAACAATAGCAACTCATGATTGTTTTTTAAAGTAACACCTAAGCGAGTGCACTACGGTCAAAATTTTGATTCGTCGCATGGTTTAACAAATGGATGAACATTAAAGGACTTATATATATATATTGATAACTTCAAGGTATATGTTTCCATCAGCATAACAATTTCCCGGCCCTTCAAGAGGTTTTTTTCGAGGGCGTAGCGACAAATGCCAGACAATCACATATCATTCTTCTGATTATACAGAGGACATGCATTCCCGAAGGCGTTTTCCGTACCATATGTCTTCACCCATGCTGCATCAGAAGCTATTGCATATCATAGATGCCATTAAAAACATTATTGTTTCCACCAATAACTTTGGAAAATTGGAAAACTCAAGAAATTCGATATTATCAATTACCATTTGTATCAAAACTTAAGGAAAGGGGAGAACCTCCGGCAGCCGGCGACCTTGATCTGGCAACGGCCGCCCTTCAGGCCTACGAGAGAAATAGAGATATTAGGGCAGGGAGGACATAACAGATAACAAATTGGAAGATAGGGGACAAGCGCTACAGTTTAGCCACCGCCCGCCGGCAACCTCAATCCGAGAACAGCAGTCCCTCGCGTTCAGGCCCATGTGGCCTTAAGTCTGTTCGTCCTCAGCCACCTCCCCTCCCCAAGCCCGGAGACCCAAGCCCCACGCAGCCTCAGCCACCCCGTGCCCTTAGGCGCTTCCCCCGACCATTCGACCAGGGAGAGAGAGAATGAGAGGAGAGATGCGAGAGTGTGCACGCTAGATGAGAAGGGTAAAGGGATTACCTTGATCGGGCCGCCGCCATTTCCCTTCAGCAGCCGTTGTGGCCGCGCTAGGTCCGGGCACCGAAGAGCTCTAATCTAGCACCACGCAGCCGTTGCCCCCCCCATCCTCGCTTGGAAACTGACAAACTCGAGAGCGCAGCACAGGCGCACGACCATGCGGTCGAGGATGTAGAGCACGAGGCCACGCAGCGAGAGGCTCCAGAGGACAGGGCTGACCGCTGGCGTGAAGTGGAAGCGGAGGATGGCCGGCGAGGTTGGGCTGCGCAGGGGGTAAGATGCGCGATCATAGGAAAAGTACGATGGCAATTTAGCCACTCGGGGTTCGCGCTAGAAAGGACAGCGTTCAGGGCAGATCAGACGATGGAGGGAAGTCAGACCAAGATCGGACGGCCGAGCAAAGGCAGACCACGAGCAGATTACAGGAGACCAACCTACGACCAACTCCCATTTAATAGTAAAGATTTGCTTGCATTGCATAGATAACCATGGTTTAATACATAATTTTGGATTACACAAGGGCATTAAAAAGTTTTTTTTGGATCACAAAAATGGTCTCCCTCATGTGTTACAAGTGTCCCAAATCTGGGGTGTGACATATACATCACAACACAAGACGATATTGTCAAATGGAAAACATATGTTGTACAACCACCCCTCGATAGCTTGTACTACGTAAATTTTGTGCACATCCGCCTGTCCAACCCAACACAAGACAATCTTGTCAAATGGAAAAACAAAGGTTGTACAACCACCCCTCAATACCTTGTACTATGTAAATTCTGTGTACACCCGCGTGTACATCACCACTTAGTACACGCTTATAACAAACACACAAAAAAAGTTGTACAACGACCCATAAAGAGACTGTACTACGTAAATTTTGTGTACGCCAACGTTTACATCGCAAACCAAGGCACTCTTGACAAATGAAAAATATAAGTTGTACAACCACCCTTAAAGAGATTGTACTACGAAAATTTTGTGTACACCCGAGTGTACATCACAGACAAATACACGCTTAACAAACGAACAACATAAGTTGTACAATGACCCATAAAGAGATTGAACTACGTAAATTTTGTGTACACTCGCGTGTACATCACAAACTAAGGCACTCTTCAAAAATGAAAAAACAAAAGTTGTACAACCACCCCTCAAGAGATTGTACTAAGTGAAATTTGACATACACCCGCGTGTACATAAAAAGTCAAAGCACGCTTGACGAAAAGAAAACATAGGATGTACAACAACTCACAAAAGGTTGTACTACGTGATGTTTGTGTACACCAGCGTGCACATCATAAGCCAAAGCACACCTGACAAATGAAAAACTTACGGATGTACAACCACCGAAAAAAAGCTTATGTAAAATGTTATACCAAAACGAACATCTCGTTTGAAGTCAAGACAACTTATCAGCGCGAGTATAATAACAGAACGGTTCAAACATCTGTGGAACATGCATTGCTGATCTGGGATGGGAAGATGATAGAGATATACTTCAGTTCCAATCGAATCTAAGTCTGCATTATCCCATGGAAGCGAAGTATCTCCTTAACTCCGCTTTGCATAGAATCATTTCCTGGAAATGCAAGCATGTAATATGCCAACTGCTCTCGTAGCTTCTTTGTGTTGTTCTACATAAAAAGCAAAAAATGATAAATAAGTAGCTGCAAATAACATTTTCATGGATCATAGATATTATTAAAAAAAATCTGAAACAGCTTACAGCTTTAATGTTGTACTTAAACTCTCCATTGTGATGTCTTATTACCGTCATTACATGAAAACCAGCGTCCCTTCTGTGGTTCAAACAATTTTAAAAGTTAGGAAGACAAATTATCAAACTCACAAGACTAGAAGTGTTGAAGCTAATGTCAGTTTGGATCTTACGAGCTTTCGTTGTCTAAAATGATTTGAATGGGTAAAATTTACATTTGATAAATGTTGAATGGATAAGAATGATATGCTTGATCATATAGTTGGCGAAAGTTGGAACTTATTTTGTGTGACGTGTCTTCAACACCATCAGCTATATAGAATGGGCAATAGGTTTCAAAACATTGTAGATCAAAGTTTACGACAATAAAAAACCACCAGTCATCGTCTTTGACTGGAATATACGCTTGATGAAGCAAAATTTCAAGAGAGGTAAAAAAGACAAATCAAACTAAATCATAATATGTAACACTTTGTGAATTCTGATCGAATACTAATACTCACAGCATTAAAATCATGCATTCTGCAAGGTAGTTTAGGCTCACTGATGAGTGTTTTTTCCTTTTCCAGATCAAGATCGTCTTGCCTTAACGTTTTCTTCAAAAAAAAATCAAGGAATTATTAATTACGACAATACTTGCGACAAAATAGTGCTAGGTGTTTTTATACCTAAAGAATTCATTAATAACTTTTGAAGATGACAAAAAAGATAAACTTACAACAACATCATCGTACAAAATGTATTTCTTCCAGGTTGGTCTTCTGTGATCATAGTATGCAGAATTATCACGATTTTCTTGCATCACCATGGCACTCAGGACGTTGACTAAAAATTCGTGTACTATGCCACCAACTTGCATAGAGATCCCAAAGTTGCGATGAGTAGCATATTTCTTATGTACTTGAGCTATCCTTGGACTGCATATTGAGACAACTGACTTAATAAAATGACTTCACGAGTAAGATATAGTTTTACAGTACTAACTTTAAAGCTCACCTCCTGAAACCTTTCGCAGGTATATTTTTTACCAACCATTCCATGATATTAAGTTCAACAATTGTAGAGTCCCTTACAGAAAACAAATGTCTATCACTTCCTGGATTCACATTTGATAAAGGAGACGGAGAACAAAATCCATTGCCACTCCTAAATTGGGGTTGATATTGATTATAGCTCTCTTGACTACGTGAAGATGGAAAATGGGTGTTGTTATTTGCACGAGGAAAGCGAACGACAACATCATATTTCCCATCGCTTCTGTAACGTGAATCTGACGAGTACAGATGACTGACAACTCTTGTTGGTCTCGACGATGAAGAACTAGGTTGAGATTTGAAGGTATGGGCATTACAGTGACCACCGACCTGGTTGTTTAAAGATGTTTCATGTGATGAGTTGGATCTCATGTACAGATAATTTGGCCTCAAAATATTAGCACGGGACATTGACTGAGAAGATGAAGGATCTGAAGGGTGAAGCCGGTTTTGCATTACAACAGATTCACACATTTCTGAACCTCCAATAAAGCCAGAAGACTGAGGTGAACAGTTCATCTGGGATTAGTTGACACTATAGTGTAGTTGCTATGAAAATGGAGGGTCTCTGAAATTAACTGTCCTGAATCTATCATGAGATGATCTCGAATCATCAATGTGAAGTATGCCAGGTAACCCATGTGAACGGTTTGTCTGACCGGAAGGGACATGATTCAGCGTTACGTCTTGACGTATCAGTCCATTTCCCACAGAATCATTCACTCTAGCAGATGCAAAAGACAGAGATGAATGAACGGAAGACTCATTATTTAGGATTCCCCTTTCTTTTACAACTGTATCAACCCTTTCCCAAACTTCAGGGTCATCCAAAAGATAATATTCATGGAGATTAACCAAGTTATGTTGCGCTAATTCAGCAAAATGTACACCTTTACATACAGTCCCAACTGATCTTCGCTTCTTAGCATGTTGACCATCAACAGACGCAGAATCAAAAACGATAGAATGTTGAAAAGACCTTTTTGAACCAGAAGCCAACACAGAATGATGTCCAGCCGACTCATCTACAAGATTTGTTGAATTATTAGACCATTCACAATCAGATTTAGTTGGAGTGGTCACGGATCCTGAAACACCAACTGCCTGCGATTTATTAGATCGTTTGTAGGACCAAGGTTTCGACAGAGTATTTCCAGACTTCAAAAGGTTCAAATCTTCTGAACTATCGACAATAACATTATTGACATGTTCAGTAAGAACAGAAGAAACACAGTTCACTGTTCCCGACTCAGACGAATGTTCATATATGCTCAAAGTGTTTGTACAGGTAGAACCTACTCTACTGATGACTAATATTGGTAAATCCTTTCCAACAACATTGGATTTTTTATGCACAACCATACGACAATCATCCTCTGCAAAACGCACTGATTCTTTGGCTTTAAGTATGAAACCATCCTTTGCAAAACACAATTCTGTTTCTTTGGCTTTAACTATGCAATCATCCTCTGCAAAACCTGCCGGTTCTGCTTCATTGCCTTTAGTCACGCAATCACCCTTGCATTTCACCATACACATACATGTTGGTTCTGCTTCAACTTCACAAATAAGATTCTTCTTCTCAGGAGCAACAACTGCAGCAGACATACTCGCACATTGAAATACATCAGAATTAGCAACTGGAACAGTCGGGATTGCAATGTTGGCTTGAGGATTTCTACCAAACAAATCCTTGCAGCCATCACAGACACGACGATTATTCAATCCTTCGCAATTGATGCAGACAACTCCTTTATCCTTTAACAAATCCAACGTTTGTTCAAAAAGAACCTTTGAATGGAGGTTTTCAGCAACATGGCCAATAAAAAGTTCCAAGGATTCAAGAAACTCTTTGTACACAACATTGGGGGTGTACTTCAGATCAATTGGAATTATCTCTTGCAGTAACCTAATTTGCTGATAGATTTTCTGACTTAAAGAAAATATATGTTCTTGATACACTTTGCAGTTACCTTGGACGACAACATTACAATCCCGATCAGAACTTCCATGATGATGAAAAGTTTTTGCTCCATCCTGAGAACGTGCACTAGAACCAGCTTCAATGATCTGTAAATTTCCAATTGGATTATCCTGAAACCAAGGCCGAGTAAAAAAACAATTTTTGTCTATTGATTTGTTAAGAGAATTCTGTTCACTATAGAAGTTAGCGATTTGCATAACTTTGAAAATGCTTTCGTCGACTATGGGCTGAATTGCAGAAAAAACACCTCTGTACAGGCCAGCTTGAATCTCTCTCAAATCATCAACAACTATATACAAATTGAAGAACATCAAGACAAAATAAACACATGCAGAAACATATAGCGAATAATAAGACTAATTCTATAGCGAAGAATTATACCGCAATGCGACGCCCAGGCTTCACCAATGAACATGAAAAGGATTCAAGGCCATAATTTACTTCCTCAAAGGACCAAGTTCGAAAAGTATCATTATGGAAAGGGGTATTCCTGATGTCCTTCAACTACATAAGCAGAAAAAAATAAAATATTACAATTTAACAAAAAACATGGTGTGACAGAGTACAACTCAACGATAAACAAGTATGAAAATTACCGAAATTTTCCCGTAAGTTCCTTCTTCCTCGCATATCAGATTAAGCTGCTCAATATTCCTAACAACGACATTGGTCCAAACACCGATACGAGGAATAATAGAAGGAACATCTATAGCTCGTGTGTTAAGATAGACAAGATATGTCATCTGCATATTCAAGGATCATGAAAACACGTAAAACCTATGAAAAAAATAGTCAGAACAATAGAAAAAAATCAACACTCACGAGAGGAACAATCAATCAGCCGCATAATGCACCAGCAAAACCATTTTTGATAAAAACTTCAATGGACCTCAAAAGCTTGTCAAAAACAGCCGCTGACCAATCATATGTCGCAATCTTTTCGGGGGGGGGGGGGGGGGGGGGCTTCAAGAGCAGACAAATAGTCCGGGCTGACACATTCATAAGTTGATGGACAAAGAAGTGCAGTAACATTGAACATCATCCAGTATTACTGGAAATCATCATCCGAAATATCAGATTTAAGAAATTCAATGAGCTCATTGTTAGAAGGGGTATGGCCCTCACACCCAGTTCGCTTCCTAATGATATCCCTGAAATCGTCACTACCTCTGAATGGGATAGGACGACCCCAATAGGTACACCCAGTACCTTGTGAACGCAGTAAGAGTTTAGAAGAAAATTGCTTCCGTTAGGTAATTCCACTAAACTTGTGCGTGGATTGAAGTGACTAACAATCCAAAACACAAGACCTCTTGGAAGTTCATTGAGTGAAAGATTGAGAAGAGATCCCTGCCCAATATCATAGACAAGTTGCTCTTGCTTGGGAGTAAGAAGTTTGCGCAATGCAATAAATTTTGGTAGGCTAAGTTTAGTTGTGAACTCTACTTTGCATCCCACCATTTTCACTGCACTGGAGTAATAAAAAAAGGGGAAAACAATTAGTCATGATCCAGTTTCAACAGTAAAATACTTTAACAATTTACAACACATTTCATACAAAAATAATAAAATAAGAAAAAACAGTTACGTATAAAAATATGAACAAAGATCATGAACAATATTTTAATGATGTACAACCACTCGAAGTACATATATGTATGTGTAACATTATACGGGCAGTGCATGCCACAAATTGAAGGTGTACAAGGGTGAAGCACGGAACATATCTATAGTACTGGTCGCCTTAATATCATTACCATAGTTGTACATCCAACAAAGGGAAAACAGATACAGGAAGGAGGTGCAATAAAAGAAAAAGACACAGCTACATTTTAGAGCATGACAATAAAAGAAACCCTAATGTACAACTAACAAAAAAATGGTGTACAAATAATAGAAGTGGGAAGCACGAATGGTCTGGACATGTAATACTTAAGGTTACATAACGACGTACAACTAACACGTCAAATGACGTACAAACTAGGGCGATGAGAAGTACAAGTTAACACGTGAGAGTACAGAAAACTTCTACAGCAGTAGCAGAGCAGAGCTAATACAACACCACGGGAGTGAGAAGTACAAGTTCATAAGTGAGAGTACGAATGTACAACATATATAACAGCGGAAGTACATACCATTAAGAATAAGGAGTACATTGTGCACTGCATAGAAAGTACAGAAAAATAGGTCAAAAAGTACAAGAGTATGTCGAACAAGAAAGCAATGAAAAAATTAGAGGTACAACAAAAATTGACTCAATCTGTACACAACTCATGGTACAAAAAAAGGACGATTCAAACAATGTCTATCTACACATCAACACTCAAAAAAATAGTCACAGTTAAGGATCCTATGGCGAATGTGGTGTACTAACCTTTCCTTCCTCGTTCTGTATTTATCAATCGACGTTTGAAACGCAAGTATTTTATTCTCTATCCTTACTCTTTCTCGCTCTAACTGTTCGGGAACCATATAATCCCGTGTGACAACCTCGGGGCCATCAACAGAAACAGACTGTGTTTCTGATAATTTTGGAGTTGACCCAGAAGCTTTGGATTGAATCATCGACGGAAAAAATTTGAGAATAAAAATAACATATCGAGATTCTTCTTGAGAGATAGTAGTAACGAAAAAAGAACACAGACCAAACCACACAAAAGGAGAGGAGATTAGAGCAGAGTAGAGCAGACCTATGAGACTAAAGGAAATATGGTCACGTCGTTGACGATGCACCCTAACTTTCCGCCGAAAGAGGAAGAAGAGGAAGGAAGGAGGCAGCTTGGAAGAGACCAAATCCTATACGACATGGAACCGAGCTAGTGAAAAGGACTAGAAACCGACAAAAGTAAGAGGACCCACATGTCACACAGTAATATAATCTGACGGGGCCCACATGTCAGAGAGAGAAGGAAGAATGCTCGACACGTAACCCCGGTGCGAAACGGACCATATAAATAAGCGGGCGCAGCCCCCCCGAGATCCTCTCCTCCTCGTCTCTCTCCTCTCCGGATTCAAAATTCAAAAAAGGAACGCGACGCGACACGAGACGCTAGCAACAAGGGGAGAAAAAAAAGGTAATCTACTGAATCAATATCAGTTTTGAATCGCTTCTCAAACTTCCAATCCTTACAAACAAAAACACGCGACATAGCTAACGAATAAAGATCCTTTCGATTCATCTTCAATTAGGATAACATTTCTAAACACGGTTTTTATATCGTTGATATACATGATCACCACTTTGTTCGAACAAGGAAACCAGCAGATTATATAGTTTCACCTAGGAAAAAGTGCCTACATGATAGCTTAGATTAGTATGATGGATTCAACAGGCAGATTCGATCAAATCATACAACACAACAGTTCATTCATACAAGCACTGCAACGAACTATATATTCGCAGAACATAAACAGCGTAGGCAGGAATTTGTTGAAATATTAAAAACCACGAATCACACCATGATTTAGATTCTTCACTCGTTGATTAACTTCTATGTATATAATATAAAGATGACATATTGTTGACCAATTTTTGCAGGAAGGTAAAAACGGGAATAGGAGAAAAGATGAATCGACAAGAGATACAAGATTACATCTCTCAACAACCTAGGGGGAGGATGATACCAACACAACAATAGATGACTAAAATAATAAGACGGGTAAGGAACAATACCATGCAATATATTTTTGAACAAAGTCATTTGCAACGTTGTAGTACACTGTTTCTTATTTTCGATGTACGTACAACGCATAAGATGATACCGACGTACAAGACTAAACTAGGGTGTACAACGTTTCATAACTTCGATGTACATTCAACAAATAAGGTAATACCGACATACAAAACTAAACTAGGATGTACACGGTTTCAAATTTTCGATGTACGTACAACGCATAAGCTAATACCGACGTACACGACTAAACTAGGGTGTACACGGTTTCATATCTTCTATGTACATTCAACAAATAAGGTAATACCGACGTACAAAACTAAACCAAGGTGTACAAGGTTTGATATTTTTTGATGTAAATGTTGTGCCGTAATGATTACATATAACATATGAGTGCTAGACCCGCATAAGATACTACTGATATGTACTTTTTCCCAATCAAAGGTAATGATAGATAGGTGGAGAAAAAAGAAAAAAAGGAAAGATACATAACAGTTGGATACGCTCATAGAATCTTTAAGAAAAGTGCAACATGCACACCTAAGAAGGGCTCTTGTACCGGTGAAGGTAGAACTTGAGGCGCAGAAAAGAGGAAAACGTCCTTTTGATAATGAGTTAGAAGAATCAAATGAACGGGGGAACAACAAGAAAACAACAATATCATTGGATAGTTTTGCTGTTCTAGAGATATCTTCTGCCTCTTCAATTCATTCACAAGGCCCATTACTGACAGTAAACAAGGTAAAATCTTGTTACTAAAAAACTTTACACATATTGACTTAAACTTTGAGCTAACATGTTATTTTGATTATAAACATTTTTGCAGGACATGAGCAGCAAGAGAAAAATAGGAGTAAACCAAGATTTCTCAAATGGACCGGAGCATCATCACAAAGTAACAAAAATCAACCATATGAGCAAGGTAAGAAAGGAATATTACATGCCATGTCAAACACAGAATCAATACATTTAGCATGTCTAACTCATGACTGTTTGATTTTGTACACTCACAGGCTATGTTTGATAAACAGGATGTGACCATGCAGGAACCGTCAACCATTTTAAAGTGAGAAAAACAATGCAAAAGAAGCTACACACAAGGGAACATGGTACGCTTAAAAAATTTGTCTAATGGAAATGTATAACAAGATGATTTGTGTTACAAAAATGATGTTATATTAAACTATAGGAGGACATGTTCATTGAAACAGGAGGATACATGAAAGCTAACGACCTTTCACTTGGAATAGACAACACAACACAGAGAAATAATTTGAGCTATGCTACACAAGAGAAGCCGGGGAAGACAACAACAAATCTGCAGCAAAATAAGGTAAGATCACATTACAAGAAATGTGAAATTAAAAAATATAAAAATAAGCTAAAGGTGAGATGCCTGCTCGATTTTCTAATAATACATATCATGTTTGCTTAGCAGCATAACAGAACACAACAGTATAGATGGATTCAACAGGGAGAACCATCAACACCAAGGGGAAAGCAAGTGCTATCCCAAGGACCAACGAACTTGGAGCAGGCTGGAAGTTCACAGGTAGCAAAATAGTAACAAATAGTACATCCAACTGAACAGATCATAAAATGAAAATATACTCATAAACTTGTATAATAATTCAAAGCACGGAGAAGAGGACACGTTCCCAAGACATTATGAATCACACGATCAGACTACATGGGACCACCAAAGAGGACAAATCTTCAACGTATGTCCAGCACACAACTCAAATGAACCAGTTCTATTTGAAAACAGCGGCAACATCAGAATAAACAATAGCCACAATCGGGCAACAAGAAGCATGGTACACTTTTACTCAAAATCATTATGTGCAAACACTAAAATGTTGCTTCTATACTGATAAAATTTCATAATAAATTTAAGCAGATAGACGAGGACGTGTTTGTTAGGAAATACGAGTCTAATAACCATGATACATGGGACGATCGAAGAGGACAATCATTCAATGTGCGTTCACAAGACAACTCAAATGAGTTGTTTCAATTAGAAAGCAGAAGTAGCACTATCATGAACCAAAATCACAATCCAAGATCACAGGTAAAAAATAACCATACTACAGTTTTACTTAAAATTGTTAGATGCAAATATCTAATCTTGTTTCTATTTTGCAGGATGACATAAGGCAACAATCCAGATTCAACAATCAGTCATCTTTCAAAGAAAGTACCATTGAGAAGGGATACAGAGACAGAGGAGGAAACCAACACTGTTATGAAGAATCAGAAGAAGAAAGAGGGGCATGATACGATGGTTTAGAATCCAAAAGAGACTCAAACATTGACAAAAATCAGGTAAAAAAAACATAAATAAGAAAATTAAAATTCGTGAAACAATAAACTGTAACTGATTTCAATAAAAACTACATGAATATGAGGAGGGTTACCAGAAAGATGATTCGGTAGAAGATACCACAGGGCAACCAGGAATAGAATACAGTGGTTCACCGGAAGAACAAACAAACAAACGACAAGATACAACAGGGAAAACAGGAACATAACACATTGGTTGGGCAGAGGAATAAACAGTCAAACACTGCAGTTTTGAAAATCTGCAAGATGATGACCCATTGCTATATTCAGGGCCACCGACAAAGGTAGAAGAGGAAATGGACAGGATATTCAACATGGACAACTACCCTGCAGTAGAAGAAATTGTGAATGCACCACAGCTAAAAGAAGGTGACATCTTCAGATCTAAGGACGACTCATTCTATAGTTACGCGTTGTATGCGAGAAAGACTGGATTTTCTATGAAGAAATTCAGTAGTAAAAGATCTTCTAAAGACAAAGAGAGATATATTCAGAGATTTGCTTGCAACAAATAAGGTGAAACTATGATTGGAATCCCAGCAAACAGGACACGAAGGACAACTGCATTGGTGATGACAGGGTGTGAGGCACACATAGAAGTAAAGAAGTTTGAAAAGGGTTGGTACGTAAAGAAGGTCAAACTAGAGCACAATCATCTGCTTGAACCAACAGATTTCCTGATCATATTTGCACACTGCCATAAAAGCGTGACATGATTGGACAAAAAACTGATACATCTACTGCAAGCAGGTTGACTACCACCTAGGAAGATGATGCTAATCTTCCGCAAGATTAGAGGCAGATTTCAAGGAGTTCCTTTTTATGCAATTGACCTTAGAAACATTCAGAGCCACCAAACACAAGTTGAAACGGATCACGATATTGACCAGTGCCTAGAACGTTTCAAAACACTGCAAAGAAAAGTACCTGGTTTCTTTTACATAATGGAGAAAGACAGTGAAAACAGAGTACGAAGCCTTTTCTGGATGGACGCAATGTGCGTAATGGACTACAAGTTGTTTGGCGAGTACATATCATTCGACACGACATTCAGTACAAATAAGTATAACCTGCCATTTGTACCAATAGTCGGTGTAACAATCATGGCTTAACAGTTCTATTTGCAGTTGCACTATTGAAGGATGATAAGATAGGATCATCAAGTGGGTACTCCAGACATTTCTGGACGCTATGGGAGGAAAGGCACCAAAAACAATAATAACGGATCAAGACAAGGCAATGAAGAGGGCAATCCTCGAAGTTATGCAGAAACAAGACAAATAGATTGCTTTTACCACATTGTCACAAAGATGAGCTAGAAGGAAGGATCCTTTTTCGCAACACACCCAGGTTTGTCAGAAGATTTGAGATTTGCAGCCAAGAATGCATTCACATCGGAAGAGTTTGAAGCAGTATGGCAAAATTTAATAAAAAAAGTATGGGGCAGAAGGAGATAAACACCTAAACAAACTGTTTAGGATAAGACACTGATGGGTCCCTGCATGCTTTATGGATGATTTTTTTCCATTCTCGTCAAGCACAAGAAGAAGCGAAAGCACGAATAACATGTGGAAGTGCTACAGCAGGAACACAGACACAATAACACAATTTCTTGCACAGTATGAGGTGATACAGGACAAGTGCTTGCATGCTCTTGATAAGAAAAAGGTTAAATCCACTCTGAAAACAGCAAGGACATCAACACATCATTTATTCGAGAAGCAAGCCCTTGAAACGTACACACATGACATCTTCCAAAAATTCCAGATTGAAGTGCAGAACAACACAACTTTCCACTATAATGCTTCGATGCAACCAGGGCACATAATAGTTGAAAGAGCAGTCAATTATGAGAACAAGGAATTCAAGAGAAAATATTTTGATGTGTTTTACGATGAAGAAAAAAAGAACTTCTGGTGCCAATGCAAGAAGATGAAAAGAAACGGAATACAGTGTTGCCACGTCATATGGGCACTAGTGCACTTTGGAATAAATGATCTGCCAGATAGCTTCATCATACAGAGGTGGAGGAAGGACATAGATATAGAGATGCCAACTCTAGGAGAAGACATGGACGTGGATACCGCAGAAGAAGCGCTGGGGTTTGCTGGCACCATGTCCATTATGGCAGAAATTCGCAACCTAGCATGCCAAAATGATAGAGCTTACAAGGTGATGCAGGAATGTATGTGTGACATGAAGACAAGAGCAATGGCTGAATTTTCAGAAAAAAATGGTTACAGAAGAAGCTGCAACAAACAATGACAACGATAAGATACATGACCCACTAATAACAAGGAGGAAAACAACTAATAGAGGAAATAGACCAAAACCAGGGACAGAGAAAAGAGCAAAGCAATCAGATGCGGACACTACAAAGAACTAGGGCATAACAGAACATCTTGTGAGAAACTAAAAAGACAGGTTGAAGATGCCGAAAGAGCACGGAACGAAGAGCACGACAGTCCCACGTCTCAAACGGATGAATGACAACCTCAGCAACCAGGCCATAGACATACAAGCTATGAAACATACAACCCTACAACTCCATAGAAGCCAAGAGGTTTCAACCGTAACAAGGATGGAAGAACAAAATGTGGTTTCGAGTACTTGATATTTGGTACACCACCACACTTGTCAAGGTAAAATGTATAACACAGTGAATAACTTATCAAATTAAGACTATTTAACCACTAACTATTTATACAAAATATTTTTAGTGGGTACATGAATGATTGGAGAAAGACCAATAAGCAGTAAGTTACTGCAGAAGAGTAAGACATGGTGGAATCCATGCAAATCTTACAAGGTATCTGCAAGCAAAAGACATCACTAGCCCAACGTTTATCTGTTTTTTCATAACTAACTGGTACTAACAAAAATTTCAAAAGGAAGGGGAGATAAAACGAAACCAGGATCCACAAAAGGAGGCAAACATAGCGAAGGAAGAAGCACCAGAGACAAGTTGAACTTTAGAAGACGATAAAACATAACTGCCATATCAGAGAATAGAAAAGATATCATACAAAGAAACAGACATAGTGAATCTTTTTTTATTTCCAAACTCCTTAGAGGATGTGATACGAAACACAATAAACTTTATGTTTGATTTTATTATTTACTAGTAGAAGATAAAGTTACGCATATACTCACTTTCATCCGACAACTTAAATGATCCAAGAATCTGTGATTCCTTATGTGTTAACATTAAATTGTGCACGATTATACTTTCCGCAGTAAGGAAGCAGCATACGAAGTAAACACACTACGATGTAAACAAGGAAACGTACGACAAAACTGTCTTAGCTTGTACGTCCTACGACTCAAAGGCGGACTCCCACCAAAGTATACAATCATACTTCTGAAATTTGAAGAAGTGTACGGCGTAAGCACAGTATGGTGTACATTCAAGAAATGTTCAACACAACTGCAGTATCATGTACGTTTCAATACTAAGCTGTGAACTCCCACCAAACTCTGTAGCATATGCTAGTTTGTAGAAGGGGAGCAGTGTATGAAGTAAACACACTACGATGTACACAGGGAAACGTACGACATAACCGCCTTAGCATGTACGTCCTACGATTCAAAGGTGAACTCCAATCAAAGTATACAACCTATACTTCAGAAATTTGAAGAAGTGTACGGCGTAAACACAGTAAGGTGTACATTCAGGAAGATCATGTATGTCCTAATACTAAGCAGCGAACTCCCACCAAACTCTGTAGCATATGCTAGTTTATAGAAGGAGAGCAGTGTACGAAGTAAACACACTATGATGTACACAGGGAAACGTACGACAGAACTGCCTTATGAAAGTACACTAAGGTCAACTAGAGGGGGGGTGAATAGGTGACCTACAAATTTTAATTCTTTTTCACTTTTAGTGGGGGCTTTGGGAAATTAAAAGTTTGGTTATTTAAATGTGCAACTAAGTGAACACCCTATGTGACAAGCAACGAGTAGCAACGGAAGTAAAAGCAAGGCACAAGATAACCACAAGAGAAAACACGGAGACAAGGATATGTTTCCTGTAGTTCCTTCTTGAAAGAAGTATGTCTACGTTGGAGAGGTGGGGAGCCACCTAGGCGCTCCTCAATAGCACGGATGTGCACACCTTATTATCCTTGAGCTTCTCCGGTGAGGGAGATTCTCGTTCCACTATGAGGTCGACTTGAAGGCGTTGACCAAACCTTTACAAGGGGTTGAGGCTACTCCACAAGTGAGATGGAGGCTCTCAACAATCGGAAGCTTCTTGCTACAAGGTGGAAGCTACAAGCACTAGGGTTTCCTTGGATGACAAGGCAACCAAGAGATTACAATATCCCAAGAGTTATGGTGTGGGAACACACTTTTTGGCTTGGTAGAAAGGTAGATCTAGTCCTCCTCCATGAGATTCTTGAAGGGCATCGAGTTTGGTTGGAGGAGGACGGAGATCGGGGCGTTTTGAGCTCTTGAACAATGGAGGAGAGAGAGGAATGGACGAGCTGCCTATCTAGAGGAAGAAGACAGCTATTTATAGGCTCCTCCAAACTCTGACCGTTGCAGTGTGCCAGGGCCGGAATATTCCGGTGTTAGCACCGGAAATTTCCGGTCTGACCTGGCCGGAAATTTGAATAGTCCGGGGGCGGATCTTTGAAAAATCCGGGGGCGGAAATTTCCGCCCAACATTCCGCCCCCATCTCTATGCGCGGGCAGCAACACCGCGCTGAAAACTGCTAAGGACCAGGGCCGGATTATTGAATAATTCGGGGGCGGATATTTGAATAACCCGAGCCCGGAATTTTCCGGACAATAATCCGCCCCCATATCTATGCGCGGGCATCTGAGTAGACTCCAATTTCTGCTAAGTACCAGAGGGCCGGATATTTGCACCGGAAATTTCCGGGGCAAATTTCCGCCCCAGCATCTATGCGCGGGCAGAGGGAGAATAACTTGGTCGTTTCGAAGTTGCCAGAAGGGCCGGAATATTCCGGTGCCAGGGCCGGATATTCCGCCCCATAAGCACCAGAATTTCCGGTGTAGTCACTGAAATATCCGATGGCAGTAAATCCAGAATATAGAACTCCTCTTTGATCTTTTTATAAGTATATATCAATAATCATCTGAGAGATCAGCTGCATAGACTTAAACAACATTGTCAGAGAGTAGATACCCGTGTTGTTATCATCACCAAAATCATTAGAGGGATCATGAGCTTTCAATCTCCCCCTTTTTGGTGAGTGATGACAACACGGGTATTTGCAAGGGAATAAACTAACAATGCATGCGATGGAAAGTAGAACACCACAGATAGCATATATAGGAGACATGCCTCCTAATAATAATAGTTCACACAAGCAAATCCACGAATAACGAGTACGATGAGACGAAGTTCGAAAAGACGCACGAAACGATAAAAGGGCAATAAAGAACGAAACCCACCCTAGCAAATCCCCGCGATCATCTAGATCTTCTCCCCCTTTGGCATCAGGATACCAAAAAGAGAAAAGAGAGTGCTACGTCCCATAGAGCAAACTCTAGGCCTGGGTGTCTTCTTCTTCTTACTCCTCGCTAGCAGACGCAATGTCCTCATCATCATCCACTCCCAGATCCCAGTCAACGTCGCGGTTTTCCCAGTTCTTGTATGGAATCCTGTCAGGAGGAGGAGCTGACACATTGGGAATCTTGAGGGCAGTCATGATGGTGCGCTGGTTCTCCAGGATGTTCCGACGCTCAACATAGGCATTGTAGTTCTCCTTGTGGATGCACACATTCATGCACATCACCTTCTCAATGGCACGAGCAAGCCATGAGCGCTTCTTGGTGCCGGGGGGAGGAGGACGCATGCGAGGATCACGGTGACCCTGACCTGTGGCGCCAACATCATGCGCAGCCTGCTGAGTGTGGGCGGCCTTCTTGTACAGAGTGACATCCTTGTGCTCGTCACAGTCTAGCTCGAGGTCCTCACGGAGTTCAGAAGGATAACGAGACTTGATGAGCTTCATGATGTAAGGAACATAGGGGGGCACTTTGCGGTGGAAGAGAGCAAAGTGTATCTCATTGAAGATGAAGTCCATCACATCAATCTTGTGGCCCTCTGTGTCAGTCATGTCACCCTCAGTGAAGGTCAGGTAGGCGTGGTACATGAGGTTGACCAGGCCATCACGAATAGCATTGTTATTGCCCGCACTCGGGGCAATAGTCTCCCTGAACATACGCAGCAAGATGTCATAGATGGGGAAGAGTCCTTTTGCAGAGCCAATAACACCATTAGAACCATACAACTCAGACGGTCTGTTTGATAGGGATATCATAGAGGACCATGAGGTTTATTCATGCTTGAGTTGGAAGGAAATATTGAGCCTCACTGATGTTTATTATAAGGTGAATTCTTTCCTAGTAATGTTATGAGAATGTTATACTACCTAAGCCTATGAATTTATGTATGATTAGGTTTATTAATAACACAAACATGGATGGAGAAGAGGAAGCAAGGAGCAAGAGAAGGAGGCGTGGAAAACAACTACAAGGAAATGATATTTCAGTTCGGACTGGCAGGAGTCCCGAATTTAAAATAGTCATTGATTCTTCATACGGGCTCCAAATACAGCAAACGAGCACAATCCGATTAGGAAATTTGATGGGTTTTCCAATGAACCCGGCCCCATCAACAAATTCGTCTCGTGCGAGCCGTGGTGACCGAAACAATCCACGAATAGTTTTCTGCCAGTTTTCAAATCGAGTCCAATTGGCCGCACCCATGTTGGGTCAGTTTGTATCCGAGTTGGTTGAGTCCAAACAAGTAGGAATAGGTAAATTTCGTGGGGAATCACCCCCTCCCTCATATATAGCTACCACATGCGTGTGGAATAGATTAGACTACGTTAAACCGAAAAACCCTAGACCTCTAGATTGAAACTGCTTGTAAGCCTTTCATCTGGAAGTTCATCTGCAAACTTTACGTGATACCTACTGTTCCACTAGGAATAAGACGGTACAGTACCACTTGTAGTTGGTGGATTACTTGTGCAAGAGTGTGGAGTTGAGAATATCCTTGGGGTTGCTATCTTTTGCATTGGCATCAGGGATCAGCCGGGAGAGTTCTTAGTGGCACACTAGTTATCATACTGGAGCGGTCTGTGAGTTCACTGAGAAGATTGGGCCACCCCTTATCATCTTGGTATCAGAGTTACAGTTTGCCTCGGTGAGCTATCATATTTCCCCTTTAGTTTGAGTGTTTTTATTACCTATCCAGAAAATTGCCCCACAAAAATAGTGTAGTTTGTGCCAGAGCCTAGATCAACACCAATTTGCATCTACTAGTTGCTGTTTCTTGTTGATTTGCGTTCCCGTTTTTCTGTTTTTAGTTTTTGTCTATTAGGGTTAGGGTTCATCTAGTTCGTCTTTTGTTTAGATCTATACCGAAAATCTCACCAAAAATATTGCCCAAACCTGCTGCGCATTGCCCTAGCCACCATCGGATTTCTTGCCGGGATCCGATTGGGCAACAATTTCCACCAGCGCATCAATCCGTGATCCGTCGAGAACACCTGAGCCGCGCGCAGTAGCAGCCACGGAAGTCCACGCACGCATCACGGAATCCAAGTCGCGGCGATTTCCTGGTTGCACGCGCACGCGTCCCTGGTCCTGCCAGAACTGTCGGCGCCTTTACTCGCGCTCGAACGCGCGTCCCTTGCGCGCATCCCAGTTCGGGTCGGAGTCCGACGCGTTTTCGCGGTATACATCCACGCGCTTTTGTCGTTTTGATCTTGTTTCATTTCGCCGAATTTCTCCTGGCCTCGGTCAACACGCAGACAAACACCGAACCGCGCGCCCGCGCCCCGATTCCAACAACCACCGGCCACGGGCCGATTCCACCACCCACCGAACCGCGCGCTCCATCCATCCTGCTACCAGCCAAAAAAAAAGAACTGCCCCGATTCCCTGGACTCGATCCGTAGCGCCCGCGCAGCACACGCAAGGTCGCTGTCTTCTGGATTCGTTCACGTGATCCGTGCCTACGCCGCGTTTTCCGTGGATCCACGCGCACCGGCAATCAGCTAACCGCCAAAACACCGCGCGGCATCCGCTGGTGTCGTTTTCCACCCGGATTCGATCCCCGCCCGCACAGCTACCAAAAAGCGCGCGTTTGTTCCTATATTGTTGAGCTCGGTACCACGCCAACCACGCGCGCTCGGGAGGAGCCAACAGAAACCACCTGGCCGCAGTGTTCGCACCTGTTTTCTCTCTGTTATATAGCAGTCGCTACCGTGTGCTGCTGTAACGCGTTTTTCTCCTGTTTTCTCCATATATTCTTGTGCTGATCTTTGTGAGCCTTAGCCAGGCCTTTCTACTGCGATAAATAGGTACCTTACCCACAAGACTAGCTATTTTTTGGCTCTTTTTCAGGCTGCTCTTTATCACATATTTGTGTCACATTGTTCATAGCATTGTTATCACTTGATAGTATTGCTCCTAGTGTTGTTATTTGGCCAGTAAAAAAAAAGAGAAAGAGAAAAGAGAAAAAGAGAAACAGAATTGAGAAAAGCAAAAAGGCCTTGAGATATCTTGATATATTTGTGGAGCTGTTTTCATCATTGCTACATTGACACACCATTGAGCAATCTTGTGCATGAATATTATTTGAGCTTGGCTAGTGTCTTTCCAGTGCATTGCAAAATTTCCTCCATATATTTGCATTGCCACATTTGTCTCCATACTTGGTGTGTGTTTCCCGTGCTTTTTATATCACATTGGACAGCAAATAGGATTGTTATTTTGGTGTTGTTAGGTATCCATACCAAGCCCCACCATATACCTTGTTTGTCATGTGATTGTTAACACCCTGGGTATTCTCTTCTTCACATCAAAGCATATTAGTTGCCACTACTTGTTGGTAAGTATTTTCTATTCACTTTGGAACGATAAGATAATCTATTGTCTTGCTATATTTTTGAGTGAGTTGTGAGAGAACACCACATCCCATTGTTATTTTGTTACTAACAATTTAATCAATGGAGTTTTGTAGTTCTTCTGTGTGCAGTGATACTTTCTGGGAGGAGGATTCTAGTGGAATACCTGCAGCAAATTTGTTCCACTTCAGAGGAGACATCAATGGTAGTACTGTTGCTATTACTCTTGATAAGGGTACACGGTTTAATTTTGTTAGTATTGAGGTTGTTGAAGCATTACAGTTGACATCTTATGCAACTCGCAGTTCATTTATGTTAAAAACTAATGATGCTACACTTCACATTACTCATGCTACTTGGATTCCGTTAACTATTCATGATCATACAGTACAAATTAGATGTCATGTGCTTCCTAGAGCATTTACTTGCTGTCACCTTTTGTTGAGTGCATTTTGGTGCAATAGCTATAAGGTTAATTTTGATAGCAATTATCCTGATTTACAATTCTTTTGGAATAATAAGAGAGATTGGATAATACATGAAAGTCCTACAACATTTAAAAGAATTAGACATCAGCCATTGGTTATGAGATTTGTAGAGGTTGAGAAGACCTATGAGGTTGTTTCTACTAATGTAACTATGTCTACTCCTAGTGTTGTGTCTTGTGATGTGCAGGTTGCTTTTGAAGAAAGGGAGCCTGTAGTACAACCTGCACCACCACCACCATCATCACATCCATTGGAGGAGCATACCATTGTGCCTAGTTTTGTTTCTTTTGATATGCAGGTTACTTTTGAAGAAAGGGAGCCACAACAAGTAGAACCTGCATCACCACTTGAGATAGTTGAATTGGTACCTAATTATTCTGAGGAGGATGCTATTGATAAAGGTGCTGATTTCGTAGTACCCCTCTTAAGTTTTGAATTATGTGAACCCACTAAATTGCTAGTTGATTCTTGTGAGTTAACAAGCATAGATAGTCCATCTACATGTGATAATGTGCTAATTTCGAAATTTAATCATGTGGTTTTGATTTCACATAAGGAAGTACTTGATAAAATACCATTCTCATACTCCATCCCGTGAACATGCATGCGATGACCTTGAGGAGTCTGAAGACCAGCAAAGGGATACCCGAGCTCAGCAGCAAAGTCATGAAAGTTGGCGGTCAGCAAATATGGGCCAGACATCCAAGACATCCCAATATCCTCAGACTCATCAAAGACCAGTGTGGCGAAGAACTGCTGGATGAAAGTGACATTGTAGGAGCATTTGGTCTCCATGAGGTGACGCAGACCAAGGAGCTTAGCCAGCTGGACAGAGTTGTTGAAGTATGCAGGATTGGCAGCCAGATGAGCGAAGTTGATAAACTTCATGGGACAAACTTTCTTGCTCATCACAGTATACACTTGCTTGAATAGCGTCTCCTGCTCAACGTGCCAGAAGCAAGAGTCGATGGTGGGGTCTTGAGGTCCCTCAGTGTACCAGGCCTTGGCCCTCCATGCCTTGAATTCAGGAACAGACATGGTGGCCCAGTTAAGAGCTTCCTTCCCCTACTGCCTACCAGCTTTGCGGGCTGCCCTGGTGGCATCACGCTCACGCTCATAAGCCTTCTCAGCATCCCTCTCACGGCGTCGAGTCTCATTCTCATCGACTAGAGTCCCCTCAGCATCTTCCCTCAGGTGACGGAGCCTCTTGCGTGAGCTAACCAACTTGGTAGGCCTAGAGCTTGAACTATCTGCGAGGAAAGCAGGAAAAATGCAAGGAAAAACAAACAAAAAGAAATAAAAAACGGTGGCTCACAACTCATAGAAGTGAATAGAGCAGATCTCAGTTAGAGATTCAGGGAAGGCCGGAAATTCCGGTCTCTGGTGCGGAAATTACGGAGGGCGGAAATTCCGGCCACGGGTGAAATTTCCGGGGGGCGGGAATTCCGGTCCTGGGGCGGAAATTTCCAGCCTTCGGAATTTTCAAAAACAGATCTAAATCTGGGGCCTGCAATGAATCTAAAACGACGATAGAGTGCAATGGGAAGAACCCTAGAGGATAGATGACACTAGTATGTGGATGTTCTTCTCAAAAACACATCGAATATCAAAGGACATGAGATCAAATCAACTAATAACCCTAGATTGCGGAGAAAACGAAGCACATACCGGGATCCATGAGGGCGGAAAGGATGTGCGGTCTCTTGATCCGCAGAGGGCAATCAGAGGATGAGGAGGGGAGGCAAAAGGGCCTCCCGAAGGTCTCGGAGGCGGCGGCTGCGTCTGGAGGCGGAGTGGAGGCGAAGGGAGGGAGAGCAGTCTGGAACTGCCCCCTCCCGTCGCCTTTATATGGCCCCAGCCAAGCACGCCGGATTATTCCGCTATTAAGGCCGGAATATTTCGGGGCCGGAGATTTTGGCCAGAATATTCCGCCCCAATTATCCGGTGTGCCTTCTCTGAGCGGGCACGTTGGATATTTTGGGTGAATATTCGAGTCAATCTCGAACCCCGGAAATTTCCGGGGCTTAAGGCACGGAATATTCCGGGCCCCCGGTTATTTGCACCGGAAATTTCCGCCCAAATTTCCGGGGTGCCTTCTGTGAGCGGGCACCTTGGAAATGGGGAGAATTTCTGAGGCAAATGTCTGGGGGCCGGAATTTTCCGGGCCCTAGGCCGGAATTTCCGGGATTCCCATGCCTTCCGATAATTTGTGGAAGATGGAACAAGAAGTGAGCCTCCAAAACTAGAACCAATGACAACAAACACACAAACACGAACGAAAAGTCAAACAACACAAATGCAAAGGGAAATGTTGGTGGCCGAAGCCACCGTGTTTGAGTGATACCATGGAGTCGCGAAGATGTATCTTGGACCCAAAATTATGACTCACGTTTTAAGCACAGTAAGTCATGAAATGACTAGATATGCATGACGCTTTGGTTGTTTTACGCATGATAGGTGGAGTGTTGGTTCATGATTTGAACTACGCTCCCCCTATGTCCATGCCTACATCTAAACTTGATAGCACATATAGTGAAGGTACTTATGCAAGGGTTCAAGAGAAGTTGGACGCATCGATAACATTTAGTTCATTCCTCAAACCCCGAAATCTTGGTTCATCAAGGGCCTTCGTGCAAATATCTGCGAGTTGATCCTTGGTTGGCACATAGGAGAGATCAATATCACCCTTCTCAACATGATCCCGAATAAAATGATGTCGTATCTCAATGTGCTTCGTCTTGGAGTGAAGAACGGGATTGTAGGCAATCTTGATGGCACTCTCGTTGTCGCACAAGAGGGGAACTTTTCGAAGTCGATGACATAATCTCTCAATGTTTGCCGCATCCAAAGTAATTGAGCACAACAACTCGCCGCGGATATGTATTCGGCTTCGGTGGTAGAGAGGGAAATGCAATTTTGCTTCTTGGAAGACCAACACACCAATGAGCGGCCAAGAAATTGACAACCTCCGGATGTAGATTTCCTATCCGTCTTCTCGCCCGTATAGTCCACATCCGAATACCCAATGAGATGAAATCTTGAACCCTTGGGATACCAAAGACCGAAGTTTGGGGTATGAACTAAAATCGAAAGATGTGCTTAACCGCTTCAAAATGACTTTGTCTCGGAGAGGCTTGCAACCTTGCACATTTACCTACGCTATACATAATGTCGGGTCTAGATGCACATAGGTAGAGCAAAGAGCCAATCATGGAGCGGTATACCTTTTGATCTACCTCTTTACCATTTGGGTCGGGTTTCAAGTCAATAGTCGTGGACATGGGAGTCTTCATGCATGTTGAATCGCTTGAGCATGTCTTGAGTATACTTGGCTTGCTATATGAATGTGCCTTTGGGATATTGCTTGATCTCAAAGCCAAGGAAATACTCTAACTCTCCCATCACAGACATCTCGAATTTATCCGTCATAAGCTTGCAAAACTCATCATTGAATGCGATGTTAGTAGAACCAAAGATGATATCATCCATATAGAGTTGGAATATGAACAAGTCACCTCCAACCTTTTTGGTGAAAAGGGTGGGATCGATTAAACCAACATTGAACCCACGATCCACTAAAAACTCTTTAATGTGCTCGTACCACGCACGTGGAGCTTGTTTAAGTCCATAGAGTGCCTTATCGAGTTTGTAGACATGATCGGGGTGGTTGGGATCCTCGAAGCCCGGAGGTTGCTTGACATAGACCAACTCATGGATGGGACCATTCAAAAATGCACTTTTAACATCCATTTGTTGCAATTTAAAGTTGTGATGAGAATCATATGCAAGTAAGATGCGAATAGATTCAAGACGAGCTACGGGAGCGAATGTTTCACCGAAATCGACACCTTCGACTGTAGAGAAGCCTTGGGCTACCAATCTAGCCTTGTTGCGAATGACGATGTCGTCCTTGTCTTGTTTATTCTTGAAGATCCACTTGGTGCCGATGACGTTCTTGCAATCTTTGGGTCTTGGCACCAACTTCCACACCTTGTTGCGCTCGAAGTTGTTGAGTTCTTTGTGCATGGCTTAAATCCAATCTTGATCTTCAAGAGCTTCATAGACCTTCTTTGTCTCAATGTGAGAGACAAAAGCATGAGCTTTGCTAAAATCCGCTAATTTCCTCCTAGTGACGACCCTTCCACGAACTTGACCAAGAATCATGTCCTCCGTGTGACCGGCACGAGCAAGATTATCTAGCCTTCTCTTTGCCCTACGAGCTAGCATCTCCTCCAAAGTTTCCTTGGATAGCACTTGAAAATCACCTTCATCATCGGATCCTTGTCCACCTTGATCTTGTTCATCAACGGGAGGTGGATCCCTCATGTGTCGAGTTGTATCATCACCATGTGTATCTTGTTCTTGTCCTTCATTGTGAGCTTGGCCTTCATCATGAGCTTGGCCTTGATTTTTAGCTTGGCCTTGATTGATCGAGTGATGTTGATTGTTAGCTTCGCCTTAGGGTGAAGCATGAGGGCTTGGTGCATCTTGTTGGGTAGCTTGAGTATCAATGGATGTAGTCAATGGATCCACATGAGTGGAGCATAGTCCTTCTCCCTCCGTCATCCGGTGTCCCTCAATGGGGATTATTTCACCAATCCCCATTCTTCTTATGACGATGGGAGGAATTGCATCTCCTACAATACCATGATCTATACGGCCCCCTTGGGACCCATTATCCTCATCAAACACCACGTCTATAGCTTCTTCAACTTATCCAGTGGACTTGTTGTAGACTCTATAGGCGTGAGCGTTTGTGGCATAACCAACAAAGATACCCTCATAAGATTTAATCTTGAACTTTGACAAGCGTTTACCTCTCTTGCGAATGAAGCACTTGCATCCAAAGACCTTGAAGTATGAAACATCCGGCTTCTTGCCCATGAGAATCTCATAAGGGGTCTTGTTCAAGATCTTGCGGAGATACAATCGGTTGCTAGCGTGACAAGCGGTGGAGACGGCCTCGGCCCAAAAATTATAAGGAGAAGAGAACTCCGCAATCATGGTTCGAGCCGCATCCATAAGAGTCCGATTCTTTCTCTCCGCCACACCATTTTGTTGAGGGGTGTAGGGAGTGGAACATTGATGAGCAATTCCTTCCTCGCTAAGAAAACCCTCCACGGTATAGTTCTTGAACTCGGAGCCGTTATCACTTCGGATAGCCATGATGCTCGTATTATGTTGGCGCTCCACCAAAGTGATGAACTCAATGACCCGCTTTTGAGTCTCACTCTTCCTCTTGAAGAAATATACCCAACAATATCGTGAGTAGTCATCCACAATCACCAAGCAATACTTCTTGCCTCCAAGACTATCATATGATAGGGGACCAAATAGGTCCAAGTGAATGAGCTCGAGGATCCTTGAGGTGGTGATGTTCGTCTTGGTGGGGTGTGCTTCTCCATGTTGCTTTCCAAGAACGCAAGAGCTACACACACGATCTTTGGCAAACTTAGCATTTGTTAGTCCTAGAACGTGATTGCCACTTTGAGGGTCATGCAACGTCCTCATATTGGTGTGGGCTAATGGGCGATGCCATAGCCAACCCACATCAACTTTAGCCATTAGGCATGTCGCGGCACACATGTCTCCTTTAGAGAAGTCCACTACATACATGTCGTTCTCGACATGCCCAACAAAAGCTACTTTAAGAGTCGTTTCCCAAGTGACAATCACATTCTCCTTATTAAAGAACGAGGTAAAACCACTTTTAGCAAGTTGAAGAACCGAGATGAGATTATAGCCAAGGGACTCAACAAGAAGAACATTCTCAATTGACAAGTCATTTGAGATTGCTACCTTGCCTCGTCCCAATAGCTTTAGTTTGGAGTTATCACCAATAGTAACGCAATTGAGATGAGGTAATGGAGGATGAAGATCACTCATTGCGTCATTGCTTCCGGTCATATGTTGGGATGCACCACTATCCACCGTCCATTTTCTCGAACCGGAAGCACTCCCCTACAATAGATTAGTTTCTTGATTTAGGTACCCATCTTTGAATGGGTCCTCTTTTGTTAGCGACAAGGGTCTTAGGAACCCAAATACTCCAATGATAATCATCACCATAAGAAGTACCAACATATCTAGCATATACATGACCATCTCTAGATTTCATAAGAACATAAGATGGGTTGTATTTCGCGGCAAAGTCATTATGAGTGGTGCTCCCCCTAGAGGTCTCACCACCCATAATGGTGTTGGTCTCCTTTTCTTTGGTCACCTCTCCCTCTTTCACAAATCTTACTTCTTGTGAGGGATAGGTAACTTTCTTCTTGTTCTTCTTCTTGTACTTCTTCTTTGACTTGGCTACATAGCCAAGTCCCTCCTTTCCATTGTTGACTCGTTGAGAAGCAATCTCATGGGGATTCCTCTCACTTCCTACAAGATTAGTCACACTACAAGCATCGCTAGGCAAGACATTTAAGCTAGGGGATGAGGTGGACACAACTTGCTTGTTAGATAGTTGAGCTAGAAGATTGTCACGAGATTTGGTTAACTTGTCATGAATTTCCTTAAGAGACATGAACTCATTTTCTAGTTTCTCATGACGAGTACCAAGTTCCTCGTGAGCAATTACTAGCTTCAACTCTTCATGTTCCAGTGTTTTAATGATTGCAAATTTCCTTAAGAGATTGCGCATTTTCCTTCCTAAGCTTAGAGACCCTTATGGCAAAGTTTTCTTCAAGACAAAATAATTTCTCCTCAAGTGAGGCACGAATGGAATGCTCATTCTCAAGTGCTTTTTCAAGCTCTTGTTCATTGCAACTGTGACCTTCATGGCTTTCCAAGGTCATGATAATTTCCTCCTTTTCATCTACAAGAGAGTTAATTAGCTTCATCAAGTTGCCTCAAAAGGGCATTCACCTTTTCCTTAGTCTCACCTTCAAGGCTAGATAGCCAAATGCCTAACTCATTAGCCTCACCATCCTCCTCGCAAACATTCTCAACAGAATCCAATAATGAAGGAGGGTTAGGGATAATGGTCTTGGAGTTAGGAGAGCATATCGAAGTGGCTTTTTCCATAAGACATGTAGGTCGGGTAGCCACAATCTCATTGGGGGATTCAAATAGAGAGATCGAAGGAGATGATGCGGTAGCCATGGCGATGTGAGCAACTCCTACTACTTCATCTTATCCTTCATCTCCGGAGATGTAAGTCTCTAGAACCGCCCCTTCTTGAACATAAAGGGACCTTGGCACCCGCCTAGCAAAGTTATTGTTTTGAGGAGCCTTGGCCTTGTTCTTGCGAACAAGCTTGCCTTCGTTTTCTTCTCTTGGCTCAAAAGGGCACTCCTTCACGAAATGATTTGTGCTACCACAGTTGTAGCATGTCCTTGGTTACTCCACCTTCTTCTTGTAGTTCTCGTTTCGTGGAGGTCTTGGAGAGTCGGCCTTGTGAGCTTCCCATCTCTTCCAATATCCATGCATAGCGAGATCAATGCACTTGTGAGCTCTAGTGTAAGTGTCCTCATAGTCTTCCTCATCATCATCATCTTCTTCACTTTCATCAATTCGATCCATTGCCTTTGACTTCAAAGCGAGGTTGGGCGACCTTCCTATTCCTCGAGAGCAAGCTAGAGCATCATCCGTACTCTTGTGTGATAGAGAGATAGCGATGAACTCACTAATAACACCAATAGAATTGAGAGTATTCTAGTCCGCTTTTGTCCGGATGCTAGTGGAGAGATTCTTCTCAAAGGGTGTAATGGCTTTGAAAAATTTCCTCTTGATCCACTCATCGGAGATTTCTTCTTTTCCAAAGTCTCTCAATTGGTTGGCAAGAGTGACAACTCTTCTATAAAGCTCTTCGGGGGTCTCATCCTCATGCATGACGAAGTTCTCGGAGTTGTCAATGGCCACGTCGTACTTGGAAGATTGGATGCTAGCATTTCCTTGAAATAAGGTGTCAAGTTTGTCCCAAGCTTCCTTGGCGCTCTTGCAACTACGAATGTGAGTGAAGTACTCCCTTGGGAGAGCCTTTTGGATGATGAAAAGTGCAGTCTTGTTGAGTTAAGATTCCACATCCTCCCTTGGAGTCAAGTTGCTTGGGTCATGAGGATGAAATCCATGAGTCACGCTTCTCCACAATGCGGTACACGATCCTGAAATGTGAGATTCCATCTCAAACTTCCAAGAAGAGAATTTGTTAGTGTTAAGGATGGGGGGAATTCCAACATTAAGGATGTGTGGCATTGAAACAATTGGGTGGATAGAATCATAGTTTTGCGGTGGTGGAACTTTTGAATTGGACCTCGAACCATTAGCCGTTTGAGACTTGGAGCCACCGTCACTCTCCTTTGCTTTGGATTTAGCCTTTGGTGCGGCTTTAGCCTTAGCTTTGGCAATGTTCTCTTCGAGTTCGGAATCGTCCAGAGTCGTTTCCTCATCCGAACTATCCTCATCGGATACGTGGGGAGAGTGCGAAGACCCCTTAGGTTTACCCATCATGTTATCCAACATCTTCTTGATGGAGGAAACCTCCGAGCCCACACTAGAGCTAACCTTGGAAAATTGGGTTTGGATGGTACAAACCGTTATCTCTATGTTAGCTATAGTGTCGGCCATTTTGGAGAGCTCCTCCTTATAAGATTCGGGATCATCTACGTTGACCATGATAATCTTAGGCGGTTAAGCCCGATAAAAGAGTCGAGGCTCTGATACCAATTGAAAGTACACTAAGGTCAACTAGAGGGGGGGTGAATAGGTGACCTACAAATTTTAATTCTTTTTCACTTTTAGTAGGGGCTTTGGGAAATTAAAAGCTTGGTTATCTAAATGTGCAACTAAGTGAACACCCTATGTGACAAGCAATGAGTAGCAACGGAAGTAAAAGCAAGGCACAAGATAACCACAAGTGAGAACACGGAGACAAGGATATATTTCTCGTAGTTCCTTCTTGAAAGAAGTACCTCTATGTTGGAGAGGTGGGAAGCCACCTAGGCGCTCCTCAATAGCACGGATGTGCACACATTATTCTCCTTGAGCTTCTCCGGTGAGGGAGATTCTCGTTTCCACTATGAGGTCGACTTGAAGGCATTGACCAAACCTTTAAAGGGGTTGAGGCTACTCCACAAGTGAGATGGAGGCTCTCAACAATTGGAAGCTTCTTGCTACAAGGTGGAAGCTACAAGCACTAGGGTTTCCCTTCGATGACAAGGCAACCAAGAGATTACAAGATCCCAAGAGTTATGGTGTGGGAACACACTTTTTGGCTTGGTAGAAAGGTAGATCTAGTCCTCCTCCATGAGATCCTTGAAGGGCATCGAGTTTGGTTGGAGGAGGAGGGAGATCGGGGCGTTTTGAGCTCTTGAACAATGGAGGAGAGAGAGGAATGGACGAGCTGCCTATCTAGAGGAAGAAGACAGCTATTTATAGGCTCCTCCAAATTCTGACCGTTGTAGTGTGCCAGGGCCGGGGTGTTAGAACCGGAAATTTCCGGTCTGGCCTAGCCAGAAATTTGAATAGTCCGGGGGCGGATATTTGAATAATCCGGGCCCGGAATTTTCCGGACAATAATCCGCCCCCATCTCTGTGCACGGGCATCTGAGTAGACTCCAATTTCTGCTAAGTACCAGAGGGCCGGATATTTGCACCGGAAAATTCTGTGGCAAATTTCCGCCCCAGCATCTGTGCGCGGGCAGAGGGAGAATAACTTGGTCGTTTCGAAGTTGCCAGAAGGGCCGGATACTCCGGTGCCAGGGCCGGATATTCCGCCCCATAAGCACCGGAATTTCCGGTGTAGTCACTGAAATATCCGGTGGCAATAAATCCAGAATATAGAACTACTCTTTGATCTTTTTATAAGTATATATCAATAATCATCTGAGAGATCAGCTTCATAGACTTAAACAACATTGTTAGAGAGTAGATACCCGTGTTGTTATCATCACCAAAATCATTAGAGGGATCATGAGCTTTCACCTTAGCTTGTACGTCCTACGATTCAGAGGTGAACTCCAATGAAAGTATACAACCTATATTTCAGAAATTTGAAGAAATGTACGACTAAACACAGTAAGATGTACATTCAGGAAGTGTTCAACACAACTGCCGTATCATGTACGTCCCAATACTAAGCAGTGAACTTCCACCAAACTCTCTAGCAGATGCTAGTCTGTAGAAAGGAAACAGTGTACGAAGTAAACACACTACAACATACACAGGGAAACGTACGACAGAACTGCCTTAGTTTATACGTCCTATGATTCAGAGGTGAGATCCAATCAAAATATACAGCCTATACTTCAGAAATTTGAAGACGTGTACGACGTAAACATATTAAAGTGTACATTCAGGAAGATCATGTACGTCTCAATACTAAGCATTGAACTCCCACCAAACTCTGTAGCATATGCTAGTATGTAGAAGGGGAGTAGTGTGCGAAGTAAACACACTACGATGTACACAGGGAAAGTACGCCAGAACTGTCTTAGCTTGTACGCCCTATGATTCAGAAGTGAACTCAAATCAAAGTATACAACCTATACTTCAAAAATTTGAAGAAGTGTACGACGTAAACATAGTAAGGTGTACATTCAGCAAGATCATGTACGTCCCAATAGTAAGAAGTGAACTCCCACCAAACTCAATAGCATATGCTAGTATGTAGAAGGGGAGTAGTGTACGAAGTAAACACACTACGATGTACACAGGAAAAACGTACGACATAACTGCCTTAGCTTGTACGTCCTACGATTCAGAGGTGAACTCCAATGAAAGTATACAGCCTATACTTCAGAAATTTAAAGAAGTGTACGACGTAAACACAATAAGGTGTACATTTAGGAAGTGTTCAACACAACTGCCGTATCATGTAAGTCTCAATGCTAAGCAGTGAACTCCCACCAAACTCTGTAGCAGATGCTACTCTGTAGAAAGGAAGCAGCGTACGACATAAATCATTTAGCTTGTACGTCCTACGATTCACTTGTGAACTCCCACCAAACACAGTTCGACAAATTTTTTTTTGGAGCGGCAATTATGAACAGAGGGTGGAAGTTCATCGAGAACAAAACAAGCAATTGACATCTCAACAAAGGGTGGAAATTCATCCTCATCAGAGTTCTTGTATTTGAAAATTGCTACCTCCCTCCCATTACTTCCCCTGAAAACTCCCTGCACGAAAATGACAAAGGGAAAAAACAGATTTTGGCTACCCGAAAATGTCAAAGGGAAAAAACAGATTTTGGCTACAATTGTTTCCATGTTTTAACAGATTCAAAAGGGAAAAACCAACAATAAGAAAATCAAACGTTGCTCGAAATAAACAAATGAGGAAAGAACACAAGAACAATAGAAACAAAAAATAGATCTAAAAACCCTAATCGCCGTCAATCGCATAACAAATAAGGAACAAATCGCAGAAAACAGTCAACTGTCGAGGGAGGAATTTGTCGAAGGATAGTCACCGGAGATAAAAGAAACCGACTGCCCAGTGGCGAGACAATAAACATTAGCAAGTCACGGGCCAAGCAAAAACGAATGAAGAAGCAACAAGGGAAAAACTGCAAATCGGTTCGAGGCTCGGCCGGATTTGTCGTAGGTTCGAGGCCGCAGATAGAGAGACCGGCGGCGGCGGCGAGCGAAAAATCAGAGGGGCAGCAAGGACGAAGGAAGACGAGAAGGAAAGGGAAAGGGAAAATGGGGGAAAACACGACTCTCTCTCTCTCTCCCTCCCTCCCTCCCTCTCTCTCTCTCTCTCCCTCTCTCTCTCTCTCTCTCTTTCTCTAATGGGGGGGAAACACGACTCTCTCTCTCCCTCTCCCTCTCTCTCTCTCCCCCTCCCTCCCTCTCTCTCTCCCTCCCTCTCCCTCCCTCCGTCCCTCCCTCCCTCTCTTCTCTCTCTCTCTCTCTCTCTCTCTCTCTCTCTCTCTCTCTCTCTCTCTCTCGGATAACGGTTCAGGCGGAGAATCCGGATTCAATACCAATTCCGACTTGCCCAAAGGAACGAGAGTGTGACAAGTATCAAGCGCGGAAGGTATCAGGGGGAGGGGTCGCGCAACAAGGGCGCGGCACTTGTCGCGAGCGCATCCCTCGCGGGGTGACCTTCCGGAAGTGAGCCTTTTTTCTAGTGATTTTGATGAAATTCTCGGATTAACAAAAGATTTGCTTATCACGATTTTCTTATACAATGGGCCTCCATTGAGTTGAGCCCATCTTATCAATAACCCGCATCGCAGTAAATAAAAGGAAAACGCTTCCGCCCCTCCGGGGGACACGGACCCTTCATAATGAAATCCATTAGATGCCATCCATACTTAGAACTCTGATCTGGATTACCAGCTTTGGGAAGGAAAGTTGATGCCTCGCGTCCTCCTCCTGCAGAGCGCTCCACGCGTCCGGGGCGGGGCCACACCACCGAAGCTGTCTTATCCACGCCACGCGCGTCCGCATCCTCCTCTACGCGCGCGTGACGCGTCTCACGGATGGCCCACGCACGAGCAGGATACACAACCCGATAAGGTTTGCTGGTTGATGTCCTCCACACGTTTTCTCGCATGCTTTCTGCACATGGGTTTCTACTCTCCAAACTTTTTGCTAAAACAATTATACCAACTTTTTGCTAAAATAGCACAATTTTTGTTCTTGCAGTTGTTATTTGGTTTTGCTATAATAATATAAATTGTTTGCTAAAATATTTTTCCGGCGAGAGTATCCGGCAATGTCTCCGACGAACTCAGCTTTATTGCTTCAATAGAAGACTTTTTTTTGCTATAATTATTTTTCGATTTTGCTAGTATAATTTTTTTGCTACAATGTCTCCGACGAGCTATCCGATGAAGTCAATTTTTTTGCTATAGTAGCATAATTTTTTTTTGGTGGAGTTACTTTTCGTTTTTTTCCATAGTAGTACAAAATGTTTGCTACGAGCCCACATTTTTTTTGTTATGTTTTGTCCACTTTTTGCTCACTGTAGTAAAAATGGAAAGTTGCGCAACAAAAAGGGAATTGTGCAGCAAAAGCGGATCACGCTGGAAATGGTGTAGGTCAAAATGGGCTTTCTGGTGCAGTTTATGGTGTGGCCTCAAATGGTTTGGGCTAAAATGGTGGAAACAACTTCGTGGACTGGGGTGGTGCGGAATTAACAAATTTGTGGGCTGGGGCGGTGTCGTTTGGTGCCGGTTGAATGGTGTGAACCCATGGGTTTAGACCCGCACAAGCTATTCGGGGCCAGCTACTCAGCAACTTTGCTAAAGCTGCAGCGCAGGAGGACGAGCTCGTACAGCTCCTGCGCGCCGCCCAGCACGTGGAGCTCAACATGTCTGGCGTGTCCACGTCGGCAGCGGAAAATAAGAAGATCATAGCTAGCACCCAGCTTTTTCAGGAACCACGGGCTCAACCCGCGGGTTCGGACCGCACTCTGCATGTGGAGCAGTGCGGGTGCGGGTGGAAAAATCTTGTGGGGCGGAGCGGTGTGGGCTAACGAGAGAAATTGTTGGTGCGGTATGGATTGAGTCATTAAGTTAATTACATGCAGTGTGGGGTGGATAAGGGGTGGCTTTTGCCCCATTGGCAGCTGAAGAGCGGATTTGGCTTTTTTGGGGAACACGTGTCAACTAGGAGAGGGGGAAGATTAGTTTTTCCTCCCCGGAGGATGCATGCACCATTAAAAATCCCATGTCCTCACGCCAAGGCACCTTAAGCGCGGGAAACCCAAATCTTCCCCGGACCCATCCCCCTCCACATTCCCCAAACCGAAAACCCTAGAATATTTTTTCTTCGGCTCTCTCGCGGAGCTTGGCCACCATGAGCGCCCCCATGGAGATCTCCTTCGACCCCGTTCCCATTCCCGTTCTCGCTGTGCCGGCCTTGTCAAGACTCTGTTGGTGTCACCCAATATTCAGTTAACTCTTCAGACAACACCCCGTCGACCAACCGCACGATTAACTGGCAACGGTTCAGATGACTCCAACCGCTCCTGTAGCATTGTCGACAACGAACACCTTTACAGCTCATCGGGTTCTTCCTCAACTGCTCCCTTGCTTGTCGTCTTCCTCTGGCTCCTCCCTATATGTAACCACCACGGTGGAGTGTCGAATTCATCTTTGTTGTTAGGGTTTCCCCCTTATATCCGCCTCTGTTCGAGGTCGGTTTCTCCTCTTCTGAATCGCACCTCTGTAATTCGCTACCGTGAACCTATCGGTGCTGATAATTTCTGAATTCCAAGCCTTCGTGCTGTTTGTGTTCTGGTAAAACCCCTGTGATCGTACTGGGAGCTTAACAATTGGTATCAGAGCAAGTCTTTCCTCGGCGGAGTTTTGGATCTCGAGCTCCAAGGAGTTGGGCTCTCTCGTAAAATCCTCCTAGGAAGTTCGTGATCCCGGCGGCGGTGAGCAGCTGATCGGAGGCGGCTCGGTGGCAGTGTGAGAGCGAGTTCGGTTGCAGATCAAGGGAAGGGAGCGGTTACTGAGGAACACTTCATCAGCTGTAAAATCCCACCACCCACCCTGGTCCGTGTAGCAACGGAGGCGAGGAGAAGCAGGCGACGGTGACGGCGGCGGTAGAATCAACGACAACGGAGTCAGGTAGTACCACTGTACGTAAAACCCTCTCCTTGCACGTGATTATTCGCGATCGGGTTATTCTAGCTCACTGCTAGGAACGTAAAATTCCCCTCGCCATGTCAGAATTAAACTCGCAAGACACAGGTCTTCTGGAGATGAAATCCCTGCTACTCGATGTGCAAACACTGCAGAGAAATAGAGAGGATGATAAGAAGGAATTTCTGGCCTTCAAAAGCACTGTCAACTCAAACTTTGCAAGTATCCAGCAAAATTTCGCTAGCATACAAACCAATTTCGAAAGGCTATTTGCTGGGAGAAATGGAGGGGATCAGTCTGACTCACAGGAAGGGTTTTGTGACAATCTACCACACACCCCCCTAATCCCAACGTCCACTCTGCACCTTCAGTGAATCAGGACAAGCAGATCAAGCAGGCACAAGGAACAGCAAAATTAACTGATGCACAAGGCAAGGAGTTGAACTTAGATGGCACCCCCAAAATGCCATATCGATATCCTCACTTTGGACAGGTGTACACCCATGTGCCAAGCAAAGATGGTAATCCAGGAGCAGGTGGTACCAAGAAAATTCAGCATCAGGTAGAAGAATTAATGGAGGAAGATGATCCAGGAGAACACCAGCAAAAGAACAGAGCGTTGTTCCAAAATAGTGAAGGCAAAAGAAATGCACCAACAGTTAAGCCTGCGAAAATGATTATACCTGAATTCTCAGGGGATGATGCAGACTCCTGGATACAAGTAATTGAACAATACTTTGATGCTGCTAGAACACCTCTGGATCAAAGAACTGAAATTGCAACAATTTACCTCAAAGGCCCAGCAATCCAGTGGTGGAGAGGAACTGGAATTTCGGCATACAGTTTGCCTTGGCATAGGTTCTGCAGGATAATCAGTGACAGGTTTGCTGAAACCTCCATTTGTGATAATGTTAGAGCCTTCCATGCCCTCACTCAAACAGCTACTGTAGCTCAGTACATCCTCCAGTTTGAACAATTGATGAATTTAATGAGAAGGGACAACCCAACCTTGCCTGATGATTATTACATGAATAGCTTCATCTCTGGGTTATCTGACTATATCCAGCATCATCTACAATGTCATAAACCCACTGATATACAGAGTGCCATGTGGATGGCCAGGAGGATTGAACAAGCTAATGTTGGAAAAAGACCAATCCTTGCAACAGAGCATTTCTATACAAGAAAAACTGCCCCAATGGAAAGCAACAGACAAAGCCCTCTTGCTTCAGTTATTGAGCAGGCCAAAGCAGAGAAGAAATGTTACAAATGCAGAGAGCCATGGGTACCAGGCCATAAAGCAGTGTGCAAGATGAATCAAAAAGCACACGTACAAGCTTTGGAAATGGAAAATACACCCACTGTGTACATCATTGAAACTGATGATGGAGAAATTCTGGAAACAAATGAGCTACCTCCTGAGCAAGAGCTCCAATTATCCATGCATGCAATGCTGGGTATCAGTACAAGCAAAAACACCTTCACACTCAATGTGTTAATTGGCACACAATTTTCTACAGCATTAGTGGACACAGGGAGCACTACAACCTTCATAACACCTCAAATGGCTGCTCTCTCAGCATGTAAAATTACACCCAGTCCTAAGCTAGTGGTTAAAGTGGCAAATGGAGAAAAACTACACACATAATTCTCTTGTCTTAACTGCTCATATTCCATTCAAGGGACACCCTTCACTTCTGATTTCAGATTACTAGAGTTGAGGGGGTATGACTTAATCCTTGGTGCTGACTAGATTTACACTCACAGCCCTGTCTTACTGGACTACAAGAAAATGGAAATGAGAGTGACACTCCCTAATGGCAGTTCTCATACTTTCCATGATGAAAGCCTGCCTGACCAGAAATCAATGAAGGGAAGCAAAGGGAGTGTTAAATTACTGAGGCAAACAATATGTGGTGCTGTCCTACTCACCCAACAAGAGCCACTAGAGAAAACAGAAGCAGAAATAATTCCACCAGTTATTCTGAAACTTTTAGAGGAATTTCAAGATATCTTCTTGGAGCCTTCTGGACTGCCACCAAAAAGAAGTTGTGATCACACAATTCCACTAATATCTGAAGCAAAAGTGGTTAATCAACGCTCTTATCGGTTGCCTCACCACCAAAAGAATGCAATGGAAGACATAATCAAAGAGTTGCTGGAAAAATGTGTTATCAGGGACAGCAGCAGTCCATATTCTTCACCTGCACTCTTAGTGAAGAAGAAAGATACTACTTGGAGAATTGTTAATGATTTCAGGAAGCTCAATGCTCAAACAATCAAGAATAAGTATCCCATTCCAGTCATTGAGGACCTTCTTGATGAGCTACAGGGGGCAAGAATATTCACAAAAAATGATCTCCGTAGTGGATATCATCAGATCAGGATGAATGATAATGACATTGCAAAAACAGCATTCTCAACTCATAAGGGACATTATGAATACTTGGTCATGCCCTTTGGTTTAACCAACGCACCTGCCACATTTCAGCTTCTGATGAACACAGTGCTAGCCCTCTTTCTCAGAAAATTTGCTCTGGTCTTCTTCGATGACATACTGGTGTACAGCCCCAATTTAACTGAGCACAAGACACATCTACAGGAAATTTTCCTAGCACTCAGAAGCAATAAACTTTGTGCCAAAAAGTCTAAATGCAGCTTTGCTCAACCACTAGTGGAATACCTGGGCCACATTATTTCTGGCAAGGGTGTAGCTACTGACCCTGTCAAAATTACAGCAATGAAAAATTGGCCAACACCCACCAACATTACTGAGCTAAGAAGTTTCTTAGGGCTCACAGGTTACTACAGAAGATTTATCAGAAATTATGGTATCATTTGTCACCCCTTGTTCCAGGCCTTAAAAAAGGAGGGTTTTCTTTGGAAAGAAGAACAACATATGGCCTTTTCCACACTCAAGGCCAAAATGACTGAAGCTCCTGTTCTTGCTCTTCCAGATTTCAGTCAGCCTTTTGTCCTGGAAGCTGATGCTTGTGGGTATGGCATAGGGGATGTCCTAATGCAAGGTGGCAGACCAATTGCCTTCTTAAGCAAAGCTATAGGCCCCAAAGCAGCTTCATTGTCTACTTATGATAAAGAAGCCATGGCAATCTTGGAAGCAATTAAGAAATGGAAACATTACTTTGCAGCCACTTCAATAATAATCAAGACTGACCAGCGAAGCCTAAAGTATATACAGGAACAGAAACTCACTGAAGGAGTCCAACATAAGCTACTAGTCAAGCTTTTGGGGTACAACTACACTGTGGACTACAAAAAGGGAAAGGATAACAAAGTGGCTGATGCACTTTCCAGGGTAAAAATGCAAGTACAGGCAATGTTTTCCTCTAGTGTGCAGCCTGTTTGGGTCACAGAAGTGGTCAATAGCTACAAAGATGATGTAAAATGCAAAGAAATCATCACTCAAACTACAGTCCACCCCAATGCTCTCCCCAATTATACATTTAAGGGAGGTCTGCTAAGGTACAAAACAAAGCTGGTGATTGGAAACAATAGTGATCTGAGGCAACAATTAATTACTGCCTTCCATGACTCTGAACTTGGAGGACACTCTGGTGAAAGAGCAACTTACCAAAGATTGAAGCTCATATTCCACTGGCCTGGCATGAAACTTGCAGTCCAAGAATTTGTCAAATAATGTCCAGTTTGCCAATTGAACAAACATGAGCACTGCAAATATCCAGGGTTGCTACAGCCATTACCTGTACCTGACATGTCTTGGTGTCACATAAGCATGGATTTTGTGGAGGGCCTCCCCTTGTCTGATAACAAAGATTTGATTCTAGTGGTGGTTGACAGGCTAACCAAGTATGCTCACTTTATCTCCATGAAGCACCCCATCACAGTATATTCTGTAGCTCAAGCCTTCCAGGAGAACATATTCAAATTACATGGATTACCTTCAGTCATCATCACTGACAGGGACAGAATCTTCAGTAGCTCTCTCTGGACAGTTATTCAAATCCTTAGGTGTCAAATTACACTTTAGTACTGCCTATCACCCTCAAACGGATGGACAAACTGAAAGAGTAAATCAGTGCCTGGAACAGTACCTAAGATGTATGGCATTTCAAAACGCCAAGAAATGGAACAAGTGGCTAGCCCTGGCTGAGTGGTGGTACAATACATGCTTCCACACTGCTCTACAAATGTCTCCTTTCAAAGCATTGTATGGCAAGGATCCACCTCAAATTGGTGAAACACTTCTGCCTCAAAATACAAATGCAGCACCAAATGCCATGACTCCTGAGGACATATCCACTCAAATCAAGAAGAACTTACTTAAAGCTCAAGAAAGAATGAAGGTTTATGCTGACAAAAATAGAAAGGAAAGGGAATTTCAGGTGGGAGATAGTGTACTTGAAGTTGCAACCCTACGGACACACCTCACTGAGTATTCACAGATGTTTGAAACTGCATTCCAATATGGCCTTTTCAAAATCATCGAAAAACTTGGCTCAGTTGCTTACAAGTTGCTACTGCCTGAAGGTTGCAAACTGCACCCATCCTTCCATGTCAGCCAACTTAAAAAGCACCTGGGCCCTAAGGCCGTGCCAAGCTCCCATTTGCCTTTGATCAATCAGGATGGTACTATCCTAATGGCACCTGAACAAATCCTGGAGCGCAAGCTAATTCCAAGAACTCAGGGAGACATAAGCATACCGGTGGTACGGTGGCTCATCAAATGGCAAAACCTGCCGGTGGAACAAGCAACATGGGAAGATGCTGCATTCATCCAGAAAGCTTTTCCAGGTTTCACGACTTGAGGACAAGTCGTCTCTCAACGCGGGGGAATTGTCAAGACTATTCAGTTAACTCTTCAGACAACACCCCGTCGACCAACCGCACGATTAACTGGCAACGGTTCAGATGACTCCAAGCGCTCATATAGCATTGTCGACAACGAACACTTTTACAGCTCATCGGGTTCTTCCTCAACTGCTCCCTTGCTTGTCGTCTTCCTCTGGCTCCTCCCTATATGTAACCACCACGGTGGAGTGTCGAATTCATCTTTGTTGTTAGGGTTTCCCCCTTGTAGCCGCCTCTGTTCGAGGTCGGTTTTTCCTCTTCTGAATCGCACCTCTGTAATTCGCTACCGTGAACCTATCGGTGCCGGTAATTTCTGAATTCCAAGCCTTCGTGATGTTTGTGTTCTGGTAAAACCCCTGTGATCGTACTGGGAGCTTAACAGGCCTTCCCCTCCAGCCTGCCGCTGGAGCCTCCAGCCGACACCGCCCTTGCCGCCGCCGCCGCCGTCTCCTCCTCGCCGCAGCCGACGGCGGTTGTTGTGGCCGCGTCCACCCCGACCGACGACAAGGTCCTCGTATCAGGTGGGTGACGCGAACGCACGCATTTCGGACCTTGCCCTAGCGATGCATGTAAACCGTGCTTTCAAATGCCGATTTGGTTTCGCTGGGGTTGATTTTTTTTCGCTCGCAGTCGAGGTGCTGATGGATGCCGCGAGTACGGCCCGCGCTGAGGACGTCCAAGCAGCGGTTGAGAGGTCCGTGATTGTTCCCGTTTCACTTTGTTCCGAGATTATTTTGCTGTTGTTTGACAGTGGGGCCTGTTAAGGCGGGTTGGTTTAGATATGGCTGGGCCTAGGAAAGGGGATTGCGCAAGGATTATTTGAAGGATCGCGATTGTACACTGATTTTGCAGTTGAGTCAGCTGGATGTGCTTTAGATGGAAATAACTGAAATGTTGGTTAACTTGAGCAGCTTATTGGAACGATGTAGTTTGTGGAATAAATGTAGCAAACATCAAATTAGGAGTAATCAGAAGTTTCTAACAGGCATCACAGTGTATGATTAGATTTTCAAGAGAAAAATACTAGTTAAACTCAAAGTTCTCTGACAATTTAGGTGGGATTTCTGGTCTGTAACATGGATATAAGCTGGTCATTCAGAAGATATTGTGTTCATCACTGGCTTCTTGAAAATCTGGAGAGAGCTGTTAAGGAGTTAAAAAAATCCTACCATCTTCACTTTTTAGTTTTATGATCCGAAATTATTGGTAGATCCGAGGCCATGGGATTTGCACAGTATGCTGTAGAGATATTTCAGTTTAAGCTCATAGGATATGCATTAATCTGCACAATTATATTCTCTTATGAGCCACTATTGTTTGTTATTGCTCAGGCTTAATATTTTTTTTCGCGAAAACGCAAAAGCTTTGCGTTTCGATGCATTGATAGAAAAGAGATAGTTGATATTTACAGAACCCCCATGGGGCGACCCCACACCGTACAACTCGACCCAAGGAAACTAAGCTAGGGGAGGATCTGTCGGAGGCCGCGAGCTCCCGCGAGCGCCCAGTCACGCGCTTCCGCCTTAATGGTGTCGACCAACGAGTCCACGGAGGGTCGGGCATTGTCGAAGACCACTGCGTTACGATGCTTCCAGATTGACCACGCCGTCAGCATAATCAGCGACGAGGTGCCCTTGCGCAGAGCGCTAGGGACGGCGTCTAGCGCCTGTGTCCACCAGTCTGAGAAAACACCCTCGCGCGCGGGAGGTGCCGCTGTGGATCTGATCCAGGAGAGCACCTCGTGCCAAATCACCCTCGAGAAAACGCACCCAGTGAGGAGATGCGCCATGGTCTCGTCTGATTGGTCGCATAGCGAGCAGTGCGCCGCATGGGGGAGCCCATGCCTCGCAAGTCTGTCACCCGTCCAGCATCTGTCAAGGCAAGCCAGCCAGATGAAGTGCCCAAGTTCTCCAGTTGAGCCTCCAAGTCGCCAAGGTCACCGAACCGAAGAATAGGGCATTGTAGCAGGATTGGGCCGAGTAAAGGCCATCCGTAGTCCATCGCCACACAAGTCTGTCTGGCAGCGCCGAAAGGTGAAAGTCGCGTAGCCTGGTCCAGAGTTGGACGTACTGCCAGAGGGCCAGCGGGCTTAGCGTCCCCGCGATGTCCTGTATCCAGGTGCGCTCCTCCAAAGCCTGTCGTACCGTGCGACGTCTCCTGCGGCGTTTAGGGATTAGCGCGAAAAGGTCTGGCGCTGTCTCCCTAATCGTCCTGCCATCCAACCATCTGTCCGTCCAGAACAGGGTGGAATCACCATCCCCTACAACCATGAAGGTGGATGCATCAAAGATCTCCTTCTCCACCCGGGAGAGCTGCATGTCAAGCCCGCGCCAAGGTCGCAGGGGGTCAGTGCGCATCCTCCACAACCACCGCACCCTCAGGCTAGCAGAGGTGCGTACCAGGTCCGGGATACCCAAGCCCCCGAGACGGAGTGGCCGGCACACTCTCGACCAGTTCACGTGGCAATGCCCCCCATTGGCCTCCACCCTACCAGCCCAGAGGAAGCCGCGTAGGATTTTGTTCACCTGTTTAAGAACCTTCTTGTTGAGGCTCAGAACCACGAGTTGGTGTAGCGGAATCGCCGCAAGCACCGATCGGATAAGCGCCAGGCGACCCGCCCTAGGCATCATGCATGCCTTCCAGGTAGGTAGCCTGTCAGCTAGCCGGCTCACCAAAGGCTGGAGCGCCTCACCCGGGAGCCGCCCAAGCGAGAGTGGAATGCCTAGGTACTTCACGGGGAAGGGTGCGATCTGACAGCCCATGGTATCAGCCGCCACGGTGGCTACATCCTCAGTGCAGGAGATCGGTGAGACCGAGCATTTGGTGAAGTTGGTCGTGAGACCCGAGGCTCGACCAAAAAGATCGAGGAGTGCACGTACACTGCGCAACTCGGGGACATCCGGGTGGCAGAAGAGGATCACGTCATCTGCATAGAGCGACATGGATGTTGTCAGCTCCTGGCGTGCCAGGCGCCTTAGAATCCCCAACTCAAAGGCCCTGACAAACAACCTATTCATCATGTTCATAACTAGTACGAACAGGATGGGCGACAGAGGGTCGCCTTGCCTAAGTCCTCGCCTATGCCAGAACGGGGGGCCTGGCTCACCATTCAGCAGCACCCGTGTGCTAGCAGTCGAAAGCAAGATCGCAACCAGCTCCCGGAATCTCGGGCCGAATCCCAGCTTCTGCAGGACCTCGAAGAGGAACCCCCACGAGACTGAGTCGAATGCCTTTGCGATATCCAGCTTGAGCATCACCCTTGGCTCCCTGAGCCTGACCAACATGAAGTTATCATGTATGCAGCGCTTCTTAATGAATGCGCATTGGTTACTGTCTACTAACGGCCCCACCCGGGGTGCTAGCCGCACCGCAAGCACCTTGGCCACTAACTTGGCGAAGATGTGGATCAGACTGATGGGGCGAAAGTCCCCTAGGGCCGCCGCGTCGGGGTGTTTAGGCAGCAGGGTTAAAAAGGCCTGATTTAGGCCTTGGAACCCGCGCCCGCACAGCGTGAATAGCTTATGAAAGCCTGCCATGAAGTCTCCTTTAACTGTTCCCCAGCAGCTCTGGAGGAATTCAGCCGTGAATCCGTCCGGCCCAGGCGCCTTCCCGTGGGGGAGTCGCCTGATCACATCCCACACCTCATCCTCTGTGAAAGCTACCTCCAACTCCGAAAGGTCCTCGGCGTGCGCTCCCAGAAAATCTAGGTCGAGCGAGCATTCCCGATCATGTAGGGTCCCCAGCAGCCCAACGAAGTGATCAAAGGTTGCCTCCGCCATGGAGGCGTGATCCGAGAGGATCGCGCCACCCACCTGGAGGTTATGGACCACATTCTTCTGTCTGCGGTAGGAGGCATGCTGATGGAAGAAGGCCGTGTTGGCGTCCCCGTCGCGGAGCCACGCCACCTTGGCCCGCTGACGAGCCATCGTGCGTTCCAACGAGGCCAACCCCAGGTAAGTCTGTTTGAGGCGGGCACGTAGCAGACGCTCATCGGAAGAGAGCTGGCGGGTCTCCATGCCGATATCAAGCCGCAAGACAACCTCCCGCGCTATCATCAGCTGCAGTTTAACGCATCCGATCTGTTTGTCACTCCAGCTCATAAGCCTGCGCGCAGTGCGTTTAAGCTTGGCTGTGAGCCGGCGGAAGGGATCCGGATCCCCATCCACCTCACCCCAGGCAGTATCCACCACGCCCGCAAAGCCGTCCAGTCGCAGCCAGAAACTTTCGAACTGAAAGCGTTTCCTTCCCACCCGTTGCGAGGTGCAATCTAGGAGGAGAGGGCAGTGATCTGCCACCACCGTCGCCAGACAGCGGAGGGAGCAGCTGTTATGCAGCTCCTCCCAGCTGGTCGTGACGAACACCCTGTCTAGTCTTACGAGCGTCGGGGTCGCCCGCTCGTTCGACCACGTGTAGCGTCGTCCTTGGAGGTATACCTCCTTGAGCTCGCTGACATTAAGGAAGCGCCTAAAGCGGCCCATCATCCGCCTGTTGAGATTGCTGTTGTTTTTGTCCTCATCGCGGTAGATTAGGTTGAAGTCCCCACAGATGGCCCAAGGGCCCGGGCGATTGGCCCGAAGAGCCCGTAGCTCGGCCAGGAAGGCGACCTTGTCGGCCTCGTCCTGGGGCCCATACACGCAAGTCAACCACCACCCTGCCGCCCCGTCGAGTGGGGACACCCAAGCCGTGACGCTGTTAACATCTAAGTGGGCGCTGTCTAGCTGCACCACTCGGCTAATCCAAGCAACGATAATACCCCCCTCGTGCCAACCGAAGGCAAGCAGAAGTAAGCGTCAAAGTCTGCGCCCAGAGTCTCCATAACAATCGAAGGGGTTACAACCGCAAGTTTGGTCTCTTGCAAACACACAATAGACGCACCCGTGGTACCCACTACACTCCTAACACCCGTACGACGCGCGCGCTTAATATTTACTAGCTGCTTTCTTAACCAGGATGTTAGAAACTCTGTGCTTAAGCTATGTTGACGGTCCTGTCTCGATACCTGCTGACAATCCTTTCCTTCTCAAAAATGTTAAAAGGATCCAAATATGTGACACTGGTATGATGATTCACTTAGGCTTGGGAGTGTGCTATGTTGACCTCTGTTACTTATGTATCCCGTCCTGAATGCCTTCCTTTCATGTAGAGGAGTGGATTGAGAATCACCAAGTTCTGTTGTTTTGGCAAGTTAAGCCTGTCGTTCATGTGTTCCAGGTATGCATCTAATTGTTTACTGCCTAAGGATAATTCAAACTTTTCTGTATAAATCACTTCTAATTCTTTTGAAAACCAAGATTTCTTTTAGTATGTTTACATGCTATTGTTTGCTATCTTGATTCTTTAATCAATTGCGTGCTGGAGTTGTTTCATCCTCGGTTCATAACATCTCTTTCTAAGTTGTATTGGTGTTTTGTTGTTTTCAGATAAAATTTTACACTTGGTTTCTCTTGAAAAGACTACTGATCTCTTCCCAACAGATAGATTGCTTCATGTTGTGAAGATGCATTGTTTTGGTTCAAGTTTATTGTACACCCTCAGGGCTCAAGTTAATTTGGTTATATTGCAGTTAAGTGAAGATGGTCCAAGGGAAGAACGAAGTGAAGATGATACACTCTCGAGCTTCAATGAGTGGGCTCTACCTGCCAAAGAATTTGATGGACTGTGGGAAAGGTTTGGTTTGATACATTGTCAGTACTATCTGTACATTTTTATTCTGTTTCTGATCTTGTAAGTGCTTGCAGCCTACTATATGAAGTTGGTCTCAAGCAGCGGCTGCTGAGATATGCCGCTAGTGCTTTGCTATTTACTGAGAGAGGTGTAGACCCATGCCTAGTTTCATGGAACCGGTAAGCACCTTTCACTTCGTTAAGCATTTGGAGTCTTGACATGTCATCAGGAAGACTATTTTTTGGTCGCAATTTTTCACAGTAAAGATATTACTGCCATAGAAGATAGAAGCCCACTAGGGTCCTTTATTTTTGTGTTGTTGGGATTGCACTTGGCTTCTGAAACGTATAAATGACATGCATGCGTGCTTAATGAAACTGTAACTAGACAGTAGACCAGTGTCCCATTCCTCTTACTATTTGACTCTATTGGAGGGTGTTGTTTGGTGGAGTAGTTAATCAAGGCAAGCCTGCTGAATGTTCCAAAAGAACCACAGCTTAATCGTCAAGATATGTTCTTCCAAAGTTCCAATTATATAAAGAATTTGGATTTAAAAGCCTGACCTGAGAAACTACTTATCTTAATTTCCTGCAGTTGTGTACTTCCAGTTCTATATATTATCTAAAAAATATAAATTATTTTTAGGGATAATTAACAAGGTGCCCTCAGTTGGCACCACGACCTCAGTTTTACCCCTAGCGCCGAATCGACCTCAGTTTTGCCCCTAGTCAGTGCGCAAGGACTCTTTTCGCTGCTCCCACCGTTATTTTCGGCCCCCCGTTAGGATCCTGACCTGTGGGACCCATCATACAACCGTTGGCGCGGCCTGTGGGCCCCAGCTGTTGAGCGTTGGCGCGGTTTGTGTGCCCCATCTGTTGACGGTTGGCGCTGCATGTGGGCCCCACCAGTTGACCGTTCCTTGCGGCCCAATGTCACATGAGGCCCAATGTCAACATGTAAACTACACATTATCCATTTATATTTATTAATCACTACATGCAGACTACGCATTATCCATTTATTAAACCATCAAATTATTCGTATTAATAATATAAAATATACTGTGCTCAACTCAAATTTTTTATGTTATCTTAGAAAACATAATGCAGCTCTTTTAGAAAATATTATTCGTTAAAGCACATCTCTTATATATAAATTTTGTTTACAATGTGCAGATTTTAAAGCGATGATTAGAAAGGATAAAACTTCTAAACAGTGGGTACATTTGGACAAATATAAGAACATAACTTTATATATAGGGCTTATATATAATTAAACATACTTAGAAAGGATAACTGGCCCCACTTTACATATAATCAGTGGGGCCGGATAAACATTACATTTAACTAAAAAAAAAAGGGCTAGCCCTAACTGCTCCCGCTCTGCATGCATGCGGGAGCCCTTCCCCCGCTCCGGCGCCGCCCTACTTCCTCCACTCCGCCGCCCGGATCTCCATCTCCTGCTTGATCCGGGCGCTGCCGTTCTCCGCCCGCATCGTCTCCTCCTGCCTCTCACGGGACCGCTTGATGCTGGCCCGGAAAGCCTTCGCGTCCTCCTTGGCCTCCTTCTTCTCCATCGCCTTCAACTCCTTCTTCTCCAGCCGCTCCAGTCTTTTGAGGCGGCGGTTCGTCTTGGGGGAGATGTCCGACGTCTTGGTGGTGGTGGAAGGGACGGGGCGGTGGACGAAGGGCGGCTTCGGCGATCGCTCCCGATCGGGAGAGTCGTCGACGGGAAGCACGATGGGCAGGACGTCCAACTCCGCCTCGGGCCACTCGGCCTCGTACCAAGGCAGAGCCTTGGGGTGGTTGTCCTCGTCGGAGACCGACTCCGGGCTTGAAGGTAGTGAGTAGGAAGACATTGTGCGTTAGAGCTTGAAGGGAGAGAAGGGCAAATGGCTGGAGAGGGATGAGAATATGGAGGACGACTGAAGGAATATTTAAAGACACGATTAGACGTGAATTTATTTGGGTAGATGAAGCAAACTGTGTGAAAACCTTGAATTTATTTGGGTAGATGCATGGTCAAAGCGGTGTAGAACAGGCATAGGCGTAGGCGTAGGCCGGACAGCTATTGATACGGAGTACGAGCGCGTGTGCATTCGTCAGTCGAAGTGATTCGACGTTGCATGCGTGTATTAAAGAGGTGAAGAGAAGAAAGTCCAAAGTCTCACGCCAAATCCTGCCTCGCTGCATATGCATTGATGCGTATCTTGTGAAAACTAGGCGTGGAGGGCTGCGTCGCTGCAAATGCGACGCGACTCGTGTTTCTGAAACCAGGCGTGGAGGGCTGCGTCGCTGCAAATGCGACGCGACTCGTGTTTCTGAAACAAGGCGTGCAGGGCTGCTGCAAATGCGACGCGACGTTAACTATTTTCTTCTTCTGCCACGTTGTTTACTCTGAAAAAACGAGGCGTGCATGCACCGGGCTGGTGAACGGGGCCGTTACATTGAGACAAAACACCCAGTCCATGCACCGCTTCATTTTCGATCGTTTGACCGTAAGGAACGGTGCAGATCGAGTCCATGCATGCAAACTACGGCGGCAACGGCCTGCAGACGCTGAGACGAGCGCTTCTCTGTGCGGGAAAGCAATCTTGGACATTCAAAGCACACAACACACCTATACTAACATGGTATGGCACCCCCTAGCTTGTGTTGGGATCCAGACGCTCCGTAGCCCCCCTCCCGGTGAAACCCTAGCCCCGCTGGAGAAATACCGGACTTATACGGAAACACGCGGTAACAGCGTCGAAAGGGGGTAGCAATGTGGAACTATTTGCTTGGTTGTGCTAGGATAGCCCATAGGAACACAGAACAAAAAGGTAGAACCCACCTCTTCGGAAGATTCACGGTGTTTGGTCCGATACGGGAGTTTCACCCTGTAATCGCCTACGAGAGAGAAGTGGATGCCGGTGAAGCCTGGTCACACCCCAGAGAGCAATCTTGGACATACAAAGCACACAACACACCTATACTAACATGGTATGGCACCCCCTAGCTTGTGTTGGGATCCAGACGCTCCGTAGCCCCCCTCCCGGTGAAACCCTAGCCCCGCTGGAGAAATACCGGACTTATACGGAAACACGCGGTAACAGCGTCGAAAGGGGGTAGCAATGTGGAACTATTTGCTTGGTTGTGCTAGGATAGCCCATAGGAACACAGAACAAAAAGGTAGAACCCACCTCTTCGGAAGATTCACGGTGTTTGGTCCGATACGGGAGTTTCACCCTGTAATCGCCTACGAGAGAGAAGTGGATGCCGGTGAAGCCGGGTCACACCCCAGAGAGCAATCTTGGACATACAAAGCACACAACACACCTATACTAACATGGTATGGCACCCCCTAGCTTGTGTTGGGATCCAGACGCTCTGTAGCCCCCGTCCCGGTGAAACCCTAGCCCCGCTGGAGAAATACCGGACTTATACGGAAACACGCGGTAACAGCGTCGAAAGGGGGTAGCAATGTGGAACTATTTGCTTGGTTGTGGTAGGATAGACCATAGGAACACAAAACAAAAAGGTAGAACCCACCTCTTCGGAAGATTCACGGTGTTTGGTCCGATACGGGAGTTTCACCCTGTAATCGCCTACGAGAGAGAAGTGGATGCCGGTGAAGCCGGGTCACACCCCAGAGAGAAATCTTGGACATACAAAGCACACAACACACCTATACTAACATGGTATGGCACCCCCTAGCTTGTGTTGGGATCCAGACGCTCCGTAGCCTCCCGGTGAAACCCTAGCCCCGCTGGAGAAATACCGGACTTATACGGAAACACGCGGTAACAGCGTCGAAAGGGGGTAGCAATGTGGAACTATTTGCTTGGTTGTGCTAGGATAGCCCATAGGAACACAGAACAAAAAGGTAGAACCCACCTCTTCGGAAGATTCACGGTGTTTGGTCCGATACGGGAGTTTCACCCTGTAATCGCCTACGAGAGAGAAGTGGATGCCGGTGAAGCCGGGTCACACCCCAGAGAGCAATCTTGGACATACAAAGCACACAACACACCTATACTAACATGGTATGGCACCCCCTAGCTTGTGTTGGGATCCAGACGCTCCGTAGCCTCCCGGTGAAACCCTAGCCCCGCTGGAGAAATACCGGACTTATACGGAAACACGCGGTAACAGCGTCGAAAGGTGGTAGCAATGTGGAACTATTTGCTTGGTTGTGCTAGTATAGCCCATAGGAACACAAAACAAAAAGGTATAACCCACCTCTTCGGAAGATTCACAATGTTTCCACCTCTTATTCTTTGAAATCTCTAGTCTTGTATTCGAGGAATCTCATTTTAGTGATGGATTTCGTTCTAATGTTTATAAATCCTATTTATATTTTTACTAGACTTGTATTAGACCTATATAATGCAATTCCGAAGCCCAAAAATTTATTGGATGAATATTCGTATTATTTATTTTCTTTTGAATAATAATGGTTTTAATCGAAAATCGTAAATAAAACAAGTTTAAAACATCAAAATGGAAAAATAACTTTGGATCTTTCTTAGTCACACCAAAATGAAGCTTTGGTGAGATTTTGACCTTATTTGAGTTCAAAAGGTTTGAAACTCATAGCATTATCTTGAACTCTCTACTAGACTGTTCAAGATATCATATGTTACACAAGGTTTTTTCGTTCCATTCTTTATAAGACAGGTTTATATTTTTTTCTCGTTACTATATGACATAACACTACTATGTGCGTCGCCAATATATTTTTTCGATTTTTTTTGAATTATTTATGCTCATTTCAAGCTTGGTCAACCCTCTGTTTGACCAGCCGAAAAGCTTCTAGAAGGAAACACAGAGATTCGACCTGGGCTGTTGGATCGACGCCTTCTAGAAGGAATCGTGCATCGGACGGATGCGCTCGCAGCCACAGCGATCCGCGAGACGTTCGTTCTGCGCTCTGATTGGTTGGTACGTTGGCCACAGGGATCGATGGTTCTACATATGATTTCTTTGCTGTTAAGTATTATAAACCATGTTATTTAAATAAAAAATATAATGAAACTTCAGATTTACTACAAAGATGATTTTTATCAGTTTTACATATGATGTTTCTATTAAACCATGTTATTTAAATAAAAAATAAAAAATAGAAGAATTATTCAAAACATAATGAAACTTCAGATTTACACTATACATGTAGAATAGATGTCTAGGAAATTCATTTGGTTGATTTATAAAATATGCCAAAAAATGTTGAAGCACAAATGGGGGTATTTACCCTAGCTTCGGACCTCATTTGAAGCACATTTCAAACGAGAATTGAGCGATGGTTGCAAATGAGCATAAAAAATTCAAAACAAATCAAAATGACATGAATCCAACACACAACGTTGTTATATGTGATATAGTTGATCCTCAAATTTCTATGGATAATTTTGGCAAGGTCGAATTTTTCATGAAATTATAAACGGGGGTATTTACCCTTGCTTCGGACCTCATTTGAAGCACATTTCTCACGAGAATTGAGCGATGGTTGCAAATGAGCATACAAATTTCAAAACAAATCAAAATGACATGAATCCAACACACAACGTTGTTATATGTGATATAGTTGATCCTCAAATTTCTATGGATAATTTTGGCAAGGTCGAATTTTTCATGAAATTATAAACGGGGGTATTTACCCTAGCTTCGGACCTCATTTGAAGCACATTTCTCACGAGAATTGAGCGATGGTTGCAAATGAGCATAAAAAATTCAAAACAAATCAGAATGACATGAATCCAACACACAACGTTGTTATATGTGATATAGTTGCTCCTCAAATTTATTTGGTTAATTTTGGCAAGGTCGAATTTTTCATGAAATTATAAACGGGGGTATTTACCCTAGCTTCGGACCTCATTTGAAGCACATTTCTCACGAGAATTGAGCGATGGTTGCAAATAAGCATAAAAAATTCAAAACAAATCAGAATGACATGAATCCAACACACAACGTTGTTATATGTGATATAGTTGCTCCTCAAATTTATTTGGTTAATTTTGGCAAGGTCGAATTTTTCATGAAATTATAAACGGGGGTATTTACCCTTTGCTTCGGACCTCATTTCAAGCACATTTCTCACGAGAATTGAGCGATGGTTGCAAATGAGCATAAATAATTCAAACACATTCAAAATGACATGAATCGAACGCACAACGTTGTTATATGTGATATAGTTGGTCCTCAAATTTATTTGGTTAATTTTGGCAAGGTCGAATTTTTCATGAAATTATAAACGGGGGTATTTACCCTTGCTTCGGACCTCATTTCAAGCACATTTCTCACGAGAATTGAGCGATGGTTGCAAATGAGCATAAATAATTCAAAACAAATCAAAATGACATGAATCCAACGCACAACGTTGTTATATGTGATTTACCCTAGCTTCAGACCTCATTTGAAGCACATTTGCCCAAAATTTTGGAATGACTTAGTTCAACATGCATCATATATACAACATTATTCAAACATTATTTTCGCTTTTAATCTATATTCTGGCTCGTGATTGCGTTCAGAAATACTCAAAATTAATTAAAAAACGCGAACTCGTTGAATTAGGCTAAAATTCATAGATTCGACGATAGTTTTACAGAAAGCTAGACGGCATAATTTAACTAAAAACATTGAAAAAACTTAAAAAAAATTAACTACGGTTGCCCGAGAGGCCTAGTCGTCGCCCTCCTCCTAGACGTCGTCCTCTACTCCTCTTCCTCGTCGTCCTCATCGCTGTCGTCGTAGGCCAGCATGCTGGAGGGCCCCGCCTCGTGGTCGTTCTTGGCTAAGGGCGATGGGTTCGCCAGCGTAGCGATCGCATGCCGCTCCGCTCTGCCTCGGATCCGCAGCCGGTGCAGCTGCGCCTGCTCGGAGGGATGGCGGCGGTCCCGCCTCTCGCTCTGCAGGGCAGCCTTGCGCCGGTCGCTCTCGTACAGCGCGACGACCGCCTGCTGCTCATCCGACGCCGCGGTTGCGGCGAGCTCCCGGTAGACCTGGCGCTCCGCCTGCTCCCTCTGGTGGGTCTCCAGGGATGCACGAACAGCGGCAGCCTCGGCCGTTGCCGCCGCCTCCTTTAGCCAGGAGCGGACCGTGTGGAACGCCTCCTCGTTCCGCCATGTTTCGAACGAGTAGACGGTGGCGTGCTGCTCGGGCCAGATAGGCTGCATCCGCCTGAGCCTCCTCCAGCGCGGCGCCTCCTGCGGCGGCTCCTGCTCGGGCGCCGCCTCCTCCTGCGGCGGCTCCTGCTCGGGCGCCGCCTCCTCCGGCGGCTGCTGCTGCTCGGGCCCCGCCTCCTCCTGCGGCAGCTGCTGCTCGGGCGCTGCCTCCTCCGGCGCCGGCTGCTCGTTCTCCTCGCCGTCATTGTGGCCCCGCGTCGCGGCCGTGGGTCGGCAGTACAACGGCGAGTTGCGCCATGCACGGAGTCGGCGAGGCATCGTCTCGGGGTGTCTGGTGAAGTGCGGCGAGGGCGATGAGAGTTTGTGCGGTGAGGGCGAGGAGATGAACGGCGAGAATGGGGAGAGCGGCGAGCGGTGAGGGGCCTTTTGTAGCCCTGGCGGGTCATTTACTGCGACGCGCGTGCCGTTACTCCGGCAGACTTTGAACGACCCGGGGGCCCACGGTTTTTCCACGCGTCGCTGACAGCTCTGGCCAGCGTGGGCTGCCCCGCCTTTTCGCCCCCCAAGCCGAACCCAGCGGTGGTGGTGGTGGTGGTGGTGGTGGTGGTGCCGCAGGTGCTCGTGGCGCAGCAGGGGATGGTGCGGCGGTGGCGGCGGCGTGAGCGGCAGCGCACGACGGCGGGTCAACTAAATTGGGCGGCAGCGCACGACGGTGGTGGCGGGAAACTCGGGTGTGGACTATTCAGCGTAGTCAACTAATTGCGCGGTCCCACCTGTAAGCTCCGGATGGTTTCAACGAACTTGGCAGTCCCACTCGGACCCACTTCGCGAAACGGAGTCTGACTCCTCGGTCCCACTTCGCGAAACGGAGTCGACTCCAAACTTACCGTTCCAGCCTCTCCATAGTAGTTGCGCACAGACTAGGGGCAAAACTGAGATCGATTCAGCTCTAGGGGTAAAACTGAGTACAAGTGGTCCGCTATGGGCAATTCGATAAATGACCCTTATTTTTAATATGTTTGTGACATCAAATTACAGGATTGTACTTTTGCATGGTCCACCTGGAACAGGAAAGACCTCATTGTGTAAAGCATTGGCTCAGAAACTTTCTATTCGCTTCAAGTCAAGGTTTGTGCTGAATGTTAGTCAATTACTAATGTTTTGAAAATTAATATTGTGGTATTAATTACTGACACTTTTCACTAGGTATTCTATGTGTCAATTAGTTGAAGTAAATGCCCATTCGTTGTTCAGCAAGTGGTTTTCTGAAAGTGGAAAATTGGTATGCCTTTTTTTGTGCTCATATTGATAATGTTATCATCTATACATTGACACGCTGAAAGCATAGCCGCATCTTATGGCAACCATGTTTTGTTTTGTTTGTGCACCATTTTGCATGATCAGGAAATTAACCATCCTAGAATAGCTGTTATAGTTTTGTAAATTAAGTAGTACATGTTAACTGAGCAATTATTGGTCAATTTTTTTTTTGTCTTAATCAATCAAAATAGGCACCCCATTTTGCAATGAAGGGCTTAGTGAATTTGGCCCACTAAAATCACCCACTCAAGATGCATCTTCATTTCTGTCTTACAACGTACCTGCTATGCCTTGTCCCTCTTAGGTAGCTAAGCTTTTCCAGAAGATCCAGGAGATGGTGGAGGAAGAAAGCAACCTGGTATTTGTGTTAATTGGTATGTTCAGGACAAAACTTGTGTAATGGCTAGATGATACATCTCTGTATGATCTGACTAGCTCAATCCACCCTTGTTCATCTTATCTATGCAAAATTAAAGAGTACTCCTCATTTCTACGTTTTTACTTCACTGGTAGAAAATAAGCCTACAGTCCCGGTTCGCCAGGACCATTAATCCCGTCCGGGCAACCGGGACTAGCTATGCGCGACTAAATGCCCCCCCCCCCTATAGTCCCTCCACTTACGGACCGGGACTAAAAGCCCGTCCACGTGGGCGCTAGGGGTCCGTTGCGGCGGAGGACCTTTAGTCCCGGTTCTTGTGGTTAACCGGGACTGAAAACCTGCGCAGGTTTAGGGTTTTAGGCCCCCTAAACCTGTTTCCTTTTTAATTTGTTTTGTTTTAATTTCAGTACACATATACATGCATATATATATATATGAAATATCAAACAAGGAGAATTCAATAGGAATATATAATATATATTCAATATCGGGTGACCATATATACAACCTCGAACAAGTTTCCATATTACACAATTAAGATGGACGAGCATACACAAATTCGCACAAGTTTCAAAGTACTTAGGGCTTATACATGCGTATAAAAGTCATCGTCGGTGGACGCATGGAACTCTCCTTTCTTCTGGATGACATGCCTAAGGAAAAATCCTGCTATTTCCTCTTGAATTGGTCGGAAGCGAGCTTCTGGAGTAAGCGCCCTCCGCAAGTTATTGAGACCCTTCCGCGTTTCCTCGTCCTTCTTCCGCGATTCATCTGCATTATTATTATATAAAGTATATAATTAACCATCATGCATCTGTTAAACTAACTAGCTAGCTGGAAATAATACAAATCATGAAAGATTCAAGTTGCTAACCGCGATCACGGAGGTAAAATAAATGAAAACGCTCAAGTGTGTTTCATGCTATGGGGCATTTCATCGAACACCTTGTGTGCATAGTAGGAACCAAAAGCATACCCACCACCCCCTTGTGAATATTGTGAGCAAATGTGGCCAAGTGCAGCGAGGTGAGTCCTATATATAGGGATGGGCCTTTAGTCCCGGTTCACCTGGACAACCGCGGCTAAAGGCCGTGGGGCCGGACCGAGGACCTATTAGTCCCCGTTGGTCTGGCCAACCGGGACTAAAGCCCCTCCCCTCCGCCAGCTGTGGGCCGAGCGCGCTGGGCCCAGACTATTGGTCGCGGGTCTCGTCCCGAACCGTGACTAAAGACCCCCTATGGTCGCGGGTCCATTATTTTGGGGACTAATGGGGGCGTACCGAAGGCCTATTTTCTACCAGTGCTTTAATGAAGACCCCATTGCTGATGAATAATGAGCCCTGTTGAGCTACATGACATCACTGTATATTGTATAAATAATAATTTTTTTCGCGAAAACGCAAAGACTTTGCGTTTCATTTCATTGAACAGAGAGACATCAGGGGTACAACCTCCAAAGAGGAGGGACACACACACACGACCGTCCTCACCAAGAAACGGCCAGGTGAGGAGGTGCCCCCAACTACAGACCACAACGAAAGGCCTCACACAGCCAAGCCTCTAGCCAAGAATGGCGAGGCATCGAGGCTCGTACCAACAGGACCGCGTCATAGCCGTCGCTAGACGCCTCCGAAGTCGACTGCATCTCAAGGACATTCCAGGTCAACGTACCACACACCCATGTGCCTAGAGAGTCGTCGGGTGGGAGGCAGGAACTGGCCTGAACTAGCGCCCTGGAGGTTCGCGCCATGTGCAGCAGCCCACGCCAGAGCAGCACATCGTCAACATCTCCCGCTGCCACTTCAGGTACTCCTAATGCAGCCCAAGCAGCACCTCCAAGAAGGGTACGGCGCCAAGACGTCGCTGCTGCCTGGTCCGGCAAGCCGGGCCTAGGGTTTCCCCTGGTGCTGGAGGAGAAGGTCCAGTCAAGGACTCAAGGGTCATGACAACGCCTCCATTGAGGTAGCGGCACCCTTGGGCGTCGCCGTTGTGAGCGCTGGCCGTTGCCGCGCAGGGATTTTGCCCGACCCATGGACATAGACCACCGAAGACCGCCAAAGCAGGGGCAGACCGGAGACGGGAACCAGGTCGCTGAAGAAGACCACATACACAAGGTGGGAAGTGAAAATCGTTGCCGGTCGAAGGAGGAAGGCACCGGCCAGCGCGGCACCAACACGTCAGCCATCCGGGGAGCGCGTCGAGCAAGACTGGCAGCTAGGGCCAGCCGTCTGCACCGCACCGCCGCCGACCATGGCCGCCGCCGCTGCGCTGGCCCGCAGCACCAGCCAGGAACCGCTGGGGCACAGCAGCGCAGCCGCCGCCGCGCGCGTGCACGCCAGCCAGCGGCTTCCACCGGCGACAACCGGGAAGGGTGGGAGGAGGGAGAAGGGCGGGTGTGGCAGAGAGGTCATCACGGGCCAGGGTGGGCCCGCGTGGCCCGCATGCTATTTCCCCGTTTTGTGAATAGAGAGAATAGAGATCATAAGCTGTGGGAATTCAATGTTGCTTTTAATCAAGATCATCCCAGTTTGATTTTCTTGGCATTGCTTCCCGGCTGCAGGCCAGCACATTGTAGTGCTCACATAAATTGCTGGCTGGACCTTGAGATTTGATACTCCCTCCATCTCAAAATAAGTGTCATTGAGATGGATGTATCTAGATGTATTCAAGTACTAAATACATACATTTCAACCCATTTTAACGACACTTATTTTGAGACGGAGGGACTAATTTTTATTTGCAGCATGCTGTATACTTGAACCTTAATCTCACCTATGATTTTTATGCTGTATATTGCAGATGAAGTTGAAAGCCTTGCTGCTGCCAGACAAGCTGCCATATCTAGCTCTGAACCTTCAGACTCCATTAGGGTAAAGTTTTCATCAAGTTTCTTTGCCATAATCAGTTACCAGGTAATCTTTACACTGACTTCTTTCATTCTGTAACCTTCAGGTGGTAAATGCGTTGCTAACACAAATGGACAAACTGAAGGCTTGGCCAAATGTTATCATTTTGACAACATCAAATATCACGACAGCTATTGGTATCGATTCTGCCTTTTGACCTTTTCCTTTTATGAAGTTAGTTAATGATTTCATTACCTGATGGCGTGTTGTGTCATTTCTGTATGGTATGCGCAAAGTTGCTACATTTTCTCCATGATTACCTATGTTTTAGGAACAAAGGCGCTGCAAATGATCAACATCTGGACAAACTTCGATGTTTTTGTGTGTGTTTAGTTGGTTAAGTGAATTATGTAGTTAAGGAGAGAAATTGCACGATAAACATGTTTATGTTTGTGGAAATTGTCCATGTTTATAACTTCACATTTGCTACTTTTTCGTATTAACTAAATCTACACAACAAATATAACTTTTAAGACAGTCTTGTTGCCAGCAACAAAGAGAAATCAACCGTGCTCAGTACTCAGTAGTCACTTCTGACCTGTTTGACCAACATAAATACATAATCGTGGACATTCATGTTGAATATATGATGTTGTACTGTCACGTATAAGCTGTGTAACGGTTAGATAAGATAGGCCCTAGACTATCGGATCGAGCGCTGGGATTCCGCTCCCACGACTCACCCCTTTCTGTATATGTACTACTGTCATCGATCAATGAAACATCATCAAGATCTATTATTCAGCTTGGTATCAGAGCAATACCTATGGCCAACTCCACTTATTCTTCTTCGTCTCCGGCGACCATGCGAACCCTCAGCCCCCTAGACGCCGATCCTCAAACACCCCTCAACTCTCGATCCACCTTCAACCCCACTCGTCTCTCGCCTCCTCCAGTCGTCACCGAGACCCCATCGCGGGTTCTGGCCATCCCCGCCTCCTCTTCCAACCCCCTTGACATCAACGACGTGTGGATCACAGACTACATCACCTTCAAGGTCTCCATCTCCGGCACCAATTTCAACAAATGGCGGCAGTTCATGATGTTCCTGTTCACCATGTATCAGGCTTTGGATCACGTCACCGAAGGCGCGACCCCTCGTGATCCCGACGCCGCCTGGCGCAAGGTCGACATCACCATATCCCTTTGGTTCCTGGCCACCCTCAACGACGACCTGCATCGACTCGTTGCCGGCTCCGATGGCCTCGCCTGCTCCACCTGGACCAGGCTTCACCGCTTCTTCCACGGCCACCGGACCACTCGGTCTGCCCATCTCCGACGCAAATTCTGGTCCACCTCTCGCGGCGATCTGTCCATCGCCTCCTACGCGAGCAAGCTGCAGTCGATCGCCGACGACCTCGCCGACGTTGGTGATCCCGTTGACGACCGGGCACTCACCCAACAATTCCTCGACGGCGCCGGCAAGAAGTTCGCTCTCCAAGTGGAGATCATGCAAGCCGGCATCCTTCCGCCCTTCCCCGACGCGTGCTCTCGGCTTCAGATCGCGGAAGAGACGATCGATCACAAGCAGCGGGACGAGGGCTCCCACGCCATGGTTGCGCATGGCGGTGATCGCGGTGCTCATGCCGATCGCGGCGGGCGCGGTGGCGCTCCACGCGGCGGCTTCCAGTCCAACGGCCAGCACGGTGGTTTCAACGGCGGCCAGTACGGCGGCCCGTCCACCACTCCGAACAACGGTGGCCAGTACAGCGGCGGCTACACCGGCGGCCAACGGGGCGGCTACACCGGCGGCCAGCGAGGCGGCTACAACGGCGGCCAGCGCGGCGGCTACAACGGCGGCCAGCGCGGTGGTTTCAACGGCGGCCGTGGTCACCGCGGCGGGCGCGGCGGCCCCGGCTACAACGTCGCGCCACAGCAGCCCTGGTTGGGCTATTTTGCTCCGATGAGCATGCCTTTCCCGCCGCCGCATGCTCCCTGGGTACCACCCAATGCCAACAGCATCCTCGGACCCGGACCAGGCGCGCCCTCGCAAGCCTACCCGGTCATGTACTCCGGGGGGGACTACTTCCACCAGCCCGCGCAGCAGCTGCCGTCAGCTCCGACCCCGCCGTACTCCTACGACCACGCCGCCATGATCCACCAAGCCACCAGCAACACACCCGAGCAGCCACAGCCAGAGTGGCTCATGGACTCTGGAGCTTCTTCCCACGTCACCGGTAGTATGGGTAACTTGACCTCAAATCATCCCTCTTTAAGGCATAATTCTCAACATATCACTGTCGGAAACGGGTCCAAAATCCCTGTCCTCGCCGTAGGGTCTGTTAAAATTTCCTCTCTACCTTTCCACTTGCAAAATGTTCTTGTTTCACCATCCATAGTCACCAATCTTATTTATGTTCGTCAATTTACTCGTGATAACTTTGTCTCTATTGAATTTGACCCGTTCGGTTTTTCCGTGAAGGATCTAGCCACCAAGACCACTCTTCTTCGCTCCAATAGCTCCGGACATCTGTACCCATTCTTCGTCTCCAAGACACCACCTTCATCGGCCCTGTCCATCACCACCAACAATTTGTGGCACCGGCGCCTCGGCCACCCAAGCAACACCACCATCTCGCATTTACCCCTAGATTTTCTCACTTCATGTAATAAAGATGCATCCACTGTACCCCCTAGCTCACCCATTTGTGAAGCATGCCAATTAGGCCGCCAAGCTCGCTTAGCATACCCCACTTCTCATTCTTTTACCACTGCTGCATTTCAGCTTATTCATTGTGATCTATGGACCTCACCCATCGTTAGTTTTTCTGGTTATAAATACTATCTTGTCGTGCTCGATGATTACTCCCACTACTCTGGGACGTTTCCCTTACGAAATAAATCCGACACATCCCCTACTCTTCAACGCTTCTTTCATTTTGTCCTAACGCAATTTAACATCTCTATCAAATGCTTGCAGTGTGACAACGGTGGTGAGTTTCTTTCTAACGCACTCCGGGATTTCTTCTCTCAACGTGGCGCCTGTGTTTCGTCTCTCATGTCCTCACACCTCTCCACAAAATGGCAAAGCAGAACGCATCATTCGCACCACAAACGACATCGTTCGCTCTCTCCTTCTCCAAGCATCCTTACCTCCACCATTTTGGGTCGAAGCCCTACACACAGCCACTCATCTCCTCAACATACGCCCTAGTCGTTCCATCAACTTCTCCACTCCCCATTTCACTCTCTACGGCGTTCATCCCTCTTACGACCATCTACGAGTCTTTGGATGCTTGTGCTTTCCCAATCTCTACGCCACAAAAGAGCACAAACTCGCGCCACGCTCAGCTCGCTGTGTATTCATTGGGTATCCACGGGAACACAAGGGGTATCGTTGTTTCGACCTCACCACCCGCCGTGTCATTATTTCTCGTAACGTCATATTTGATGAATCCCAATTCCCCTACATCTGCACTGATGCCCACAGCACACCCGACGCAGAAAATCCCATCCAGATCCCACCCATCAGCCGCATCCCCCTTGGATCCCGTCCCCCACCTAGCTCGTACAGCCCAGCCAACCACCCATCGCCAGCTCGCCCTTCTTTCCACCCAACAGCATCATCCTCGCATGGCGCGCCCCCACCCGACGTGTTTTCCCCTGCCACACCAACCCCTGACGCGTTTTCCTCTCCACCCACCTCGACTGCCACACCGGCCCCCACGCCCACACAGCGCACCCACCCAGGCTCCGCCACCTCACCACCTGATCCACCTGACCCGGGCGAATCTGCCTCGCTAGGCGCGCCCTCGCCCCCACCCGGTGTTCCCCCCAATCCAACCGCGCCACGCCTGCCTCCCAAAGCCATCCCGGTAGCTGCACCCGAGAACCCACACAGGATGATCACCAGGGCCAAATCGGGTTATTTTATGCCCAAGCAAAATTTCTCTCTTCATGCCACCACCCAACTCATCTCCCCCATCCCTCCCACCTACCGTTCTGCACTTAAGGACCCTAACTGGCACGCTGCTATGCTTGATGAATATAATGCCCTAATGCGGAATGACACGTGGTCTTTAGTTTCTCGTCCTGCAGGTGTCAATGTGGTAACAGGCAAGTGGATTTTTCGTCACAAATTCCACCCGGATGGCTCTCTCTCTCGCTACAAGGCCCGGTGGGTTGTTCGTGGTTTCACTCAGCAGCATGGTGTGGACTATGGAGAAACTTTCAGCCCCGTGGTAAAACCATCCACCATCCGCGTTGTCCTCAGTCTTGCCACAATGCAGTCATGGCCCATTCACCAGTTGGATGTCAAGAATGCCTTCCTCCATGGACATCTTCACGAGACGGTATATTGTGATCAACCCTCTGGCTTCATTGATCCCACACACCCCTCACATGTATGCCGCTTACACAAATCTCTTTATGGGCTCAAACAAGCTCCTCGAGCTTGGTTCCACCGTTTTACCACTTTTATTTCCTCCATCGGTTTTGTTGCATCAAAGAGTGACCCCTCCTTGTTTATTCTCAAAAATGGCTCCTCTCTAGCCTATCTACTCTTGTATGTAGATGACATCATTCTCACCGCAAACTCCACCTCACTTCTCCACACCATCATCCACCCCCTCAAAAATGAATTCTCCATGAGTGATCTCGGCGACATCCACCACTTCCTAGGCATAAATGTCCACCGCACACATGACGGTTTGTTCCTATCACAGCAACAGTATGCATTAGAGATCCTCGAGCGCGCCTGTATGCTCCATTGCAACCCGATTGCCACTCCCATTGATACACGCTCGAAACTCTCCTCTCAACATGGCCGCCCCTTCTCTGATCCGAGTCTCTACAGGAGCCTCGCAGGAGCTCTCCAGTACCTTACACTCACCCGTCCAGACCTGTCCTATGCAGTGCAACAGGTCTTTTTATGCATGATCCGAAGGAGCCCCACTATAATCTTATCAAACGGATTCTGCGGTATGTGAAAGGTACCTCACACTATGGTTTGCAGCTGTATAAGGCCACTTCGTGTGATCTTGTCGCATACTCTGATGCTGACCGGGCCGGGTGTCCCGATACCCGCAAGTCTACCTCTGGTTTCTGTGTGTTTCTCGGAAACAACCTCGTGTCATGGTCCTCTCGGCGGCAGCAAACCGTCTCTCGGTCGAGTGCGGAGGCAGAGTACCGTGCTGTTGCAAACTGCATCGCCGAGTCCCGCTGGTTACGGCAAGTTCTTCAGGAACTCCATCAGCCACCCACACGAGCCACTGTGGTCTACTGTGATAACATCAGCGCCATGTACATGTCCTCGAACCCCGTTCAGCATCAGAGGACCAAGCACGTGGAGATTGATCTTCACTTCATTCGTGACAGGGTTGCACTTGGCGAGGCGCGCGTTCTCCATGTTCCAACGAGCAGTCAGTTCGCTGACATATTTACAAAGGGGCTACCCACTGTTGTATTTCAGGATTTTCGTACCAGTCTGAACATCGTCTCTAGCGTAGTTCCGACTGCGGGGGGGTGTTGAATATATGATGTTGTACTGTCACGTATAAGCTGTGTAACGGTTAGATAAGATAGGCCCTAGACTATCGGATCGAGCGCTGGGCTTCCGCTCCCATGACTCACCCCTTTCTGTATATGTACTACTGCCATCGATCAATGAAACATCATCGAGATCTATTATTCAGCTATTCAGCCTCTTCGTCTCTTTTCTATATACTTTGTAGAAATATATTGATTCTTAAAATCAATAAATGCTAACTGTCGTCTACTTTGCAGATATTGCATTTGTTGACAGGGCAGACATCAAGGCATATGTTGGACCCCCTACTCTTCAAGCGCGCTATGAGATTTTGAGGTCATGCATACAGGAACTCTTCCGGGTAGGAATTCTTTCATCTCCTCAGGTATTTGTTCTTTTTGCCAACTTGGTTCTTGTGATGCGTCTCTTTTGTTATTGTACATGGTTACGGAGGTTGCTCAGGACTGCTTTGTGTATGGGGCACTTGTTCTGAGCAAACCTATTTGAACGTCAAATAATGTGTGGGCTTAAACAAACACTCCAGTCTTCAACCTTCTTGCAAACTCTGAATCTTAAAAAGGATTTTTCATATGCAAATGTAGGGTGGTGATTCGCCTTCTATTCTGAGTTATTCAACGCTGAAGGAGAAGTTGCACTGTCCTGAGGCTGCAGAAACCCATACACTTCATCTCTCCGAATTACTGTATCAAGGTGCAGAACAGTGCGAGGTAAATTGGAGCTCACAGTTGCCTTAGTTTTCTTCTACAACTCATTGAGCTATCTGCTGTAACTCATACCAACTGGCTTTATAATGGTGATTGTTTCTTCCACAGGGATTGAGCGGAAGATCATTGAGAAAGCTTCCTTTCCTGGAACATGCTTCTGTTCCCAACCCCTCGTGCTCTGATGCCACCTCGTTCATGCACACGCTAATACAGACTGCGCGTAGAGAGCTCCTGGAATCACATGGTTGATTCAACACTGATTGCTTGGAGGAGCAAATGGCTAACAGTTCGATCCAAGTACCGTGTCCCTGATCTGATGCATAGTTTGAGCGAAGTCTGATGTTTTGAAATACAAGAATGTCCATTCAATCTGTTGTTTTAGAATAGTAGGGAGTCCAGCGTCCAGGATAGGTGCGGTTAATGTTCCCTTACTTTCAGTCTTCTGTAAATTGTTGCAGCATGATGTAGACTCCTTGAGGGATGCCCCTCTTTATGTAGATCCAGTCAATGCCATACTCTGATGTCTTGGCCAGATTTGTTTCCAGTAGTTGAGACTTGAAATGAAAGCTTTTGTATACATTACCAGGCTGTTTTCTCCCTTGTTGCCAGGTTTTGCCAGTTATGCAGTTGCCTTGTGCTAAGTAAGCCATGGGACAAGGGCTAAAATCTTGACATCGCTGTGAAGCTTTAGCAATTACTAGCAATTTTCAGTTAAAAAAGCTTAGCAGATAGCAGCCTGCTACATAGCTCTCTTCGGTGGTGCTAAAGTATGAATTCAATTTAGTATATGAAGATGCTAGAAACGCAGGATGGTCTAACAAGCAGAAAAACTACCACAACATGGCTTCAACCTTAAACTCCCCAACCACAAACCATACCGTAAAAGGTGTGAGCATTTCTTGCTAAATACCCCAACATTTCTAAGTTTCATCACAAAAAATAAATAAATAATTCTGCACGGCCAATATAATATAAGAGAGAATTCCATATTTGGCCCTTCCTTAAAATTTTGTTCCCTAATTGGCCCCCCAAAAAAAATATCTTCCCTATTTGACACCTTAACTTCATTTTCTTCCTAACATGACCCTATAGTGCATTCTAAACACAAATGGGGGCGTATTTTTTTACGAGGGCGGCTAGCTGGTTTGACCAGGAAACTATAGTTGTAATTGTCTAGTGCACGTGTAGATTTTTCTTTCCTGGTCAAACCCGGCACGTATTGTTTTACATAAGATGGTTGGCTCCATCGATCGACATATGTTGCTTGGACAGAGCACGCGCTTGATTCTTTACGGTGGAGGGAGAGCGACAGTTATACGTGTACGTGCATGTACGCACGCTTGCACTGTCTTTCTGCAAAGCGCATTGACAAGGTCAAAGTAGGCCGGCGTCAAAATGTTTCCTTTTAGTTTGTTGCTTATTTTCAACTTCTATGATGAATTTTGGTAAAAAATTCATCAGGGGTAAAAGAGTCTTTTTACATTCTCTTAAGAATGCACTATAGGGCTATGTTAGAAAAAAAAAATTAAGGTGTCAAATAGGAAAGATTTTTTTTTATGACCAAATAGGGAACAGGATTTTAAGGAAGGGCCAAATAAGGAATTCTCTCATAATATAACCACATTCCCAACAATTGCAACTACAAGAATGTAACACAACGTCGCCAATTGAACTGTCAATAATCAACAATTGTGGCCATAATTTAAAACCCCAGACTATAAACTGCAATTCACCGTGCAACTTCTTATAGGCTAGAACAGTTTTCACAAAGCTACGGGAGTGAATGTACATAAGGAAACAAGAACCATGCCATTGTCTGACAAAATGTGCATGGCACACAGACCATCATTTCATGTTACAACCCCGGATTTCACCCCTGGGCTCCTCTGGTAGGGTCATACGCTGCAGGATAGGGAGCTGGTGGTGCCTGACCAGTGCTAGCAGCTCCACTGCTTGCCTGAGCTGGCCCCGCAGGATACCCCGTGCTAGCAACCGCACCATACACGTTAGTGCCATCAGTAGCTGTGCCACTTGTAGTTGGTTGCTGAGGTGCAGCGTACGCGCCAGGATAACCAGGTTGTGCATAATGATAGCCAGAGTAGGCAGCGTGTGCGTTAGCATGCATCTGGTAAGCATTAGCAGCATCATAAGCCGTTGGGTAAGCATATCCTCCAGCTTGGGGGGGTTCCTTGCTGGTATGCTCCGGCTTGGGGGGTTCCTTGCTGGTATGCAGCCGCTTGCGGGTTTCCTTGCTGGTATCCAGCAGCTTGCGGGTTTCCTTGCTGGTATCCTGCAGCTTGGGGGGTTCCTTGCTGGTATGCCGCAGCTTGAGCACATGCGGATGGCTGATTGGCATATGCATTTGCATAAGGATTTGTGTCTGCAGACGCCGCCGCAGCTTGTGCTGTTCCAGGCTGTGGAGCTGTCACATGTGCTCCTGTTTTTTTTTAAAAAAAAATCAGATGCAATTAAAGCATTACTGTGTCATTAAACTTGGAAGGAGCAAAGTATGCATTCATATGCATCTCAATATGCGGGTGCAGAGAAATGTACAAGCCAATCATAAACACCAGTAAATAAAGCAGATCAAGTAGAATTATGCAGCAATCCTTGCATGTCATCCGTTTATTGATTTCATCCGCTGTGAGTTCTCATGACTTCAGCTGTTTAGCAGACACAAATCTTTTTAATGATCCTACTTGCAAGCTTCCTGATCTAGTGTCATGAAATCTGCACGTAAGTTAACTGCAAAATATATTTGGCAGATCTTATAACAAGGCACCTACCTTAAGCTCAGAAGATATTAGAAGCAAGTTAACGAATTTGGTGCACTACATCAAACAATTTCTATGGTGGTAAGTTTCATATTTAACTTTCTACTTTGACATGACACAGAAATAAGAACCACAAAACACATGTATATTGCCATGATAATATCAATCTGCGGTTTCTGTAGGAAATCCGAAAACTGGTGATGGTAGTCCTAGGCACAAACTGTTTGATGATCTAAAAGTTTTGTCCCGCCAACTACCCCACCCCAAACACACATCCTTCCTGCCCTGCACCAAGAGTACAGCACAGTCCCTTATGAGTTGTGAACCTCCACGAAAACAGCCCAAACCTATGCCATATAGACTTTAATGGAATGAGGAGGAAACAAATACCATGTGCTCGGTTTGTAGCATTTGCCACATCAGCTCGTAACTTGTCAGCCTCTTTAGTCATGGTTATCAAGTTCATTTCCTTAGTCCGCATCTGCTCAACTTGCTTGATGTTTGTATTTTTTTTCATGCTCAAATGCAGACCTTAACATGAGTACAAAACAATCATGTTAATAAAGCCCTATTGAATAACAAAGCTCAGGTTGGCAGGGAAAATGTTCAAAATTAGACGTTATCACAAACCTTAGACTGTGATGCTCTTTCCGTAGCCCATCTAGCTCCGCAACCAATTCAGGAAGGTTACCACTGTCACCAGAGAACTTATTTAGCTCTCTAGTCACTATCTCTATCTCAGTAGTAAGCATCTGCCTCTCAGTAATACTCCCTCCGTTCCATTTTAGATGACTTGGGAATGGATGTATCTAGCACTAAAATATGTCCAGATACACCCAATTCAAAGTCATCTAATATGGAACGGAGGGAGTAAGACGTTTGCCTCCATATGCACCTGGTGATGTTCTTTCTTGAGTTCTTCACTGCCTCACCAGCAAGTATGTCTGCCTCCATTAATCTGATCCTCTCCACCAACTCTCTCATGTGCATATCAGTCTGTACCTGGACATCAACTAGGTGGGTGCGAATCATTTGCATTTCATTCTCAGTTTCAACAATATCCTGCCTCAAGACCACATGGCTTGATGCCAATCGCTGATTCTCTCTGATAAGCTTTTCTGCCTCTGCGGTCAGCACGGCAAGCTTGTTCTCCAGAATCTCTAAAATGCTGTTAGGAGAAGACTCCAAAGATTGGCGGCCAGAGAGGCCTGCTGCAGAGAACGCACCATGGCGCATTAGGCCTGGAGCTTGGGTGCTCCGTCCATCTGGGTGTCCACGATGAGCCATTATCCTAAAATAGGAAGTAATGTCAAAGAAAGGGACCCGAGTTCCTAAATTTTTCAGCATTCGGCACACACAAGGTAACAATTAAACAACATATTGCACCATGCATAGACAAGAATCCACAATTTTACACCGGACAACACTTAATGCATCATGCCAATTGACATAGCACCCAGACCCAATTAAAAATTTCAATGTAGGCAACATCGATTTAAAATGTTGGTTACTGTGTTTTTGCCTATTCAGTAAATTGTTGCAATAAAGGTCACTTCAGAGGGAAGGAATAAAGATTGCATCTAAGTCAGCAGAACCAACAGTGGATATTGTGTTAGTGCACTAAGGGCCACTTCTTTTTGCTCCATTTAACAGAAGTGTTGAACAAACATCAATCAGAAGAATTACTTTGTCAGCATATACAAATCTCTTACCAAGAACATGAAAAAAGACAAAGAACACACACACTGTCATCACAAGAAATTATCAGAGATTGACCCAATTCATAAAAAGTTGATCCAATTCATAAAAAGTTGATCCACTGTTCAAATACAAAATCATACAGACAAGAACACTGAACAGTACATATAAAAATTCAGATTTTGGTAACGACTCTTCTTTTTAATTTGCCCTTCCACTGCAAATGATGCATGACAACCAAAAGTTTCAGAAAATACTTCCAATCAGACAGGGAAACTTAAACATGCAATTCTAGTTGTAACAATTACTACACACAGTTTGACATGCCAAGAATTTGTTCAGGCTGCTATTAGGAGTTTAGAACAAATAACATATCAAATCCACAACTAACTGGTTGGAACATAAACACTCCTAGAAGTCTAGAACAATTCATGCAAAGCAGCATTCGGGTTTATGTGCCAACAGAAGAAAGTGAGAGTTGGATTATTCGCCCCAAAGTTCAGTGGCCTCGCTCATATTCTCCTTGGCCCCTGGATGGCTCCCAGGAAGAGACAGAGACATGCACAGGGCACTCATACCTCACCATGTTTCATCTCTTCTTAAAAAAAAAAGCGCATTTGATCTCTAGACTTGACACAAAAGATAGGTAGATATTTTTCCGCTTAACAAGAAACTGAATCAACAGATCAGACAACAGCATGATTATATAGCACATGGACATGAATTATTCACGTATAAACCACATTCTCTAACATGGGCTCATCTGCTCACAAAGACCATCACACTTCACAAAATAAGGTCACATCTCACAAGTAAGGTAACATGCCCCCTCCGAATCTTGAATCAACCTCCATAACAAAGCCCAGGGTTTATAACAGAAATCGTGCGATGGAAAGTACAGGAAAGCAAGAAAATTTGGGGAGATGGCTGGGGGGAGTGAACAGATACCTGGCGACGGCGGCGGCGGAGCTGAGCGGAGAGGGCGGCGTCGAGGCGGAGGGGATGGGGTACTGGCCGGCGTCGGACCTCCACGGGAGGAGTTCCTCGCCTTAGATGTGGCGCGGCTTCGGCAGAGGGAGGCCCGCTCCGGCGCTGGCGAAGAGAGGATTAGGAGGGCGGCGGCGCGTAGTCGGAGACGGCAACAGTGCAGCCAGGAAGGGGGAGGTAACACAGAATCTCTAAGGGTTCTTTGGGCTCCAAAGAGCCGCTCCAACAGCTTCCAGCCGGGACAGTCCCCTTTCCCTTGCTCTGCCTCAGGCTTCGAGAGTCAACCGAAGGGACCAGTCAGATCCGGCCACCCTCGCCGTCGGCGCCTTCGCCGGCTGGTGCTGGGATAGAGTAGTGTGCCGGCCCTCTATGTACAGCAGTAGTATAGGGCGTAGTTGTAGGTTTGTGTTGTTCCCTGTTCTTGCTTTTATGCAGTTTGGCGTCATGCCTCGTGGGTACGACCGAGCTGCGCCTGCTGGTCCGTGATGCTGCTGCTCCTGCTTGCGGTGCTCCAGAGGATGGAGACGAGTGTGGGCAGAGGCTATGTCGCTTCCTCCTTTAATAAGCTCGAAGATCAGTTCCTTGATTTGCTTTGGGGGATTGATTTATCTTGGATTTGCGTCCTAGGAGCAGGTCAGCTTTCTCCTCTCCCTTCTTCTAGTCATGGTGATTGGGAGAGGAGGGTCGACGTGTTGCTGGTGCTCCTGTCCAGCGGGAAGCTTTTGGGCATATCCTTGATGCCCAGGATGCAGTCCATTCTGCATCCTCCAAGCTTCAAGGGAGAACTCTCTCAGCGGCTTCTTCTCGGCGTGCAACGGCCGACCAGCTGCTGAACTTCATGGCTGAAGGGCAGCCTCTCCCGCCTTGTTTGCTGGCTGCGGGCTGGCAGAAGGTCGTCTACAACCTCCGGGCCGAGGCGCCATGTAGGAGGTCTTTCATCGTTGATGCGGTTGGCTCCCGTTGCAGCTCTCCAAATGGTTTCGTCCCCGGAGAAGATGCAGTTGATCGTCGTCGACGACTGTGTCAGAATGGAGGTGGAGCAGGAGCGAGAGGACTTACTGGACCGGATTGCTTTTCTAATTTTTTCTCCAGGGTCCTTGCTGTAATTTTTCAGGGTCTTTTGGCCATTTTCTTTTTTGGCAAGGATCTCTTTGTAAAAGTACTCCGCCGACACTGGAATGGATAATGCTCTCGGGGTCCTTCGAGACCCCTCTTCCCGTTCAAAAAAAAAAACAGCTTCCAGCCTGTGGAAGCTGGAGCCCAAACAAACAGCAAGATTTGGGCCGGCTCTACTAAGCCGCTCCAGTGGAGCGCTCCCGGTGATTGCACTACGAGCGTGAAGCTGCGAATTCGCTGCTTCTGCTTCTTCCAGCCAGAGCCAGCTCCAAAGACAAAATTGACCAGTTTACCCTCTCACCAATCTGCATATTGCGTACCATTGCCACCGAACCGTTATTTTATTTTTTCCTTCTCACCCCCGAATGAAAGCTCCACCTTCGTTCCCAAATAGAAACAGAAGGTTCGTCCTGCGGTGGTTTTCTCGGAAACCCTATTTTTCTCACGAGTATCTCGCCGCCAGGAAAAAGAAGCCACCGCCTCCACCTCCGCCTCCTCCACAAGACGGTTCCCCCTCCTCCGGCCGGCCTCGCCGGCATCAGGAGGGGTGGGGAACCCGATTTATGGATGGAGTTTTTCGTTAAACTAGTGGTTTCAATATTTTAGGGTTTTGGTAGCCTTCTTCGTTTTGGCATCCGCGTCAATGGAGATGGCATCATCTACAATAAGTGATCTTCGGCCCCTTGTTCGACGACGAGATCTTCATCCCGGCGTTTATCGTGGTGTTGGAAGATTAAATTTGTCTAGGTATGGTCCTTCAGATCTTGCTTCACCAGATCAGTTTTGGATCTTTTCTCTTGGTTGTCGCGGGGAGGATTGTCCTCCCAATATTTGTCCCGGCTGCTATGTCTTCGACAATGGTGATTCGCTCTCGGCTCCCAACGACGTTGACCAAGCTGTTCGATTGTTTTTTCCTGCAATACTGGTGCTGGTACTCTTGCCGATGTTGGTTGACTACTTTAATGGCTACTTGCGTGCTCGTAGCCTTGGCATTGCGGCTCAAAAAATTATGGGATAACCTTCAGAGGTATTTACAGGTTTATGGTTAGCTATCTATCTCGTTGTTCTATGGTTGCCATCAGAAAAGTACAAGATCCTGTTCTTGAAGAAGAAAGAGTTTGAAGATCTCGAAGATTCGCTCGTCTCTTTTAGACTTTATTTTGTAATCGTCGTAATCAGTTTATGTATCTCCACCATGTACTATTTGCTACGATAAATATATATGGTGTTGATTGTCAAAAAAAAAAGGTTCGTCCTGCGCCCCAACTGTCTCGATCTCCGGAAGCCGGCGGTTCCGGCCCGGCCCTCCTCCGCCTCGGTCATCCTCCTCCTCGGCCCGACCTCCTCCGCCTCGGCCCGACCTCCTCCGCCTGTTCGACATGCGCCCCCATCTGAGCCGCACCAGCTCGATCTCCGGCCGCCGGCAGCTCCGTCCTGCGCTCCTCCGCCCTGACCGGACCTCCTCCGCCCCGTTCGACATGCGCCCCCATCCGAGCCGCACCAGCTCCGTCCCGTCCGGCCTCGAGCCACATCTGCGCCGCCACAGGCCCGATCTCCGGCCACCGGCGGAGCCGACCTTCTCCGGCCGTCGGAACGGATACCCCGTGGCCCCAAACCTCCTCCACCCCGGCATGAGCTGCGAAATGCATTGTGAGGAGCTTCGATCAGCCCGGCAGATCGACAAAAGAAGCTCCTCTGTCCAAAAGAGCTTCGAAATGCACTGTGTGGATGCTACTGCCATAAAAAAAATAACTTCTTGCATAGATATAATTATCATAAAATCTAGTTAAAACTACTCATTTGCTGCAAAAAAATTAGTTGTCAAAGTTGGTATTTACAATTATAATGGTACAATCAACACTAAGCATAATCTATAGAACTACAGGGGTATTCGGGTCATTTCAACACGTTTTAGGTGCAGCTGCAGCAGTGTCAGACGGCGAAACAAACAGACATCAGACAACTCCAATCTTTCAGCCCCAGCAGCTACAGCTGATTCTGACAGGTGCAGCCGTAGCAGCTGCAGCCGTGGAGCTCCGGTCCAAACAAACGCAAACTAAGCCCACCGGACCGGATTCGCTTCCATAACGACAGCCGCGAGGGCTTGTCTCGCTTCAGGTCACTTCTGCCTGTTGTTGCCAAGTCTTATGGATCTCGGGCAGCTTCTACCGTGTTTGGGTAAGCGTTCAGTTGCTAATAATTTGGCAAAATTATTTATTCCAAACTGTTAAATTCTCATGTTTTATCGAGAAAAAAATAGATCGAGGCTTATTTTCTTTCAAAACCTGGCTAATATTGTCACGACCCCGGACTCAGAGATATACATACTGTTATGTGCTCTAGCCATGGACTCACAAGGGCTTCAGGGTTACCAGCCCCGGCCGCAACAAACAACGGCAGGCAGACTGGATTCATCGGCACGTAGTTCGGATCCCCAGCCTACTACTCCTTGTATCCATGCTAGTCATAACCAACTACGCATATCAAAGCGTCCACGAATCGAATGAAACTGAAGGAAACGGGACCAAAGCTATACAGAGCTGCTATGTGTCCAGAAAGTGCAACAACAATCGAGGGTTACTGGGGTTACCTCGCCCCAGGCCAAATCAAATCGACAGGCGGGCTCGGACATGGATCATCGGCTCCACAACCCCTCGACTGCGACAACTATGCAGGCATAGCCAAAACTGTATAACAATGAGCTCGAAACCAACAACCGATCAAAGCAGTACTCTAAACATGAAGCTTTATTAAACAGGTGTTACTAGAGTATAGCTTACAAGCAGAGGTCACACGACCCAACATTACATCAGACAACGGAAGGCAAATTATGTTGCTAATCAACAATAACCAAAAAGGCCTAAGAGGCCGCAACATAAGGCGACGTTCCAGCCCATAGATTCCAGGCTGCTACCTGGGAACCCCAAACTACTCGTCGATGTCCACGTTGAAACACCACAGGAGTGACGAACTCCACCTGAACCAAGATTAAGCAAACCTGAGTACGGGAGGTACTCAACAAGACGTAGTTAACCTATTATATATCTGCTATCTTCAGAAAGGTTTTATGAAGGTTGTTTTGCGTAAAGCAATCTTTGTTTTCCAAATCGAGGAGGAATAGCACGTCTCATGGAGTATTTTTAAAACAGATGAGAAACTCAACTACTGATATCATCATCTTTTGAATCCACCAACATCATTTTTCAGAAACTCACATGCTACAAGGATCACCCCTCCCGGCATCTCCGGGGAGGCACCCTTTATCTACTGCCTCCATTCATTGTCAACATCTTTTACGTCACGTTCAAGTTATCTATGACCCCGTGACTTTCACCAAGTCGTCCATAACCGTGGACACGGCTTTCCGAAAGATTTATCCCTGCAGGGTGGTACACTTTACCCACACGTACCATCCAACTCTTAATGCCAAGCTATTGGCACAATTCCGACGATGTGCCGGCAGAGTGTGGTTGGCCACGATCTTTACCTTGTCGAGACCTATCCATGAGTCAACCCAAACAGGGCCACCCCGTCAACAGGGAGTTGGCCACCTCCTGACGGCACCTGTTCTGTGAGTCGGGATCAAGATCCGTGTACGTCCATCACTTGTCCCGGTCACGCCCTAAACACCTCCAAAAGGTTTTTGACTCACACGCAGATGGAAATCCCAAACTACGTGACTCACGGATAGAACCAAACAAGTTAGTTAGTCGAGCGCGGTCTGTTAGGCCCCGCGTGTGGTTGCACGCTTAGTCTTGGTTTCCACGGCGAGACCTTACTCCTAGGGTTGGCAAGTACAGGACAAACAACCACTTCCCAAGTGGTCTCCCGTCCAAGCCTTAGTCAAGTTAACCACACAGGGCTCATCTTACCACGTCATCATATCATACTAGGTTATCGTAACTCTGGTTCATCAACCAGATGGAGCAGAGGTAACAAACATGTAAAGCTAAGCGAAGCAGACATGAGGCTCTAGCGATGCGCACAAGCAATTCTATGGCGGCTAGGAGCAGTGGATCAGGTCATTGTGGCAATGCAGTATATAGGTGAACTATATCTAGTAGCATCAAATAGTTTAGAATCGAATGCAAAGTACGAGAATCAAATGTTGTTGGAAAACATATATGAGCAGATAAGAGGTTATGCTTGCCTTGGTTATAAGAAAACCAGATAAAGATCTTCAGGAATAAGTGCTTGACTTGTCGGTTAGGATCAAGTATTCGTCATCGGACTGCTGGCCTTCTCTTCGGAGTCACGTTCTACCGAGGGGAAACAAACACCGAAAAGAAGAAATAACAATCAACACATGGCATCGATGCAATGCGCAATATGTATGCATGAGCAGGTTAATGCAATGAAATAAAGCCCTAAGCATGATCGTTGGTTTGCTAGGGTTCATATGTCAGAAATGCAGTTTTAGTGAAAAAGTCCCGAAATAGACCCCAAAGGGGGTTTCGGACGATTCTGAAAGCGAGTACCATTTTAGTTGCTCAAATGAGGTTGAAAACATCATAACTAGATTGCATTTGTCATTTTGAGCAATTTGATATATAACTTTTAATTTTCTAATTTTATTGATTAAAAACTTATTTTTCTATTTTTAATTGAATAAACGATATTAAATAATGTCCAAAAATGAAATGTGTCAAACATGTATGAAAGTGACATTTTTGGAAAGATTACATTTTCCTGATCACTCCCATATTTTTATTTTATTTCTCTGATTAATAAAACAATAGTTATTAATTAAACAAAATTATTCATTTTTCTGGAATTACTGGATTTATCAAAAAGGGAAATATGACATCATCACGACGTCACTGTGACGTCACCCTGTACTGGTTCTTCACAGAAGAGATCAAATTCGATCGAATTCGCGCGAGATTTCAAAATCAAACTATACCACGGGACGGAGGAAGCTATGCTGGTTCTAGGGGTGGTCACGGCTGACCAAAAGGTCGCCGGAGTGCTCGCCGGCGACGAGGAATCACGGTGGCGCTCTCGGGTGTGCGTCGACGACGACTTACAGAAGGAGAGAGGAAGTATGGAGGGCACCAGGAGGATCACCAGCTCACCGTGAGCGTATTGGTGTGGACGGGGAGGCGCGAAGGAGCCGGAGGCGGCGGCGCCGTGCAGGTTTCCGCGGCGGCCGGAGAGATGGCGGGGGCAAAATTCCGGCGGTTCCGTCCAACCCAGCTCGCCGGAGTTCTCGAGGCGAAAGAGGAGGCGACGGCGCTTCGGTTGAGACCCTCGGCTAGGCTGCGTTTGGCCGGCAGCAGCGGGACGGAGGGATGGCCGGCGGCCTAGGGTTTCAGCCGGGAGTTACAGAGAAGGAGAGGAGGGCGGCCTGGGGGGGTTCTGCGAGCTCGGCTCGTTCGAGACGTCTCCTGGGATCCTCATCCCCTCGCAACAGGGAGCAGGAGGTGGCATCAACGGCCTCGGCGAATCGGCCACGCAGGTGGTCCTTCTGGCCAAAGGAAGAAGAAGGAAAAGAAAAGGGGACTTTTTGGTAACCCCCTGTAATTTTGGGAAATTGCAAAAGAGTCCTTTTCTCTTTAAAAACAGAACAAGAACAAAGGTTTGAGGGCCTTTTTGGAAGAATAAAATTTGGCAAAAATAGTTTTTGAAAAGATCATGAAATTTCCAACAAAACCATAACTTGGGTTGGTGCATTTGAATTATTTTTCAATACAAAATTTTGGAACCCATTTTAAGTACTTTTTGTGGGATTTTCTGAAACCATTTAAATTTCATAGTTTAAATTGGTTCAAACATGATTTAAATTTTTGTTTGATGCATGTATGAGATGACAACAACACCACAACCCTTTGTTATCAAAATTGGGATGTTACAAATCTACCCCCCTTACAAGAATCTCGTCCCGAGATTCCCGAAGGAGAAGAAAGAAGGAACACCGATTTTGAACGATTTTCTTGAACCTTACGGTTCTTTTCTCGAAGAGGTTGATCCGTAGCACTTGCGAAGATTCTTCAGCGGCTACACCTTAGGTGAGAGGGAAAACTCTAAGGAATTGATCTTCACGAAGATCGAGTATCTCACGGGTAACTCATGACAGGATGTTCATAAAGAACTTTTGAGTTATCAGGCATGAAACACATCAAGGTAACAGAGTGAATAGAAGATGGTTTCAATTTTGCAGACGATTGGTCTTGAAAGGATGTTAGGATATGAGCTTTGCACAAGACTTTAAATCCTTTTTGGAAAAGAAAGGTTGAACAACTTTTAACATCGAGGTTTCTTCAAACAGAAAACCAAGATGGAGAGGATTGTCTTGGATAAAACAACGTAATATCCGTAGATGAGGGGAACACGAGAAAACACTGTAATCGTGTGTCAGAGAGAAATCGATACAAGATCATGTTCACTCTTCAGAGTGGACACGGAAGATAACCGAACTTTCACTCCGTCAAAACTTTGTCGAAAACTTTGTCAAAGATCGGGATGTTACTTCACAACAAAAGATGAGTAACCAAAGGATGTGGAAACACCGTAACAAAGGAGGAATTCTTGATCACACCATAAGGATGGGTAACCAATGAGGGTTGAAACACCGAAAAGAATAAGGAATATCTTTCCTATTGTGGTTTGGACGTAGCAATACGTCTACTACATGGTTAAGATCCCACGGCTGGAGTGACTGACAAATTCACACAATGTGTGAGATGAACAGAACTTCAAGTACCAACAACTTGAAAAAGGGAACTACTCAATGGCGGTTACAAAGCACCAAGAGATGTTCTCCTGATGAACTTGTTTCCACTGAAACAAAGGTTTGGAGGATCAACGAAGAGACATTGGAAGAATCAACTTCCAGGTTTTCCTGATGTTCTGGATACCGATATTAGGCTTGTGCAAGCCTTTATAGGTAAACAAGTGAATGTAGAACTCCGGTTTGGAAGAACGGGGAGGAAAACTTGTTAGGATTAACCACACAAGAATTCTCACGGAGAGTGGTTGTTCTTACGGATTCAAAGGGATATGACATTAGGCCTTCCGGCTAATTGTGTCAACCACAACATCAACCATGCCGGATTTTCAAATAGACCTAGTTCAACACCCTTGAGGAAACACCAACCATCGTTGCTGCTTGAGATTCAGCTCTGGTTAGTGGGTTGATAACTTAGACTCGGTATGTTTGAGCGAAGAGATTGCACCGGGTACCAACAAGACCAGTTACTAGATTCTCAAGATATGGACTACGATGTCAAACTCAAGAAGATGAGCGAGATTGCAAAACTCATGTATTAGCAACTTGTGAAAGACGGTTGCACCTACGTGAACTACTTGCAAAAGAATACACCGGAGTCCTGGTTGGGAAGATGATAGCAAAGATAACGAAGTTCTTAAACTTCCTCTCTTTTACGAATAATCAGTCAGTGGCTTAGCGTGGATGCAAACTTCTTCAAATAAATGGAGGTAGCAACCAACCATCTCAAGAATAGTCCACACATGCATAACTGACTTGGGATTATTCCCGAGGGAACAAGGAAACTATACTCGGATCCACGGCGACAACTTTCACCAAAAGCACATGGACCAGAGAAAGTCACTTCAAACATCCAGAACACAAGCTTCGTGATGACACAAAGATGGTTCTCGAAAGTTTCCAACATTAGTGCCAATTGTTCAACATGAACCTCTTGCAACTTGGAGACAATAGGGATGTCATCGATGGCTCAACAACACGCTTATCAGAACACTCCAAGAAGAAGGATTCGTATGATATATGAACAAGGAAGAATATTGGTCAGATTAGAGGACATGGAGGTGTACCTGAGCAAAACACACTGAGTGAAAACACCATAAAGATAGTCCTTGGATCTGATCCTGATTTGACGATAGCCCAAATCAAATCAAGGTAGGATGGTAGCATATCCATGAGGGAGATACTATCCTTCATCAACACAAAGGAAACTAGACATCCCTTAACGAAAGATCAAGTTAGGAGGAGCGTTTGCCTTTCAACTCTCCAAGTTAGTGGTTAAGCTCAACCAACTAGTCCAGGATATCCAGCAGGGTTCCTTGGAGAAAAGAGTAATTCAAATTACCCTTTGTTTAGACATTACGGTCAGGTAACAACCTCGTGATACTTCTAGAAAGACAGCTAGAATATCACAACCCACCGGTATGTCTCGGAGTTTAAAGGGATCTTGCTTTTCAAAGCAACCGATATGATCTTGAGAGCTTCGGCATGAACCTAACTCTCTGACCAAAAGTGTGCACCAGATTGAACAGGTTTAGTGACTCAATCAACTTTAAGTTGAGACCGGGTAACCAATAGTGCTAAGAAGGATACAAATGTTTCTTAGGTTTCCAAAGCAATAAGAATTGCTAGGAATAGCAGATACACATGTCGATGAGCAAACCCATCATTCTCAAGCATTCAAACTTGGAGGAAGGGGGAGTGAAGATGTGCGAGAGCATCACTTCATCATTAAGGCCATGAAACTTAACACGACCTCTTGATATAAAAGAGTGTGATACTCGAAGGTGGAACAGAACAGAATGGAAGCTAATGAAAATTCCTTAATCGGCGAATTACAAAACTTTGACCTGGTTCCAGAGATGAATGAGGTGCTGGAGTTTGTTTCTCCCGACATCCCAAGCTGGAAAGTTCTGACGGAACACAAGAGCAAATGCATTGGAAGAATCCAACACCATATGCAACTTGATTTCCAAACAACGGACGAAATTCGGAAAGCAACCAAAGAGTAGGAACGTGCTCTGGAAAATCCTGAGATCACGTTGGATGCACGGGCTAATACTCATGTGTAGAACCCATGCCAAAAGGTTGGTATAGCTGAACCAAGAACAAAGATATGAGAATCATAAGAACACTCTTGTCGTGATCTTTTTGATTCCTAGAGAAAACCTATGGCTATTGGAGCTGAAATTGCCTAGCCATCCTGAAGTAGAGAATGTTCTTCAGGATCCAAAGAAACAGAACTTGGGTTAAAGATCAGCATCCTGTACTGATAGCGTGAGCAACACATGGTTATGAAACCACATGGTTCAACCCACCACAATTCAGCACATTCCGGGACCTTCGGTTCAAGTCCAAGGGTTAGAAACCCAGAGGAAGGAGTAACTACTCTCTTAGTGTCTTGAAGGACACTACGAATAGCAATCACGGAATGTCTTTCAAAAGACACACATAACTCCAAAAGAATTTGAGCGGAGGATAACGAATACATTTGAGATGAAAAGGAAATCTCGAGGTTCAGGATTTAAGACTTTGGAACATGAGTATGTGGAACCCACACAACTCTGAGAGATTATGATGGAAAGGAATCTCCCAGTTAAAGAGATGACGGAGTATGGAACACACACGACTCTAGAAACTTTTTAACACTAGGTCAACTTGGGTAACAACGTCCTTGCCAAAGAAGGCACCTAGGTTTTGAATGACTAGAAGAGATAGCAAAACCTTTTCAAATCCAAAACAGATAAGGAGACCCAGAGTTAGAGCGATACCAGATAAGGAGTAAAAAGAATCCTAAAGAGATTTTTACAATCCATTTGGAGTTTCAAAGTAGTTTTCACAAACACTAGACTCAACATCGACCAAGCAGTAAGGTTTTCCTACAGGCAGTCCTGCTCTGATACCATGACTTGTCACGACCCCGGACCCAGAGATATACATACTATTATGTGCTCCTAGCCATGGACTCACAAGGGCTTCAGGGTTACCAGCCCCGGCCGCAACAAACAACGGCAGGCAGACTGGATTCATCGGCACGTAGTCCGAATCCCCAGCCTACTACTCCTTGTATCCATGCTAGTCATAACCAACTACGCATATCAAAGCGTCCACGAATCGAATGAAACTGAAGGAAACGGGACCAAAGCTATACAGAGCTGCTATGTGTCCAGAAAGTGCAACAACAATCGAGGGTTACTGGGGTTACCTCGCCCCAGGCCAAATCAAATCGACAGGCGGGCTCGGACATGGATCATCGGCTCCACAACCCCTCGACTGCGACAACTATGCAGGCATAGCCAAAACTGTATAAAAATGAGCTCGAAACCAACAACCGATCAAAGCAGTACTCTAAACATGAAGCTTTATTAAACAGGTGTTACTAGAGTATAGCTTACAAGCAGAGGTCACACGACCCAACATTACATCAGACAACAGAAGGCAAATTATGTTTCTAATCAACAATAACCAAAAAGGCCTAAGAGGCCGCAACATAAGGCGACGTCCCAGCCCATAGATTCCAGGCTGCTACCTGGGAACCCCAAACTACTCGTCGATGTCCACGTTGAAACACCACAGGAGTGACGAACTCCACCTGAACCAAGATTAAGCAAACCTGAGTACGGGAGGTACTCAACAATACTTAGTTAACCTATTATATATCTGCTATCTTCAGAAAGGTTTTATGAAGGCTGTTTTGCGTAAAGCAATCTTTGTTTTCCAAATCGAGGAGGAATAGCACGTCTCATGGAGTATTTTTAAAACAGATGAGAAACTCAACTACTGATATCATCATCTTTTGAATCCACCAACATCATTTTTCAGAAACTCACATGCTATAAGGATCACCCCTCCCGGCATCTCCGGGGAGGCACCCTTTATCTACTGCCTGCATGCATTGTCAACATCTTTTACGTCACGTTCAAGTTATCTATGACCCCGTGACTTTCACCAAGTCGTCCATAACCGTGGACACGGCTTTCCGAAAGATTTATCCCTGCAGGGCGGTACACTTTACCCACACGTACCATCCGACTCTTAATGCCAAGCTATTGGCACAATTCCGACGATGTGCCGGCAGAGTGTGGTTGGCCACGACCTTTACCTTGTCGAGACCTATCCATGAGTCAACCCAAACAGGGCCACCCCGTCAACAGGGAGTTGGCCACCTCCTGACGGCACCTGTTCTGTGAGTCGGGATCAAGATCCGTGTACGTCCATCACTTGTCCCGGTCACGCCCTAAACACCTCCAAAAGGTTTTTGACTCACACGCAGATGGAAATCCCAAACTACGTGACTCACGGATAGAACCAAACAAGTTAGTTAGTCGAGCGCGGTCTGTTAGGCCCCGCGTGTGATTGCACGCTCAGTCTTGGTTTCCGCGGCGAGACCTTACTCCTAGGGTTGGCAAGTACAGGACAAACAACCACTTCCCAAGTGGCCTCCCGTCCAAGCCTTAGTCAAGTTAACCACACAGTGCTCATCTTACCACGTCATCATATCATACTAGGTTATCGTAACTCTGGTTCATCAACCGGATGGAGCAGAGGTAACAAACATGTAAAGCTAAGCGAAGCAGACATGAGGCTCTGGCGATGCGCACAAGCAATTCTATGGCGGCTAGGAGCAGTGGATCAGGTCATTGTGGCAATGCAGTATATAGGTGAACTATATCTAGTAGCATCAAATAGTTTAGAATCGAATGCAAAGTACGAGAATCAAATGTTGTTGGAAAACATATATGAGCAGATAAGAGGTTATGCTTGCCTTGGTTATAAGAAAACCAGATAAAGATCTTCAGGAATAAGTGCTTGACTTGTCGGTTAGGATCAAGTATTCGTCATCGGACTGCTGGCCTTCTCTTCGGAGTCACGTTCTACCGAGGGGAAACAAACACCGAAAAGAAGAAATAACAATCAACACATGGCATCGATGCAATGCGCAATATGTATGCATGAGCAGGTTAATGCAATGAAATAAAGCCCTAAGCATGATCGTTGGTTTGCTAGGGTTCATATGTCAGAAATGCAGTTTTAGTGAAAAAGTCCCGAAATAGACCCCAGAGGGGGTTTCGGGCGATTCTGAAAGTGAGTACCATTTTAGTTGCTCAAATGAGGTTGAAAACATCATAACTAGATTGCATTTGTCATTTTGAGCAATTTGATATATAACTTTTAATTTTCTAATTTTATTGATTAAAAACTTATTTTTCTATTTTTAATTGAATAAACGATATTAAATAATGTCCAAAAATGAAATGTGTCAAACATGTATGAAAGTGACATTTTAGGAAAGATTACGTTTTCCTGATCACTCCCATATTTTTTTTATTTTTCTGATTAATAAAACAATAGTTATTAATTAAACAAAATTATTCATTTTTCTGGAATTACCGGATTTATCAAAAAGGGAAATATGACATCATCACAACGTCACTGTGACGTCACCCTGTACTGGTTCTTCACAGAAGAGATCAAATTCGATCGAATTCGCGCGAGATTTCAAAATCAAACTATACCACGGGACGGAGGAAGCTGTGCTGGTTCTAGGGGTGGTCACGGCTGACCAAAAGGTCGCCGGAGTGCTCGCCGGCGACGAGGAATCACGGCGGCGCTCTCGGGTGTGCGTCGACGACGACTTACAGAAGGAGAGAGGAAGTATGGAGGGCACCGGGAGGATCGCCAGCTCACCGTGAGCGTATTGGTGTGGACGGGGAGGCGCGAAGGAGCCGGAGGCGGCGACGCCGTGCAGGTTTCCGCGGCGGCCGGAGAGATGGCGGGGGCAAAATTCCGACGGTTCCGTCCAACCCAGCTCGCCGGAGTTCTCGAGGCGAAAGAGGAGGCGACGGCGCTTCGGTTGAGACCCTCGGCTAGGCTGCGTTTGGCCGGCAGCAGCGGGGCGGAGGGATGGCCGGCGGCCTAGGGTTTCGGCCGGGAGTTACAGAGAAGGAGAGGAGGGCGACCTGGGGGGGGGGGGGGGGTTCTGCGAGCTCGGCTCGTTCGAGACGTCTCCTGGGGTCCTCATCCCCTCGCAACAGGGAGCAGGAGGTGGCATCAACGGCCTCGGCGAATCGGCCAAGCAGGTGGTCCTTCTGGCCAAAGGAAGAAGAAGGAAAAGAAAAGGGGACTTTCTGGTAACCCCCTGTAATTTTGGGAAATTGCAAAAGAGTACTTTTCTCTTTAAAAACAGAACAAGAACAAAGTTTTGAGGGTCTTTTTGGAAGAATAAAATTTGGCAAAAATAGTTTTTGAAAAGCTCATGAAATTTCCAACAAAACCATAACTTGGGTTGGTGCAATTGAATTATTTTTCAATACAAAATTTTGGAACCCATTTTAAGTACTTTTTGTGGGATTTTCTGAAACCATTTAAATTTCATAGTTTAAATTGGTTCAAACATGATTTAAATTTTTGTTCGATGCATGTATGAGATGACAACAACACCACAACCCTTTGTTATCAAAATTGGGATGTTACAAATACTACATTGTTCGTTAATTTATTTTCTTTCAATGACACAAAAACACACCCACAGGGTTCCACATGTTCTGTACAAAATTTATTTACATGTAGCTTACACAAACCATGACGTGAATACTGGCTCCAGGTTGTTCAGCATTCCGTCAATGAAACAAAGAATTTGGACTCGAGTTCCGTTATTCAAGCGCAGGAAAAAGCGATCTAGGCAAGCGACGCGTCAGGCTCCAACTACACCGGCCACCGCCGGTCCCTGCCTCCTCCGTTGGCCACTCCGGCGACGCGAGGAGGTGGGGACCATGGCGTTTCGGCGTCTGTTTGTAGTTAGAGTTAGCCTACTGTTTTCTTGGAGCGTTGTTGGGGTGGTGGGAGCGGCGCCCGGGCAAATAAATCTGTCTCAACTTCACTCCCATATCGTCGGCGACCTTCTGGGCGGCGTCTAGGAGTTGATGGCAAAGTGTGTTGTTTGGTCTTCTCGCGGTTCTTCAGATCTGGCGAGATCAGTTTCTCGGTGTGTCGCGTTCGTGGTTATTCGCGACGGCGCTGTCGGCCGGGGCGGGATGGCTATTCTGGAGCGAGGATGCTGGTCCGGAGGTGGTGGATCTCGTTCCTCTCCGACTTCATCGATGGGAGGCGACATATCTTGGTCCAAGACAGCACGGGGACGTCCCCCGTTCGACGTGCCACAACGACATGTGCCTTGCTGGTGTAGCGGGCCTATTCATCGACTCACAAAGCCTCGTTGGTAATGGTGTTTTCTCGGATCTTGCAATGGTGGAGGCTCGGAGTTCGTCTCGGCGGCGCTGCAGTGGAACGACGGCCGTGGTTGCAGTAAAACTTAGGGGTCGTTTTGTATTTCTCGTTCCTATAGGGTTTTCCCGGTTTGTCTTTTAGTTTCCATATGTGTTTTTTCTCGTTCCTATAGCGTTTTCCTGGTTTGTCTTTTAGTTTCCATATGTGTTCCTCATTGTAACTTGATTTTCTATTAATGAAATATGTGGTTGCTCTCCAAAAAAAAAATCCTTTTGTTTCAGACTCGACATGCTCTAAGAGGCAAGAAAGTGCTGGGAACCGCAAACTCTGCGCCGAAGTAGTAATATTGTTCTTAGAAACCGACACTCCAAGACCAAAATTCTTACACAGCAAAATAAAGAGCCATGTTTTACATAACAATGCAAAGTCTCAGAAGATAATTAAGAATAACAGATTCAGGTTTCCATTGGAGTGATGATAACCATGAACCAGAACTGGCAATGAACTTTTCGATGATTCACCCTGCAGTGCATGGTGTTTACCCTGCTACAAAGTATCGCGGCAAGAACTGTCCTCATGGGTTCCTCAATTATTTGTGAAACATAATAGATGATCTAATGCTGTACGGAAAAAACAACTCCCTAAGAAGAATTGACTCTTCAGGCCTGCATCAGGTATCTAAGCCAGATTAGCAATCACTGCATCAGTAACTTCCTGGGTGGTGCTGTCGCCGCCCAGATCCTTTGTTCTGTATCTGCCTTCCTCCACGACGCGCTTCACCGCAGTTTCCAGTCGGTCAGCAAACGACGGGAACTGCAAATGCCTCAGCATCATGGCGGACGATAGAAGCAGGGCGACTGGGTTTGCTCTCTGCTGCTCCACAAGATTGTCATTTCCCACATTTCCTGCAGAAGCACCTTGCTCGAAGATGGCATGGTCCTGACCCACATTACCTGCAATCGCAATGCAGCATACATAGATCAAAGACCTCAAACTTATGCTAGCTTAAAAGATACATACATGTGGTTCTTACATCTCAAGAAAAAGGGCATCCGTAAATTTCAGTCATTATCTGTATTAACCGACCACAGAAACAAAGTACAGACTAAATTCTTACCTCCAGGCATGACACCTGTTCCTCCAACAAGACCTGCAGCTGTGTTCGCAACCAAATTACCGTAAAGATTGGGCGTAACCTACCAAACAATCAAAAATCGCAAGTTAGGACATCTGCAGGTAACCCCAAGGTGTGGCATACCAAAAGGAACAATTGGGAATACCAGGATAATTAGATGCATACCATAACATCAAATTGTTCAGGCTTTGAAACAAGTTGCATACAGCAATTGTCAACAATGATTTCATTGTACTCAATGCTAGGATATTTTGCGGCGATCTCACGGCAAGACTCCAAGAACAAACCATCAGCAAGCATATTTGGCAATCCTCTCCGAGCAAAACTTCGTGATCACCTAAAAAATCAAATCAGTAGCAGTAACAAGGAAAAAAAATCGAGGGGGCAAGCTGACAAGCAAAGCACAAACTAGTAATTTCTTTATTAATAATTTCTCGAATAAACTCTCATATAGTACATCAAGACACAGACAGGACAGCTACAGACTTGCAAGAAAACAAAATGCAAGAAAATAACATATACACCGGAAAGTGTTTTTGACTCTCGACCACCAGTGCTCCTGCCAACTTAAAAAAATTCGAAAAAAATATTTAAGAGCTTCAAAAAAATCTGAAAATAAATATGGTTGTAGTATATGTTATATCACACAAACGTGCAAAATTTCAATTTAAAATTAAAAATAATATGGGCTACACAAAAATAACAATGATAAAATCTATAGATTTGAAAATATGCATTACCCAGATCCACACTTTTGTCATTTTTGTGTAGTTCAGAATACAAAGTATTTGAAGTTAATCTTTTTGCATGTTTTATATATCACTGGCTTCTTACGGATTTTTTTTCGAATTTTTTGGAACTCATAAATATATTTTTCGAATTTTTTAAATCGGCAGGAGCACTGATGCCCAGGTGCACCAAATCTCTACTCCATATACACTGAATATTCTGAAAATAGACAGCAAATTTTCATCTATTGTTCATATGATATGATATACTGAAGCAAATGCATAGGTCAATAGATAATAATTTCACCCATAGATTTATCTGGAAAGAGCAGAACCTATTGGCTAGAATAAACACACCACAAATCCATGATAGCACCTTCATGGCACATTGTAACATGGTCTAGCCAAATAGTAACAACAGAAGATTCTGCAGAAGGTCTATAGTATTGGTACTGATTATATACCATTCATGAATGAATTAACTTAAAAAAGAAGCTTTAGAGTCGTGTCAAGCGCAAATGCAAAATATCAGAATAATATTCCAACTTCTGAAAAACACGAAAATTACTCAAATTCATAGTTAGTGGTACAACGCATTTACCAGGAAAACACACATAGTATTAACACAATATTCTAAGTTCTCAATAAAAGGAAATAATTGAAATCCATAGTAAGTACTACTACAGAATTTACCTGGCAAACACCGACCAATGAATTGAGTTAAAAACTGGTTTGTATTTATTAGAAAGCCTGCTAAGGTATACCCCAATGTTTGGTAGAACAATCAAAACATTGCCTTTTTTTCTACCAGTAAAATGGCATCATCTCATCCAAAATGGGACTGCCAATTTGGCTTCCCATTGCACAGTTCTACCCAGATGCACAAACAATTGTGCCCCCCAACTCCCAATTTCAACCTTGTGAGGCATGAAAGTCTGCAATGATTATATAAACTATCGAGCAAATTCCATAAAGCATCTTATCATGTTAACAAATTCAGACAACTCAATTTTACAAATATCAACCTAACAAGCTTCTAATAGTGGCAACTTTGCAGTAGGGGACTCTCCTCTCGACCATGGACTAACACTGATCTGCAAAATCCACGGATCGTATACAATGTACCAGCAATAGCGCCTTTATGGGATGATGACCAAAAACCAAATCAGGCGTCAATCAGTGCGCTGGTGAAGGACTGGAGTTGATCCTCTTGTAAACAAGAGAGAGAGGGGCGACTATGCATACCTTGAGGCTCTCGACGACCCCTGGTACGACTTCGTGCTCTAGGCCCGAGTACTCGCCCTCGGTGTTCTCCCTGATGACGACGATGTCGACGTTCTTGTGCCTGGTGGGGAGCCCTGGGACGTTGGCGCAGTTGACGAGCGAGGCGTAGAGGTCGAGCTCCTTGCGGAGCTGCATGTTGAGGGAGTACACCCCTCCGCCAACTGGGGTGGCGAGGCCCCCCTTGAGGCAGACCTTGTTGCGGCGGATGGAGTCCATGACGGCGGGCGGCACGGCGGGCATGTTGCCGTGGACGTCGTAGGACTCGAAGTAGAGCGGAGAGTGCATGGCCTCCATGACCTGCTGCACGGAGCCGGTGACGAGGGGCCCGATGCCGTCGCCCGGGATGAGCGTGACGGGGCGCGGGGTGCCGTCGCCCGGGCGGGGCATGTAGGTCACCGTGCGGGGCGCGCCGGCGCCATGGCCGGGGATCGGAGGCGGGTCGGATATGAGGCGGCGGAGCAGAGGGGCGGATCGCCGCGCCATGGGGGAGGGAGCTGCTGGGCGGCGGGCGGATGCGGAATTGCGATCCGGGACGCGGAGGCGGGCGACGGGGAGGGAAGGGTGGAAGGATTCGCTGGACCGAAAGAGGGAGGAGACCGGGTGGAGAAAGGAACGGTGTTTTACGGTTTAGTCCTTATAAACGGAAGTGTCGCATCAGCCAAGTTTTCTTTCGTAAAAATATCATCATATTTTCAACGTTTCTACAAGCAAAGTACTCAAATTAAAAAAAAAAAAGCAAAGTACTCCGTTGTACACAATCAGGGCCGTCTCAAGAATTTGGGGGCCCCGAGCGAAACATAAAATGGACCCCAAATTTTGGGGGGGGAAACCTAAATAAGTAAGATCCGAAACCACGTAGATTTCGATTTCTCTCGTTTTTCCCGTGGCCATCACCTTATTTGTTTGGCTGGAACGCGTCTCAAGGACACTTTTTTAAGTTTCTGGGCTACTTCTAAGTCCCAAACAGCAGAATCTTAAAAGAAGTCTGTGGATTGTCCACAGCTTATTTCTACCGCAAAACTCGAAACATGTACATTTCCAGAAACTGGTCCAGAGCAGTTTCTGAGAGTTTCCCCAGCTTCTCACCTTGTCTCGCCAAGGGGTACACAAATTGGACATTTCGTTCCACGAAATTACATCCATATTGCCACTGCCCTACCGCTCGACTCATCCTCCCCGCACAGCTAGTCAACTGAACGAAAAGAAAAAAAATAGATTGGCGCAATCGTCCCGCGACCCAGGCCTCCCCGATCTCCACCATCCCCGCCGCCCCCAACCTCCACCATTCCCGCCACTCGTCTCCCTGTCCCGACGCCGGTGGTCCGGGATCCATCTCTCCCACCGCCGGATCCGGCTGCTCCGCCGACTTTCACTCCCGCCCTGCCGACGGATCTCTAGGAGCTCCTCTGTTCGTCCTCCGGCGCCGCCATCCGCACCAAGTTCTGGCGCCGCTGTCCACACCAAGCTCCGCCACCGTCCGCACCTCCAGCACCGGCTTGAGCTCGTCCCCGTCCCCGATGACTGCTGCCCCGCAAGTCGGCTGGGCGCTCGGGAGCACGAACCGCCGTCGTCACTCCGTGGCGCCACAGCCACTCCGACGAGATGCCAGTCACAAAAGAAGCCAACCCCAACCGTGCACAAGCTAGCTAGCTCGATCGATCTAAATCGAATCCATCTACCGTGCACAAAGCTAGCTCGATTATTTACGTCTCACCACGAACCGCTGCTCCACCACAATCTACGTTCGATTGTGGTGGAGCAGCGGTTCGTGCTGAGCCTGTGGTGGCTCCACTTACCACCGCTTTGACTAGACGTGTTCCTTCTATCCAACGCTTGGCATCCTCTAGAAAACTACCGCTGGCTTTACCTCTTCTCCCTCACGCCTCCGCCTCGCCAATCTCGGTTTGCCCGCAGAGGGCGAATAAAGCTCAACGGATGCCACGAGAGCTTCACTCTCTGTGGTCATCACCGGCGGACGCGAGTTGCCACTTAGAACCTTCCCTGTCGCAGGCTGGCAGCGTCGACACACTGGCATGCGTTCATTGAGACCATGGTCAACACGACGAGGTTGAGCTATGCCCCGGCATTTTGCCGCGTTCTACCATGTCTTGTGCTGGCGGGTTGTCGGCCGATGCGGTGGCGCCGCGGCCCAGGGCCTTGACATGTGGCAGCGTAGAGGCAGCGCTAGTGAGGGGATTGATCTTGAAGAAGCGGGATTCAAGGCTGAACGGGTCCGCCACCAATTCGTCGAGTTGCATGATATCGAGCTGCGGAGGCACAGAGGCGCCGCTGCTGGTGAGGGGACTGATCTTGCAGAAGTGGGATTCGAGGCTAGACAGGTCCGCCGCCGATTCGGCGGGCCGCACGATATTGATCTGGGTGATCTTCTCGAAATAGGCTTTCGCCCCGCTTTATAAATAAAGCAACCACAACATCCATACAAAGTAGCGGCTACAACAAGAGCCAAAGCAGGTAACACATGCTGGGGCAACATCACACAGAATGCCCAAAGAGTAAAAAAGAGACAGGACAAAAAAAGAAAGAAGGGGGACGGCAGGGGGGGTGTGGGTAGACAAGCTAGAGAGCCTCCGGGGAGGGGGGCGACGCCTCAGGAGGGCGACGAGAAGGCGATGCGGCGCGTGACGGCAAGGAGTCTGTCGATGATGTCGTCAAGCCGCGCCCTGTCCCGCTGCCTACATAGCGGGTACCACTGCTGCAACAAGGCCAAGCATTTAAATAAGGCGTCAGACGGACGACGCAGAAAGATCTTCTCTATCACCATCTTATTGCGAGTCGTCCACAAGGACCACATCAAGGCCGCGAACACTAGCCAGAAGAGGCGATCACCCCCTCCGGCCCGGTGTGCCTTGTCTTCTAGGAACTCGGCAAGGTCCGAGGCCTGCCACCGCGGCCCCAGAGCCTCATGGGCGAAATTCCACAAAAAACGGACCGCCGGACACACAAAGAAAATGTGTGTACTGGACTCCGGGCACCTAGACAGCGGACATACCCCATCCCCCGGACCATGGCGCTTTGCCACTTCAATTCCGGAGGGCAACCTATCGCGAAGAAGTTGCCAGACGAAAATCTTTATCTTCAATGGGATTGGGGCCTTCTAGAGGGGAGTAGCCCAAGCTCTAACCGGTCCAGAGAATTGGGCCCTATAAGCCGACTTCACCGAAAACACTCCTGAGGGGGTCAACGACCAGGACACCTGGTCCGATCCCCCGGGAAGGGATTCGGGCAAGTCGCCCCTAAGAGCCTCCCACTCAGCTGCCTCCGGCGGCCCAAAAGTTCGTCGGAACAAGATGTTCCAATTCCCAATCTGGAACGCCGCGGCCACTAGTTGGGAAGGCTCCGAGCAGATCGCGAATAGTCTTCGACACTCTAACTGGAGAGGCCGCTCCCGAAGCCAAGGGTCCAGCCAAAACATGGTCCCTCGGTCGTCTCCTATACTAAACCTCGCCCCCTTCCGGATCTCCTGTTTAAACGACTGTATGGACCTCCAAAAGAGCGATCCATCCTAACGTTCATAGGCAAGAAGCGGGCGATCCTGCAGATACTTGGCTTTAATAAGCTGGAGCCAGAGGCCCCCCTCCTCCCTTAGAATGCGCCACACCCACTTTAGCATTAAGGCCACATTCATCTTACGGGAGGCTAGGATACCTATGCCCCCAAAATCTTTGGGGGCGCAAACATCCGCCCATTTGACCATGTGATATTTTTGTTTCCCGGTAGCATCTTGCCAGAAGAACCTCGACAATTCCTTGTCAAACGCTGCGTGGACACCCTCCGGCAGGGAGTAAACCCCCATCAAATATGAGGGGACACTAGATAAGCACGACCCAATTAGGATGGACTTGCTCCCCTTGGAGGTAAAGCGTCCACGCCATGGATCTGCCTTATTTTTCACCCTAACAACAGTAGGCTCCAGATCCCTGATAAGAATCCTGGAGTCGCTCAGCGGGACTCCCAGGTAGTTCACCGGGAAGGTGGTCAACCTGCAGTTGAGATTGTCCGCTATCCGTTGTTTTTCCTCAGGGGTATACCCGAGGACCACAACCTCACTCTTGTCAAAGTTGATTTTGAGGCCCGACATGGCCTCAAAACACAACAACAAAAACTTGAGGTTGACAATATCTAACTCCGAGCCTTCAACCATAATCATAGTGTCGTCTGCATATTGCAGGTGGGTGATGCCTCCACCCGGGATGAGATGACAAACCAGACCAGAGATGTGGCCGGCATCCCTAGCCTTATCCAAGATAGCGGCCAGGACATCTACAGCCAGTTCAAAGAGGATGGGGGAAATAGGATCCCCCTGCCTCACCCCACACGACGACCTAAAATAGGGGCCAATGTCCCCATTAATGTTAATCGCGGTATTGCCACTCATGACAAGTTGCATAATCCACGTGGTGAACCGATCATCAAAACCTCGTCGTCGCAACACCTGGCGGAGGAAGCCCAAGTCCAGGCGGTCGTAAGCTTTCTGAAAATCAAGCTTCAGAAAGACCCCTTTGTGGTGGCGAACCTTGACCTCATGAACAATCTCATGAAGTGCAAGGATCCCATCATGGATAAATCGCCCCTTGAGGAAGGCAGACTGCAAGGGGTGTACAATCCGCTCTGACACTGGGGCTAAGCGCATTGCACACACCTTGGAGAATAACCTCTGGATCACATTTATCACAGTGATGGGCCTAAACTGGCGGATGTTCGTGGTCCCGACTACTTTCGGGATCAGCGTTACCACACCATAGTTTAGGCGCGACATCACCAGGGTACCAGTATAAAATTCCTGGAACATCGGCATGATCACGCCCTGTAGAGTCTCCCAAAAGGACTGAAAAAAGGAGACCGGCAGCCCATCCGGCCCCGGGGCCGAGTTAGCTTTCATCTCCCTCAGGGCCCCGCGAACTTCCTCTGGAAGGAATGGCAGTAACAGCTGCGCGTTCTCCTCCGGAGTGACACGCCCCCCAAGGGGCCAAGTCTCCTCGGCTAATGCCACCCCCGTGTGGGGGTTAGCTGAAAATAACTCCTTACATAAGGAGTAAATATGGGTGGACAAGGCCTCCTCCGTCTCCAAAAGAGTCCCGTCGTCCCATAGAAAAGGGATGGAGCACCTCCAGCGCCTTCCATTCGCAATGGCATGGAAGTATGCTGTGTTGGACTCTCCTTTGAGGATCCAGTTCTGGCGACTACGCTGACGCCAGAAGATTTCCTCCCCCTTATAGATCCCCATAAGGGATGCCTCAAGGCTTGGATCTGGCCAAGGAGAGAGGCTTTATTCCTGGGTATCTCAGCACCTAGGTTGGCTCCCCATCCTCGCATGAATTGGCGGACGCTCTTGGCACAAAAATGCCACACGTCCACCGCATTATACCTGCGAGGTGGGGAGGCCGCCGCCGCCAACCACTTACTCCGAACCGCATCCACAAAGCCTGGCTGACCAATCCAAAAATCTTCAAAGTGGAATCGGTTCTGCCTAGAAGCAACCGACCCGCCAGAAGAGAAGATCAGTGGTGAGTGGTCCGAGCCTACTCGTGTGATAGCTCGAAGTGCGCATAGCGGAAAGTCCGCTTCCCACTCGACTGAAACCAGCACCCGGTCCAACACACTGCGGATAGGATCCGCCTGATTATTGGTCCAGGTATATCGCGCCCCCACTCTCTCGATATCAATAAGGGCCATGTCCGTGATGAAGTCATTGAATAGCCTCATCCTCGGAAGGTCCACATTGTCCGAACTCTTCTCCTCGGGAGCGCGGATCAAGTTAAAATCTGGGTGATCTTCTCCATGGCGACCAAATCGTCTCCCTGTCCAACAATGCCTTCCACCGCTGACATCCAACCGCGCTCTCTGGAGTCTGAAGTAGGCCATGCCTGAACGCCCGAGGGGAACTTATTTTTTCTTGAAGGAGCCAAGTCAGGAGGCAGGACCGGATGGAGGCGCGCGCGGCCATTCCCATATCTGTAAGTCCCCGTTGTTGACTTTGTATCCACAGTTGATTATTTCAACAGGAGATTAGCCGATGTGTCTTCGTCTAAGAATATGGTGATCTTCTTGGTATTCCTAGGATCCAGGAGAACAGAGGTAGCAATGCACATTTTCTATTACTCATGTGGTTTATCATGTCTAGGAAAAACATGGAAACACATGCGTTCTTGAAAAAATCCAGTTTCAATGTATCTTTGATATTTTTGGTACTTTTGGTTGAATTAAAATGTACAGACCACACACCCTTTTGTATTTTAGTGTGTTTCCTTGCCTAAAGTTCCTTCTCTACATATGTTCTGCTGGTATGCCTTTGTGTTAAAGACATGAGTAATTTGAAACAATGAATCTTTCTATGAATATTGGAGAAGTGCGGTCTGAATGGTATGATTGCAGTGCATTCATATTTAGTGTGTTTCCTTGCTTATTTTCGACAGTCTTCGACCTTCCGAATAGAAAATGAGGTTAGATGTACTTTTTAGCTATATGTAAACTATTTCTACAAACTACAACTTAAAAAAATTAAGGTCAGTTTAGGACTATACATGTATGCACTAACCGCTAACCTACTAGATAGTGTATTATGCGGTATATATGAGATATGAAAAAATAACTTTATAATCTAGCAAATTAATTCTTATAGGTACCTACGGATTTAGCCAGGTTCCATTACATACTTGTCCCGGTCTCCCTTGACTTGCATATCCCTCTTTCAGGATACAAGGTTGGAAATGACTTGGAGGACTCTTGATTTCCTGTTTGATGTTTGAGTCTAGCAGGAACATGAAGTCTTGGTAGCATCGTTGGGGTTCAATTACATAGAGCTGAAAAAAAAGGTATATGATGTTTTTGCATTGATACTATATAAGCATGAGCCGTAGATGCCTATAAAGAAAACATGATATTGCTACAGAGTATTTGTAGATCGACCGGGTTATTTTTTGTATTTATCTAACTTGCTACAAACTCTTATCAGAATTATTATTTTCCAGACACCGATAGTAATATTTACATTTAAAAAGTATGAAATGTTATCAATTTAGCATCCTGGTTCCTGGCCGAGCTAATGCAAATGCTGCAACACTTGGGTTTGGCTTTAGAATATTAGTTAGGCAATATGCAAACATAAATACCATTAAATTATCTCTTTCACTATTACCATCTCACATCGTAAGATCGACTTAAATGCTAGATATAGGCATAGAACGAATTTCTAAAATTTCATTTGATTATGATGTGTGAAACTTTGTTGATATATTGTTTACTATTTACTTGGTTGTCCCTTTGTTGTAAGTCTAATCTGACCAATTTCTTGTCAGATTACATTTATTCTGAAGTGCATATTATTCTGTTTGAAACAGGAGCTTGGTTATTAGCGAATGCACCATTCGATATATGCGAGTATTTTGCAACGAATCCATTCTTCTATTTTAAACGCGCCCCCAAGCCCTCTTCCCGTCCGGACGGGCCCCGAGCGCGCCCGCTCGCGCCCCCCAATGGGCCTTCCCGTCCGGCAAACCTAGCTCAACCCCGACGCATAGGAGCTCTCGTGGGGCGCCGGACGAGAAGAAACGAGCGCGTGGCGTCCGCGGACCCGCCCCGTCAGTGAGACGGGCGCGTAGTCAAAGCGGCGCCCGGTCTTAGTCTTCTCCCGAGACGGCGCAGGGGGCGCAGCGAGCCGTCGCTTCGGCCAGTTGCGTCGCCCACGCGCCGGCCGCGCGGCTCCCGACGCGGGCGACGGTGTTAATGCGGGGGCGGCCTTTCGGACTGCCCGGGCGGGTATAAAATGCCGCTCTCGCGGCCCTACGCCTCTCCCTCCGCCGTCCTCTGCCTCTCGCCTCGCTGCTCTGCGCCCATGGATCCTCTCGCCGCCAACGGCTTCCCCCGCCGGTCTCTCCTCAACCACCAGGCGCGCGCCCATTTCGAAGCCTCGTACCCGTACCCGTCGGACATGCGCGTCGGGCACGGGTTCATCGTTGGGCTCGCCGGCGTGCCCATCCCCAACGCGCCGTCGGTGAGCGACGCCTCCTGGGGGCAGAAGGTGCGCGTCCACTTCTACGGGCACCTCACACCGGCGCAGCGCGCCGACTCCCGCTGGGACCCGGCGAACACGGCACGCTACGAGCGCGAGTTCAAGCGCCTCCACGATGAGCGCTGGAGCCGCCGGGACGGCCCCGGTCCGGCGTCGCCCGCCACCGAGCGCAACAAGTACAGGCGCAACGCGTTCTGGGCGCATGACGGCTTCTCCCTCAGCGCCGTCCTCGACCACATCACCGCCGGCAACTACCCCCACCTCCCCTGGCCGGCGCCCACCTTCTGGGCCCCAAGGCGAACGACGACGACTCCGACCTCCTTCTCTCGCGCTCGTCCACCTCCTCCGCTGGCGGCTCGTCGAGGCGCTCGTGCCCGTCTCTGCGCGTCCCCAAGATGGAGCCGGGGGCGTCCACGCCGCCTCACCTGTGTCCGCGCTCCGGCGGCATCCACATTGGCGGAGGCGGCGCCCAGTCTTCCCGTCGTCCCATGCGCCGCCCCTCCTCGTGCCCAAGCCGGAGCCGGCGATGCGTGTCCCCAAGCAGGAGTCGGGGCTGGAGCGCCCCCTCAGCCTCCTCGAACAGCTCCGGGCGCTCCAGGCGGCGTCGGCGACGGAGGACGGCCCGGAGGGCGTCCGGGCAGCGTACGAGGAGTCGTACAACACGCCGCCCGCACTGCCCCTCCCCGCGGCGCGCACGTGGTCTGTGCGAGACACATCGGCGATGACTGGCGCGCCGCTGATCGACCTCGACCCGCCGGCGGCCAACGACAACGGGGCGGGGCCGAGCCATTGGGCGGCGGAGGTGACGAGGACGACGACAACGAGGACTACTTCGGGAGCGACGACAGCTGCGACGGCGACTACGACGTGTTCAACAAGTGAACACGTCGTTTTAGTTTAATTTTAAGTTTTTAGTTTAAATTGCATTCAAATTTTGTAATATATCCTAAAAATTTGAATGAAATCTCCGTTTAAAATTTTTGGCCGACTTTTTTTTTGTTTGGGGGCTCCAATTGGGGCGCCGAGTGGGCATCCGCGCCCCCCGCCGGCGCCGTGCCGTCCGGACGAGCCACCAAAGGGCCGATCCGGGCGCTCATCCGGACGCCTATTGGGGGCTGCGACTGGAAATGCTCTAAGAAATTCAAAATCGAACTTTGGTTAACTGTATCACATGGAGGAAGGAGGAACACCATAGTCTATTCAGCCATTAACGGCGGTTGTAAAATGATTATTTGGATGCCAAAATAACCGGCCTAGTTAGCCAACTCAAATTTTTTTTTATAACTAAAGTATTGTAAAACCATAATATTTCGTTGCCCGGTAAAACAATACTTCAGTTTTAGAAAAAGGTGGGTCTGACCTCTTTCTCAAATAATTAAAAAAAACTAAAGTTTTAGAGAATATTTCAGTTTTAAAAGCATATTATTTACTTGATCCAAACACCTTAAAGTATTCAATACTTCGGTATTTTCAGAAACTGAAGTATTCTCTATACTTCAAATTTACTTTGATGCCAAACGGAGCCTATATCATCTTGGTTTATGCATCTCTGAAGCCCTTGAATCTATTGTTCAGAAAAACAAAAATATGATGGTCGATTCCAGTAAAAAGGGGAAGAAATAGACGGGCAGTGCATCAACTCAACCAAACAAGATGAACAGGAAGTCGTAAGAAGCTTTAAGAAATGGGAACGTGCAATATCCAAATCAAATCTCACAAGCCTTGTAACCCTAGAGAAATCGTTTGTGCATGGATGTTCCAGCTTGTTTCAAAAAGTTTCAGATCTCGTTGAAATCTTCAAATGAGTTGGTGAGTCGCCTCAACCTTGTGTAAAGGTTTGGTCTACGTCTTCAATTCGACCTTATAATGGAAATGAGAATCTCTCACCAGGAGTGTGGTGACCCACAAGAATAGGGGGTGTATCGTAGTACTTTCGATAAATAAGAGTGTCGAACCCAACGAGGAGTAGAAGGTGTTGACAAGCGGTTTTGATAAAAGAATAACTGTAAATACAGGAAAATATATTTGTAGGTTTTTTTGATATTGCAGATAAATAAACTGCGAGTAAGTAAAATGCAGTAATAATAATTGCAGCAAGTGGCCCAATCCTTTCTTCAGCAACGGACAAGCCGGTGAGTTTACTTATGATTAACAAACGTTCTCGAGGACACACGGGAGGTTTCTGTCAAGTGCTTTTGTTCCATGCAGCGGAATAATTTTGGTGTTTTGATACGTGATGTGTAGGTGAACCTATGCTAATGTACCGTCCCATCCAAGACTAATACATACTTGTGATTATACCCCTTGCAAGCATCCGCAACTACAAGAAAGTAATTAATAAATAAATCGAACCACAACTTTAAACTCCGGGATCCTATGCTTCCTCGTGTAATGATTTTCTAACGGGGTTTAGCTTTCTGTCACTCCGGCAACCCCACAATTAGTAGCCAAATACACGATGCATTCCTCGTGTAATGATTTCCTAAATGATGAAGTATCATGTAGTCAACGTTCAGGTGACACCACTTGGAGCACCACAACTTAAATATCAAACATTAATTATTATTCAACATTACTTCACTACTAACAACTTGACTTCTCCCATGTCCTCAAGAACAACACGAACTACTCACAACACGAACTACTCACAACACATCATATGGATCATGATCAGAGATGATATAATGGATGATAACAATCTGGTCATAAAGTGCAAACACCGATAAATCTCACAAGCATCAACTACTAACAAGTAACCCACACCGGGAGAGAGATCTAATGCAAAACAACGATAGATGCCCCTAATTGTTACAGCGGGATGAAGGTGAAGATCAGGGTGATGGTGCTGGTGGTGGTGATGATGATGATGATGCCAGGAATGATGACGGTGACGATGGCGGTGATTTTCCCTCGCCGGAGAGAAATTTCCCCGACAGATTTCTCCCTGCCAGAGAGCTTTTCTCTTTCTGGTGTTTTTCGTCCCGAGGCGGCGGCGGAATAATTCTTCGGGGATGGAATGAGGCTTAGGGTTCCCTAGGGGCCAGGCACACCAAAGATGACCCCAGAGGTGGGCCAGGATGGCCACACCCCTGGGTGGTGCGGCCATGGGGAGGGCACGCCAGCCCTATGTGTGGGCCCCTGGTGGCCCCCCTCTGGCTCCCCTTCTGGCTGAGTTCCTCCTCTGAACTTTTAGGAACCCCCGGATGTCCCCCTTCTTCTTCTGATCTTCTGAAATATGGTATCTCGATGGTGCCATTTCCATCAGATTTCTGGTCCGAGTGTTTATTCTCTAAAAATTATAAAACATGCAAAATAAGATAAAATAACATAAGAGATGCATCTTAACATGGAATATATCGATGAATAACAGAAAATTATGATATAAAATAGTTGATGCAAAATGGACGTATCAACTCCCCCAAGCTTAGACCTCGCTTGTCCCCAAGCGAAAGTGAACTCAGAAAACATGACCACATGATTATGGATTGAAGAGTCGACAAATAAAATACGGACAAAAAGCATCACATCTATCTATGCACCAATCATTATAGACAACAACTGATACGTGCATTTTATATCATCATTTATACCCTCCATATAGGCATTATTGGGATGTTTTATCAATATTATGTCATTGTTTTGCATGTTTTAGATGATTTTATGGGACTTTCCTACAAAGTCCCTATTTTTGGTATTTAATTTATGGGTGTCAGAAAACACCTGTTTTCATGTTTTTGATGTTTCAGGAGCTACAGGTATCCAAATTGCGAAAGGAAAGAAACCCTGTCAGTTTTTCTTCGGGAGAAAGGCCGTGGGCACAAGACACAAAGGAGGAGGGGCCAGGAGGCCCAAAAGGGGGTAGCCCACGCGGCCAGATTCCCTGGCCGCGTGTGGGGACCCCAAATGGGCCCACAGCACCTCCTCCCCGAGGTCTTTTTGCTAACGACTCCGTCTTCCCCGAAAACGAACACCCTAATTTTCCCGAGACGAGACGGAGCCGCCAGGGCGGCGAAACTCTCGAAACTCTCCGCGGGGGAGACAGATCCTGCTGCTCCGGAGCTCCGGAGAAGGGGGAAACCATCCCCATCTTCATCCCCATCTCCTCCTTGGCGTGGGAGGAGGCATCTCCATCACCATCCTCACCAGCACCTGCATCTCCACCATCACCATCACCGTGATCCACTCCGTTCCCCTCATAGTTTGATCATTGCTACACCCTAGATACGTGTTATTGTACTCCGTAGCATGTTTGGGATTGAGTATTTGTCATTATTTGGTGGTGGATCCATTGTTTCAGATTGTGTTGTACCACATATGTCACCATACATGATCATGTTTGCACGTTGTGAGTAGTTCCCGCATGTTCCTGAGGGCATATGATGAATTGGCAATGATTTGTTACATAAGATGAGTTGTTATTTGTTCTAGTATTTATCTTTTATGTGATTCTATGATGGTGTTGTACGAACGTCGACTGTACAACACTTCACCTACATGGGCTCATAGGAGAACACCGTAGTGTAGTGACGTGATGATGTCTTTAGGTGACAGGAACTTGAGACAGAGTCGTTGAATTGCATTATGAGGGTACTTGTATCGGGGACCTTAGAGCATAAGGCTATGGTGGGACATCATGTCTTAATAATTCTCGTGCTGTCATTTAATTGGCCACGTGATCCATCATAAGGGGTGATAGTTTATTTATTTATCTATTCCTATTTGTGGCTCCGTCCGAAGAAGATTAAAACTAGACAAGATATGCAAACATGTTATGCAATGAATCACTATGCCAGCTAAATCCGTGCAACCCTCGGGAACGTTTTCCACATATAAGACACAAACACACACTTGAGCGTGTCCTCTTGCGCATTAGAGGATTGGTCTTTGTCTCTCATTGATACCTACTACTTGCTGCAATTTACTTTCCGCATTTTACTTTACTTGCACTACACAATTAAAACACAAAAACACCTGTTGCTTTTATTATTCCTTTGCTATTCTACTTACCAGTTCCTTCTGCTCCTCGTGGGTTCGACAACCTTTCTAATTCGAAAAGTACTACAATTGATCTCCTGCACTTGGGAGCCATCAAGACACTTTTCTGGCGCCGTTGCCGGGGAGCGTAGCGCTATTGGTAAGAAGTTTGGTAAGGAAACTTGAAACCTGAATTTTACTTGCTGTTGCATCCTGTTATTATTATGGCTTTTATGAGAGATGCTTCGCTGAAACTTGCTTTATATGAGAGTGCTTATGCTATTAAACCTAAAGTTGTTGAAAAAGCACCTCATGATGATGGTTATATTATTCCCCTTGAATTTGTTAAAGCTCTTAGGAATGAGTATTTTGTAGGGGATAGAACAAAGGCTGCAAGTGATCACATACGGGCTATTGAGGATATATGTGGGCTAATTAGGCTCAAGGCTATTTCTGAGGAGGAGGTAAAATGCAAGTTATTGTACCAGTCCTTAACTGGTGATGGTCGAAAATGGTATATGTCCCTCGATGAAGAAATTACACATAATTGGGATCCTTTTATGAAGGTTTTCTTTCTTAAATATTTTACTCCTAAAGAGGCTTATGAGAACCGTTGCTTTATATTTAATTTTTGGCCACACCTTGGAGAGAGTATTACTCAAGCTTGGGGGAGGCTTAAGGACCTCCTTCGTAAGAATCCTTGTCATGATCTCACAAATAAACTTATATTGATAAACTTTTATGTGAGACTAAAGCAATATTTGGATGATTCATCTGGTGGAAGCTTTACAAATAATACTGCAGAAGAAGCTAGGAATTTATTGGAAATTATTTCGAAGAACTCTGAATATTGGGACCTAGACAAAGGTAATGAAGCTCATTTTGATTATGGATATTCATGTGTAGAAAGTTTCTCTAGTTCTATTTTGTTCAAGAATGTTATTAAAGATTTTGGTGTTGATCCATATGTTGCAATTGAAATAGCTAAGAAATTTGCTGAGCACATTCGAATTCCTAAAAGTGGCTTTGATTATTATGTTGAACCTGTTAAATCTTCTATTGTTGTCCCTAAATTTATTAAAGAAACACCAGTGTCATCTGTAGTAATAGAAGAATATATTGAACCACCTCCCTATCCTGAAAAGGTTAAAGAGAATTTGCTTATTGTTGTTGCTGACAAAAGTAGAAAGAGATGTGCTCAACCTAAAGAACAGGTGGAAGTCAAGAACCAAGTCTCTATTATTAAGCAATTAAATGAAGAAGATCCTGTTGATCTTTATTTATGTGAAGATGCTACCAAAGTTATTAAAGGGAATTCATCCAAAGTTGGTAAGCCAATTATATCATGCTCTATTGGGACTTCTTGTTATCATGGTTTATGTGATATTGGAGCAAGCATTAGTGTCATTCCATATTCTCTCTATCAAGAAATTAAGCCTGATATTGATCCTATCACCATGGAAGAAACAGGTATGACCATTCAGCTTGCTAATAAAGATTATATTAGTCCCTTTGGAATTGTTAGAGATGTTGAAGTATTGGTAGGGAAAATAAAATATCCTACTGATTTTATTGTGCTTGGTTGTCCACAAGATTCTTTCTATCCTATTATATTTGGTAGATCTTTCTTACATACTGTTGGTGCTGAAATTGATTTGCCTAGAGAAAGGTTGTTTATTGAATGTGCTGGAGAGAAACTTGAATTTAATTTTTCTAAATTTGCTGATAAACCTGCTAAGAAAGAACCAAAATATAAAGATATAATTGAAACTCTTGCTCATATAGTTGTAGCTTCATCAGACGTGGTGGAACGTTATATGCTTAATCAGGAAGAGCCATTTAATGATGCAGAAAAAGAAGCTTTAGAACAGATATTATGGCAGCAACCTCCACAATTACAATTGCATATCCCACCTGATAATCTAGGAGTACTCCCACCTCCTAAAGGAGATCCTAGTTTTGAATTAAAGTCTTTGCCTGAAAATAGGAAATAAGCATACTTGGATAAGAAAAATATATATCATGTTATTATTAGTGCTAACCTTTCAGCTGAGAAAGAAGAGAAATTACTTGATGTGCTTAAATCCCACCGTAAGGCTATTGGTTATTCTCTTGATGATCTTAAGGGCATAAGTCCAGCTCTATGTATGCATAAAATTAATTTGGAAGAAGATGCTAAACCTGTTGTTGATTTCCAACACCGTCTACATCCAAAAATGAAGGAAGTGGTAAGAAAAGAGGTAATTCGACTCATAGAGGCTGGTATTATTTATCTTATAGCTGATAGTAAATGGGTTAGTCCTGTTCATTGTGTTCCTAAGAAAGGTGGAATTACTGTGGTTCCTAATAAAGATGATGAACTTGTTGCTCAACGTACTGTTGTTGGTTATAGAATGTGCATTGATTATAGAAAATTAAATAAAGCAACTTGTAAGGACCATTATCCATTGCCCTTTATTGATCAAATGCTAGCGAGATTATCTAAACATTCTCACTTTTGTTATTTAGATGGGTATTCAGGCTTCTCTCAAATTCCAGTTCATAGTGATGATCAGGAAAAGACCACTTTTACTTGCCCATATGGTACATTTGCTTATAGGATAATGCCTTTTGGTTTATGTAATGCGCCTGCTACTTTTCAGAGATGCATTAATGCTATATTTGCTGATTATATTGAAAAGATAGTGGAAGTCTTTATGGATGACTTTTCGGTGTATGGTACTTCTTTCGATAATTGCTTGTTCAACCTTAAATAAGTTTTGCAGCGTTGTGAAGACCAACACCTTGTTCTTAATTGGGAGAAGTGTCACTTTATGGTAACAGAGGGAATTGTTCTTGGGCATCGTATTTCTGGAAGAGGAATAGAAGTTGACCCAGCAAAAATTGAAGCTATTGAGAAATTACCATATCCAAGAGACATCAAAGGTATAAGAAGTTTTCTCGATCATGCAGGTTTTTATCGTAGGTTCATTAAAGATTTCTCTAAAATATCAAAGCCTCTAACCAAACTTTTGCAAAAGGATGTTCCGTTTTCTTTTAATGATGATTGCATAGAATCCTTTAATGTTTTAAAGAAAGCCTTAATAACTGCACCTATTATTCAACCTCCTGATTGGAACTTGCCCTTTGAAATTATGTGTGATGCTAGTGATTATGCAGTTGGAGTTGTTTTAGGCCAAAGGGTTGATAAGAAATTGAATGTTATTTACTATGCTAGTAAAACACTAGATGGTTCAAAAAGAAATTATGCTACAACTGAAAAAGAATTTTTAGCGGTAATATTTGCATGTGATAAATTTAGATCTTACATAATTGATTCAAAAGTCACTGTGCACTATGATCATTCTGCTATTAAATATTTGATGAATAAGAAAGATGCTAAGCCTAGGCTAATAAGATGGGTACTTTTGTTGCAAGAATTTGATTTACACATAGTAGATAGGAAAGGAGAAGATAATACCGTAGCTGATCATCTTTCTAGAATGGAAAATATACCTGATGATCCTATTCCTATTAATGATAGTTTTGCTAATGAACAACTTGCCCTTGTTAGTGTTTCTAGTGCTAAAGTTGCATCTCCTTGGTTTGCTAATTATGCAAATTTTATTGTTGGGAAAGTTATGCCACCACAATTTACTTACCAGCAAAGAAAAAATTCTTTTATGACCTTAGACATTATTTTTGGGATGATCCATTCTTGTATAAGAAAAGTGTTGATGGCATTATTAGACGTTGTGTACCTGAGCATGAACAGCAGGCTATTATAAGAGATTGTCATGACAGTCCCTATGGAGGACATCATGCAGGAGATCGTACTGCAGCAAAGGTATTACAATGTGGTTTTTATTGGCCTACTCTATTCAAGGATTGTGCTGAATATATTAAAACTTGTGATAAATGTCAAAGAGTAGGAAACATTGGTAGAAGGAATGAAATGCCTATGAACTATACATTACCACTTGAACCATTTGATGTGTGGGGTTTTGACTTTATGGGACCATTTCCTGCATCTAGTACAAAACATACTCACATTTTGGTTGCTGTTGATTATGTTACAAAATGGGTAGAAGCATGTAACACCCGGGGGTTTTCCCCCAAATAGAAATTGTTTGTTTGTTTTCTTTTTCGCACATGGCATCATGCATCATGTAACCTTGTATATTTTTCTAAAATGCTCAAAATAATATTTGGTGCAATTCTATTTTTGGTTCTCAAATAATAAATCCAACTCTCCTTTTCTATTTTCATATAAAACCCAACTTTAATTTTGATGAATTTGTTTTGCAAACTATTTCAAACTCTAAATAGTATTTCTAAATTATATTATGTAAAGTCTTTACCCCTTTTATTCTCCATCCTCTAATTATTTTCTCCCTTATCTCCCATCATGTTTCTCTATTTTCCTCTCTTTATCTTGTCCTATCTCTTTTATTTCTAAATAAACGAGAACACTCGCTGTAACTGTGTAAGGACTCGAGGAGCAATTTTGGCCCATATCACTCCCGAAGCCCATGCCCTCCTAGTCATCTCCCACCTGTACGTCACCATTCTTGTACGAACCACCACATCACCGCATGATCCTCATCTCCTCCATCCGATGCCCTGCCGTACAGCTTTGGCCCCTCCATACAAAGCACCACCACACCCTCCTGCATCCCTAGCTCGCCCTGGACCCTCGCCCCATCCTCTGCAGCGCCGCCCTTTGTTCTTGTCCACAAGAAAAACGAGGAGAGAAGCTACTGCCTCCCCGTCGCCCCGCTGTCACCAACCTCCTCGACCAAGGTCCAGACTCCCCGGAGCTTCGCCATGAAGTCCTCTACCTCATCGTGCAAGGAATCTGGTCGGTTCACTTCCGTTCGTCGTCGGCATCGTCTTCTACCTTTCCGGCCAAACTCCTTCTCCGTCGGAATTCGTTGCCTCCGGTCGTCCTCAAGCTGGAACGACTTCTACATAACCCTCAAGGTGATCTTCTCGTCCGATTCTGGTCATCTCCCATATCGATTTCTGGCTGTAGTCGACGTGAGCTTCTGATTCGTGTTCGGGCCGCCATGTACGCTGTAGCAGAGAAGCTCCAACACGGGGGTTATGCCCTCTGTTATTCATATGTGCATAGCTCCATCATGGGATAGTCGTCCCACACACTCCAGCACCCTGCCGTATCACGTGCCGCTCCGTTCTGGTCACCCCATGTCGCGATCGTCCGCCACCGTCGTCTGCCGCTGCTGCTCTATGCACTGAAGAAATTCAGTTTCGTCAGTAAACACGGTAGCTTTCCTACTTAAAAAACCTGATCGATCACAGTACAGCAACAACAACCTAGCCTATTGGTTCTCTGTCCGATCCGCTCCCGTGAGACCTGAGTTCGAATCCCATCGGAGGTTTTCTTTGTCGTTTTAATTTTTTCACCTGCAAGTGTTCAACTTCAGTTAACGCTGTTGTAGCACGCCAGCTGCAACCTGCACATGTGGTGTTCAGTTTCGTCAGTTAACTATTGCAGCCCGCACTTAACCTCCAAACACATCCGCATCCTGTCATGCGCGCGCATGTAGTGCAGTGGTTCCGTTCCCAGTATGTCCGAGAGATCCCGGGCTCGAATCCCCTCCTAGGCAATTTTCTCGTATATTATTTTGTTACTGCTCTTTCCTAGACCTGAAAGTTTGAGCATGTAAAATCTTTCAGTTTCAGTTCCAATCAAGAAGCGATGCCTGCTCCATTGGTTCATAGCTTGTTCTAGTTTCAGGAGAACCCTAGTTCAATTCGCAGCAGTGCCTATTAAAATCCCATGTTTTCCCATCTTTTGTTTTATTCTTTTGCAAAATCTTTAAATCCATATCTTCTAATTGGTAGCTCCAAATTAAATATGTTATATATGAAAATTGTTGAGAAAAGTCTGTAGATTAATAACATGCCATCCATGCTCATGTTTGCATCTTTCATTTTGCATTTTAGTAGTGTTATGTATGTGCACCTAAATTATAAACATGGAATATGTTTGGGTATCTAATTTAATTTGTGCCCTATTCCATTTAATCTTGTGTAGCTCACCTATGAATGGTTTTCCATGCTAATCAACATTTAATATGATGGTTAGATAAACAACTTAAACCATAATTATTTGTCCGGACTCCGGTTCTGATTAAATTGTCTAAATTGCATTTTGCGTTGCATCTCGCATGTCATGCATATAAAATAGGATCATGCTGGATCTTTTGCCGTAGTAGTAATTGTTGCATCCGGTGTTTGTTCTAGTTCGTTGCTTCTTCGCGGATAGGACGTTGAGATGATGTGAGCAACGACAAGTTTTGCTACCTCTCCAAACTGGATTCCAGGCAAGTATACTCACTTGCTACCTATGTTGCCTTTCCTCACTTGTTACCGATTCTTTCCGTTGTCTTTATGCTAGCCTTATGATTCGATGCTTGTGTCTCGATCCTATCATATGTTTTACCTTGCAGCCATGATATAGCCTTCCTTCCACTTCCTATTAACTGTTGTTTGTTTACCTTGTTGGCCCTCGTGTCGTAGTTGCATGCTTAGCGTTGTTTGCGCTCTAGTCCTGTTGTCCTTTGTCCTATCACCTGTTTAGTCGATAGTTGGGTTTCAATTCAATCAACAACATGTTAATGTTTTGGGTAATAATAATTTGATGATAAGGCACCGGCAGGAGGCCCGGCGTGGTTTTGAGGCCTGCTAGTGTCGACCTTAATTAGGAAAAGGGTCTTGTCCTCCGATCCATGATGAGCGCACTAACCGCATGTGGGAAGCGAGTATGGGCGCCCCCCGCAACTTTGATTCGATTCGCATCTCGTCCAAATCGCCACACCTAGTTCGGGCTTTCCATTTGATGCACGCATATGCAGGTGCGAACCCTTGGCGCCAGGGTGGAACTTTTGTAGTCGGCATTTAGGGCGGCGTGGTCTTCCAGTGCTATGAGGGTCCTCCTTTTCTTCGTGGGGGCTCGATTAGCCGCGCACGCACAGCACGTGGTTCTTTGGGCTTGATGCGAAGAAGAGTTGGGTTGTGTTGAGTGGCCTGCTTGGTGGGTTTGCTCCCCGCCTGGCGGGTCATTCTTACGTGTACGGCCAAATTGGTGCATCCCTGCAGGGTTAAATCTTCTCGAGAAGCCGTGTTGTCCGCGGTTATGGATGACTTGGTGAAAGTGCTGGCTAACAAGTACTCAGACAACTTACACTTAACGATGATAACTTGACTAGTAATATAGATTACCTCCACCATAAAAATGAATGGCACCTTAATCAACAGTGTGAGTTTCCTTGGGTTGCTTCCTTAGTAGGGGGTAACACTGGATGGGTATTGTTTGGTGAGTAGTTATAGTGGGTTTTGTCGCGCTATCTTATCCCCTTCTTTTAGCCGGATGTTGTAGCGCGTCTCTGTAGTTAGTTAGTGCAGCCCGCTGCCGCTTCTTTGCAATAATCCCTTCCTTCCGTTCTACCCAAAGTATATGTATCTTGTGATGATTGGTTACGCTGGTATCTTGTGAGTATGGTTTATCCACTTGCCAGTACTTAATAGTACTGACCCACGAATCCATTTCGTGGCTGCATATTCCACATTGCAGTCAACAGGTTTGAAGTCTGACGACGTTAGCTTGGGAATCCCGCCGGCTTGGCCTGGGCAGGGATTGGACGCCATCGGTTATCTTCAGGACTCTTAGTCCAATTTGTATCTTGTCCGTAGTCGGACACTATGTTGTTTCTTCCGCTGTCATTTGGATCTTTGTATTGTATCAGTTGTATCCTTGACTCGTTTGAGTCGTCTTGTATATACCTCCTATGTTGTTGTTGTGGATTATTCGTGAACTGTTGTAATGTTATCACAAGTGGCAACCTGAAATCGGTTATTATGCGGATTTGGGTGGAAATGCCGAAATCTGCATAGTGCCCGATCCCGGGGCGTCACAAAGCAATTCCTACTAAGAGTGCAGACCATGCCACAGCCATGCAAATGCTTAAAGAAATTATTTTCCCTAGATTTGGTGTTCCTAGATTTTTAATTACTGATGGTGGATCTCATTTTATGCATGGTGTTCTTAGAAAAACATTGGCAAAATATAATGTTAATCATAGAATTGCATCACCCTATCATCCTCAATCTAGTGGACAAGTTGAATTAAGTAATAGGGAAATTAAACTTATTTTAGAGAAAACAGTAAACAAAGCTAGATCTGATTGGCCACATAAAATTAATGATGCATTGTGGGCTTATAGAACTGCTTATAAAAATCCTATGGGTATGTCTCCTTATAAAATGGTTTATGGAAAAGCATGTCATTTACCCGTTGAATTAGAACATAAAGCTAGATGTGCTATTAAGAAATTAAATTTTGATTTAAAAACAACGAGGGAGAAGAGATTGCTTGACCTAAATCTATTAGATGAATGGAGGAATGAAGCATATGAAAGTGCAAAATTGTTTAAAGAGAAAGTTAAAATTTGGCATGAAAAGAAAATTAAAAGAAAGGAATTTAAAGTAGGTGATCAAGTCCTATTGTACAACTCTCGTTTTAAGTTTTCTGTAGGGAAATTAGCTTCAAAATGGCAGGGTCCATTGGTAGTACAGGAGGTATACCGTTCGGAGGCCATCCGTCTTCACGGTGATATGAAAGGTAAACCTCATGTGGTCAATGGACAACGCCTCAAACATTATATTGCAGGAAAGAGCTTCATAGGAACCATCGAGGAGATAAAGTTAATGACACCGGAGGAGGTAATTGTAAGGGATCCTGCAGTTTAAGAAACCCAAATTCAATAATTTACAATTATTGTGTTTGGAAGTTTTTCGGAATTGCGTGAAAAGTTATGGAACTCATTTTTTATGGAAATTAACGTGTGGGACAAGAAAATTGGAAGGAATTGGATCTCGAGGGGGAAAAGAGGACCGCACACGCGGCCAGATTCCTTGGCCGCGTGGAGGTACCCCTTTTCCACCTCGGAGTCCCGTTCCGTCTCGTTTTCGACTCCGACACTTCGTCTTACCCTAAAACCCGTCAATATATACCCCCTTTTGTCGATCTAATCCCGCACCGAGAGTTCTCGCGCGATCTTTGTTTCTGATGTTTCTGTCTGCCAGGGTTTAGCCATGTCAAGCTCCGGATCCAACCTAGGGGGGGAAGATCCACCCAAGGGAGGCATTGTGAACCATTACCTCAACTCCGTGATGACCCACATGAAAACCCCGACCTTGAAGGATGGTGTGTTGCTCATGGAGGAGGTGAAGGCTCCCAAGACCGAAGGCACGCTGGAGGAGAGGCTGGAGGCTTTGGAACAAATAGTTTTCAGGTATAACTCTATTGTTGAACGCAGCCTTGATGCCCACCACTTCATGAATCTGGAGCTGGAGAAGACGATAGAGGAGTACGAGGAGAGGATCAAGGACCTCGGGACTAGGTATCTGTGTGTCATATCAGAGATGGATAGGTACCAAGCTCTGATGTGGGACATGGAGAACCAGAACTGTGAGTATGAAGAACGTTTCAAGAAGATTGCAGAAGCTGCCACTCTCAGGTACAATGATCCACCCATGTCCTTGCATACTGGAAGGACTTTTCCATGGAAGCAGGAAGAGTGGAAGGAAGATTACGACAACAAGAAGAAAGAGTGGTGGTCTGAGTACGAGAAGAAGGGAGAATGAAGAAATTACCGCAACCATCTAAGCTTGGGGGAGTTTCACCTATCCCCCGTCTTTTATCAGCTTTATCATGTCTATCTAGTTTTGGTGTGTCTTGCTTTTATTATCTAGTATCGTTTTCGTTTAGGCTTGAGTGAGCTCATTGAGCATTATCATGCATCCCCGTCTTATGGTTTATCAATGAATAATAAAGTATGGTGTCATCCATGATTCCCTTGTTTTGGGGATTTATGGGTAACACTCATGCAAATGAGCATGGCATATTTAGAGGTTTCAATCACATCTTGCCTTGAAATTAATTAACTTGAGTGTGTTGGACAATTGTAGAATTATCTCAATATGACATAAATCCACTATCTATCTATTAGCTTAATGGCTATTCCGAGCATGTTCACCATGTTATAGTTTCATTTATGCTCTAAATTAAGATGCTTATGTTATTAATTGGCATGGGCTGAATTTGGGATAAGACTCTCACGAACTTTTGAATGCACACATTTATTTCTATTGCACTTAACAAACATGACCCATTAATGGGAGCTAAAAGTTTTGTGCTTGACAAGGATTTTGGTTGGGAGTTGGCTAACACGTGCATCACGTGAAAAGCTATCAACATTGCACAAAGAAATTTTATATTTAGTTGATGTCATGTGCTTTTGTTTTTGGACTCCTGCCATGCCGAAATGAAATGGAGGAATAGTAAGTTTTGATGAGTAAGTATATATGACTAGAGAAATTGCATTGGGCCGCTAACCCAAGCCATGCTTGATTATGGTGGAAATTTACTTACAGCTAGAGTGGACTCTACAAACACATCCTACAATAAAATAAGAAGCTATGTGTCGTGGGATAATCACGGCAGATGTTACCTGGGGTAACTGATCTTGGGGCAAGTCGACACAGGTATTTGGGAGAGGGTTTAGCTCGAAGGAAGACATGGCAAAAAAGCGATCTAAGAACCGGAAAGCAACTCGCCGGATCTCGAATATGAACTATACTGGATACTCAATAATTGGTGATACAACTATGACTTAAAAAACCTCTGGCGAGCTAAACCTAGGGGCCGGTTTATAAAGCACCGTCCCCCCCCTGGCTTAGCCTCCAAGGTACATGTTGAGTCCTACTCGAACTTCTACTTGCAAACCCTAACTTTCCTTACCGTAACCCACAATCCGGGTTGCGAGGCCTACGAACCTTGGGCCTTCCAGAAGTTTCCTTTATCCTTAGCCGGATCTTATCCAATTGTCGTTTGGTCCGGGTTACACCTTGGAGTTGGTCTACCGGGTTACTATCCCCCCATCAGTAGTCCCCAGAATAGCTTGGGCTTCCGAGATTCATTCTTCGAAGCGCTGGCTATTCCCTGCAGAAATATCAAACGCACAAGCACATGGAGGCCGAGTCACAACACTTTGACGAATGGCTGGGGCCAACTTCATGGGGTCCAGGCAGTAACCCGGCTCTCCTTCAAAGGCTTTCCCCAATTTTCCAAGTATGGGTCTTAATAGAAAACTCCATGATTTCACACTTTTCTCGATAATTAACTATGATACCAAAGAGGAAATCTCCCTTTCCTTTTCATCCGAACTTCTCCCTTCATGCTTTAAAGTACGTCCCACAAATTTCAAAATGGGTAGTCGTTACTCCGTATTTCCCGGGTTCCGCCCGTTGAGCTAGGCTGTACCACCCAAACCATTATAAATACACCCTTGAGCGCAACCCTAACTCCAACGGCCTATTTCCCCCATTCCTCTTCCTTCCTCCTTTCGAGTTCGAACTCTCAGCGCACCACCACGGAAGCCCCGCGCGTATCACCGGAGCCCATTCGCCACCGTTTGCGCTCCGCCACCGCGCGATTCGCTCCGCCGCCCAGATCCGCCGCCAAACCTCCAGTTTGCCCGCCGGAAACCGCGAAAGGGCACCAAACTTGCGCCATCTGCCTCCGAAAAGTTGCGCTTCAATCCCCCTCGGTAAGTCCTTCACATCCTCTAACTCATCCTCGCAATTTCTCAATTTTCCCTTAAGTTAGATCTAAATCGAGCCGCCCGCGATTTCTCGGATCGTGCCGAATTAAATTACTAGGGTCCACTTTAGCTCATTCAAATAGACAAGGTACATAGTCTAATTCACTCTCCTACCACTTGTAATTATTAAACTGGCCATAATTTTAGAAATGGAATTCCCAATCTAAGCTCGGGTCACCTAAATTTTCCGCCTTTGCTCATATTATCCGGAAAATCTTTCCTTTCCGGCTTAATTGCCCACAATAGATGTGCGGGCGACTGCTTACTCTCCTCGAACACTTATCCATGCATAAAATCCTACAAGTTTTGCAATAACGTGCGACACCCGGAAAATTCGTACCTTGCTTTAGCAAAGTAATACCCGGATCATGTCTAACTTCTGGGTTACCTTGACACCGCTTGCCAGCGCTCAGTCAACTGACCGTTTCCGTGTTTTATTGCTCACATCCTTTCTGTTGACGCTTTTTCAGGTCAAACCTATGGCGCCCAAGAGGCAAGGAAAGCAGCAGGTTAAAGCCAAGACCACGAACTCTATATCTGCCAACTGGGCGCGATCTTCGGTCACCAAGGCCAAATTAGAAGAATTGGTCGAGCTAGGGGTTCTCCCCCCTCAAGAAATTATCCACTGGAGGGTGCCGGGTAACGAAACTCGGCCCACTCCGGCAGAAAACGAGGTAATATGCTTTGTTGAACATGTGACCCGGGGCTTCCGGCCTCCGGGTCACCCTTTCTTTTGCGACGTTTTAAGCCATTATGGCCTTCGCATCTTCGACATAGGACCCAACTCCGTTTTAAACATCACTCATTTTATCGTTCTTTCCGAGTCTTACTTGTGCACTCCGCCAAGTCTGGCCCTCTTCGTCGAACTCTTCCAGTGCAAACCGTGCCGCGAAAGCGGCGACGGTGCACTTCTTACTTGCGGCGGGGTTTCCATCCAACGCCGCAAGAACTCCTTAATGCCTCCTCTCACCCTCAATTCCCACGTAAAGCACTGGCAGCTCTCATACTTTTACTGCCAGGACACCTCCCCACCCGGCGAAAAGAAGTTGCCGGGTTACTCGGAGGGTCAACTTGATATTTCCGAAGCCTTCAATGGGTTTGCCCCTGACCCGGAAAGAGAAGAAATCCTACCTCTATTAGCCAGAATCTCCATCCTTTCTGCCCAAGGCCTCATCGGGCTTAACCTGGTGAAGACTTGGGTCGATTTCCGCATCCAACCCAACTCCATTCGCACAAAACTGATGTGCGAATATTCGGGGCAAACCACAGATCCGATCCGATACTCCACCAGCAATTTCGCTCCTAGTGATGCCAACAAAACAATCAAGGGCTTTCTGACGGAAAAGCTCGAGGTGATCCGGAACATATCCGGATTAGAACCTTTCACCCTCGAGAACCCGGCCCCCGCGGTAAGGACCTAATTCTAACAAGTTTTAATTTTATTCGTTCCTCTTGATACAATTGTTAATCCTTGCTCTGGCGTCTCCACCTCAGGCCGACAGTGACTTCTGGAAGGCAGGTACTCCTCCTAACTCCGGAGACCCGGAAGAAGAAGGGGATGCCGTTAACTCAGACGAAGGCACATACTTAGTCCCCTTGAATACGTCATGCCCTACTTCTTATTTCCACACTATAATCTTGATTACTTTCAGAACAAGAAGACCAAGACGAGGAGGAAGAAACGGACGGGAAGGTGGAGTCTGCTAGTGATGAAGATGAACCGGAGCCAGCAATTAAAGCCGGATCCAAAAGAAAACCCCAAGGAATCGTTTTCCAGGTTTCATTTCATTTCCTTGTGCTTAATTTTGCGTTTCCATGATATCATTCACGAGCTAATCCTGTCATCATCCCTTGGGTCCTAACCAAAGGAGCCACCTGCGCCCAAACGTAGAGTGACCCGGAACAATCCGGGTAACGAGACCCTTAACCCGGGTACCTCATCGCCTCCAGTTCGACATACTGGTATTCACCATACACAAGAATTTTTCCCAAACATTCCCTCACAAAGTAGTCTGACACTTTGCTTGGTATTTTTCAGTATCTTCCGGGTCTAGCAGCGGCTTTCCCTCGGACTTCCCGGTGAACCTCGGGTAAAGTCCTTTTCCTGATGCTATACCAAACTTTTATCGCCTTTTTCATAATCATGGATTAACCGTACCTTCGCACTTTCTACAGAGCCACAGCCGTTGTTAGTGACCAAGAAGACACGGAGGTTGAGGACCGGGTTGAAAATAATCCGACTGACGGTGCTTTCACCACAGCTGGCGATGAGCGAGCGTCGCCAACAGAACTGGCTAGGCAAGACACCGGGTATCCAATAGCCTCGCACGCGAGCGAGAAGGAAAAGGGGGCAGCCTCGAACGCGGGAGGGGGACCAGACTCCGACATTCGGATGACCCGGGTGCCGCCTCCTGTTACAAGAAAAACTCCTTTTCCAACTTCCCAGGCACCCGAGCCCTCTAACTCGGGTAACGCTGATTTTAACCAGCTGATGAGCGCTCTCCTCGCCATGAAGGCTTCAGAGGGAAACATCCTAGAGCGTATGGCCGCAGCACATCAGGTAACTTTATTTGGTATTTCTTACTATACACCCAGTCCCCAAGTTCCGAGCGTAACTTGCTGTAATTACGCTCGGTACTTCATATAATACTCGGCTTGTCATGATATCCGTCTTATATTTTCATTCATTCTTCGCAGGCGGAGATTACTCGGTCAGATGAGGTGCTACTCAAGACCGAGCAGCTCCTGCTTGCTGAAGTGAAGCGCCGAGAAACCCTTGAGGCGGAGATGAAGACTTTGAAAAAGAACGTCTCCAAATACAAAAAGAAGTACAATGATGCCCAAACTACGCTGAAGAACTTGTCGAACCAGGTCGCGGACACTTATCGCATTTTGCTAAGTAAGTTTTTGTTTCCGACTAACTTGCATACTTCTACCTTATTGCTACGATAGTCGATTTTATTGATATAATTTCTTGTGTACCAATTGCAGGTGCTAACCTTGCTGCTCCAGAAGATAATGCCATTGCTCAGTCTAAAACGTTAAAGACTGTTCTCCGTACGTTTTTTGCCGGCACAAAGCTTTTACTGGACGCCGTGAAATGGCCTTCCGAGGTATATCCAGGCGAAGAGAACCTTATGCAAGCCCTTTCAACCGTGCCTGGATGGATTGAAATATGGAAGCGTTCGTCGTGCCGAATCGGCATGACCCGGGCCTTCACTCTGGCGAAAGCTTATTTTCCTAAGCTTGACCCGGCAAAGGTAACATCCGGGTTTCCAGAATTCAAGGCTGACGGGACCAAGTTTACACCCAAGGACTTCAAGGTTATACAATCCGACGTACGCCACCCGGCTACTGCCTTGGCCGATAAGATAGACCTGGACACAATCATGAGCGCGTACGATTCTGACGGCAAGACTATTCTAGCGGAGGCACCCCCTCCCTTTGACATGCTGGAAAGATGGGCGACCGACCTGGCCAGGAGGAAAGAGGAAGCTGCGAAGAGAGAAGCCGAGTTAGGCTTAAGGCCGTCTTCCTCTACACCAGCTGTTCCTCCACCTGTCCGTCCTGATACAAAGAGTCCGGGTAAAGCTGCTGGAAAGGCCAAGGAGCAGGTCCAGGACGCAGACCCGGAAGACCATTCCCAGGATGCTGAGTAGGATAATGTCTAGTATTTCGTGCTTTCAAAACTGATATGATTTTGGCAGTGCGCCTGTGCACCATGGATACTGATACTGTGATTTTGTGCTTGATAACTTTGTGCCTTTCCCGGCTTTTGATAACCTCGATCCTTGTTTTAAGCTTATTCTCGATACTTGATTGTTTATTTTCGATTCCCCTTTCGAGACTCGGTTGACCGAGTATCGTGGGTTTTGATAAGAGGGCTTTTCTTTAAGTCCCCAAGTTCCGGTAGCCAAGGTTTTTGAGCTTTAGTAACTAAACAGTTTGCTTCTGTTTCGAAGTCCCCAGTCCCCATGACCCAAAGTACGAGCCAAGGGGGCGTGGCCTTTCTCAGATGGCAAACCGCTCTTTACCAAGCTGACAACCAATAGCCATTCACGTAAATACTGAAGTCATGCTTAATACTTGTTGAGTTTCCGGCTATTTTAGCCTTGTACTCTGCATGGACTTGTGGTTTAGATGACCCTTTTGATTATCTTGTACTGTAAGCCGGCTTTCGCGTGGATACCATGTTGTTGCATCTATACGAAAAACAGGGTCAAGCAGGTCCCATTGGGCTGCATAGTTTGATTGTAATCGTAAGTGAACAGATCATGCCACTTTGTTGCGAGTCACATCGAGCTTAAGTAAGAATAACCAAGAAATTTGGCTCCTTCGTCCGGTTATAAGATTGCAGCCGTACTCGTCTTGCGAGTAATCGGCCCTCATAACTCATAGGCATCAAGGCCGGGTCTCCGGGTTTGTGACTACTATTTAAGCAGCTCAATTCCCAAAGACCTATGTACGTGCAACGTATTTTGATGATACTGATGTATTGATGATAACAAACATTAACTTACTTGCAACTGAAGCAAAGACCATGATAAGACTTGAAAACCATCTCTTTTATTGATATGAAAAGTTTGAGTCAGCAGGCCGCCTCATTAAAAACCTTCCAGTCCCCTTAGGTACCCTGGGTAGGAAAAGAGCGCGTATGAAACCTGCTGTCCGTTACACTGCTTTAGTTATTCCTGAGAATCGGCCTCGCGTTGGCATGGCCGATGCACATTCTCCATTCGCTAGTTCCTTTCATGATGAGTACTGAGTTTGTTAGCCAATCCGGGTATGTCGTCCTTGTGGCACGATCAGCCATAGATGGCGGTATGGCTTCCTCTTCCCTGTCAGTCAGCTTGGAAGGATCGCTCCTGATGAAGCCCACCATCTTAGGATCTTGTTCTGTCCTAGTTCTTGCTTTATTCCCTTCAGAAGTCGGCCTTTTTGACATTGTCCTTTCCTCTAGGTCCACCTGCGATCGGTAGTGCTTGAGCTCTTCTTTCCTGCAGGCTTGCTCAGCCATTGCCGCATCTCCTTCATCACATTCGGCCGCTATGTCTCGATTCCCGTGTATGGTAATGGTCTTCTTAGGACCCGGGATTTTCAGCTGTAGATACACATAACACGGTCTCGCCATGAACTTAGCATAAGCCGGCCTTCCAAACAATGCATGATAGGGACTGCGCAACTTAACCACCTCAAAAGTAAGCCACTCGACTCGATAATTGTCCTTTGACTCCCCAAAAGCTACTTCCAACGCCACTTTTCCTTCGGGGCACGCCGAATGACCCGGCACTATCCCGTGAAAAACTGTTGTACTCTTTTGCAACTGAGATTCCTTTAGGCCCATGCGCAGAAAAGTTTCCCAGTATAGGATATTGATACTACTTCCTCCATCCATCAAGACTTTTTTCAGCTCGTACCCATTGACCTGTGGTGCCACTACCAATGCTAAAACTCCCGGGTGATCAACTATGTCCGGGTGATCCCTTCTGCTCCAAGTTACCTCCTGTTCTGACCACCTCAAATATCTTGGAACGGCGGAAGAGACTGAATTGACCGCCTGTTTCAATATCTTTTTATCCTTGTTAGAGCCTCCAGTAGTGTGCACGTGATATTGACCCAACTGTTTGGGGTTAGCTTGAAAACCTCCTGCTCCCCCTTGATTATTGCCTGGATTCCCTGCTGCCGGGTTACCGGCTGGGGGTGGACCGTTGCCCAAATTTCCACCTGGACCCGGGCCTCCTCCCCGACCCGCTCCTCGCATGGCTCTATTTACTTCCTCATTCTTCCATCTCTGTAAGTCGGCGCATTGCTCCAAGGAGTGATTAGCCGGCTTGCCGTTCCTGCTATGCTTCGGGCATGCCATCCTAAATATGTCCCAACTGTTACTTGGTCTTGGAGGTCCTTGGTAATGTCCCCCACTGTGATTTCCAGTATTAAAATTCCCTTCAGATCTGGGTCTTGAAGACCCGGCCTCCGTGTTAGCTACAAACTCGGAATTCCCTTCAAACGGGCGCTTGTTCTGGCTATTTCCATTATTACTTGGCACCGATCCATTGCCGGTTCTCCCACTGCTACTTGTGTTTGTTTTTTCTTTCTTGTCATCAATTTCCTCCTCTGTGGTGTCCGTTGCGGCGTGCTTGTTGCACGCATCCATTAATTCTCCCATTGTTACCTCCGCTGCATTCCTACTAGATTTCATGCGAGTTAACTTTTGCACTAAAGGAACGTACTTACATGTTTTCGCCATAGCTTGTAGCGCATCCTTGGGCTGAATATCTGTGGATGAGTGGAGTATCTCCATAGCCCGGCGTACCCAGCTGCGCGCTGACTCGCCCTTCTTCTGAACGCATCGTTCTAGATCGTCAATAGTAAACAGCTTTCGGCACGTTCCATGGAAGTGCTTGACAAATGCGGTTTTTAATTCTTCCCAGGATTTGATCGACTTTTCCGGCAGATTGGTGAACCATAACTTTGCTGCTCCCTCTGACATCATTAAGTACATGAACTTGGCTTGAAGATTCTCGGATGCATTGCGAATTGACATTGCCATCTCGTAACTGCTCAGCCATGTTTCTGGATCCATTGTTGGCTCATAATTTACTACTTTCCCCGGCTCTTTGAATTTTTCCGGGTAAGGTTCCGCTCTGATGTCGTCCGAGAGACACTTTGGTCCCGCCAGGGTGATTGAGGCTGGTCTTACTCGGGAAACATGTGACCCGGCGGGAGGTGCCACGGGGTGCGGCGCCACCGGTAACTCATGTGCTACAGACCCGGCCCCGGCCCTTCTGGCCCTGGAGCTGTCCACAATCGCCTGCGCCGCCGGTGCTGCTGGTGCTGTCTGGATATGAGGTGGGGGCGGCATTTGCTGTTGCTCTTCCCTCCGCCGTGCTGAATTTGTTTGAATATTGCCCTGTTGCTGACTGGGGTATGGTGTCCCATGCATCCCGCTTCTATGGTCTGGGTAGTTGGCTTGCTGTGCCACCGCGGTGTGTAGTAGATCGATCGCTCGCCGGGTTACTTCCGCATGGGGCGATTCTCTCACAGGGACCTGATTCAAGGCGAGTGTCGCTGCATATACGTTGTCCATGGGATTGTTGTAATGACCTGCTGGTGTGCGAAATCGTGATGGTGGTGGTAACTCATTGCCGGGTGTGATTCTAGCCTGCGGTGGGAGTAACCCGGCCTGCTCATTTGCCGGCTGTATTCCCGCTGTATTAACTGCCGTCGCTGGTGGGGGTGCGGTTCCCTGGTTTACCGCTGGGATTGGTTGATCCTGGGGTGTGATAAACAGAGCTGCCGGATTAATAACCCCGCCTGTTGCTGGCAGCCTGGTCTGGTGCCTCTGATGCGCTCTAGACGTTTCCTCCCGGAGCCGAGTCTCTAACGCATTCAACTCGCGCTGCCGTGTGGCCATCCCCTGCCTCTCTGCTTCCACTTGCCTTCTTTGCTGCTCCAATGCGCGACGGGCCACATCCAATTCTCTGACCCGCTCCACCGCATTCTCTGGAGTGATCACTGTAGCGAGGACGGTTGGATCTAAAATCAAATTGTTATCGAACAGGGCCGGGTGGCGCGGGTTCGAAGGACCCGCCCCCGGTGTCCGGTTTGCTTGGAATCCGAACATGTTTGCCCGCATCTCCTCCTCCGGTGCGCGACTGGTAACCGATGCCGACTCTCCCTCAACCCGGACCAGAACCGGGTCAGCTGTACCCTGCTGTTGATTCAATGCCTGAGCCGTCCCGACTGCGGCCGCGGTCACGCTCTCTTGATTTACGTTGGCCGCGGGAGCCGTGTAGACCGCAACCCGGTGCGTGATGCTTGGCATGAATTCATGCCGTTCTTCTTCGCTGTTTTCCTCCTCATATCGATCCTCCAATAGATCCCGGATAGACTCGGTATCACCTTCTCTCTCTACCCGATCGCGCGGGGTCCATACCAACTCTTCCGACTGTTCCCACTTCTCGGCGAATTCTTTTATCTGACCTGTTGTTCCGATCGATTCTTCTCTTTCCGATTGAATGTAGGTAGCTTCTCCTGACACAGAATCAGATCCAAGATTGTCAGGATTCGAGCCGGAAGTACATACCATACCAATGAAGACGTTGATGCGGCCGATTGTCACGACGGATCCGGCTTCGAGGTGATCCGACTCTGGCCCCCAGCCGGAATCGTCCACCATCTTCTCTCCTTGGCCGTCGACGTAAATCTCACCGATGATGAGGTTCTTCATGCTCTTCCGAGCTTCTCCCGTGATGTAAACACCTTTGGACGCAGGCCCCACGGTGGGCGCCAACTGTCGTGGGATAATCACGGCAGATGTTACCTGGGGTAACTGATCTTGGGGCAAGTCGACACAGGTATTTGGGAGAGGGTTTAGCTCGAAGGAAGACATGGCAAAAAAGCGATCTAAGAACCGGAAAGCAACTCGCCGGATCTCGAATATGAACTATACTGGATACTCAATAATTGGTGATACAACTATGACTTAAAAAACCTCTGGCGAGCTAAACCTAGGGGCCGGTTTATAAAGCACCGTCCCCCCCCCTGGCTTAGCCTCCAAGGTACATGTTGAGTCCTACTCGAACTTCTACTTGCAAACCCTAACTTTCCTTACCGTAACCCACAATCCGGGTTGCGAGGCCTACGAACCTTGGGCCTTCCAGAAGTTTCCTTTATCCTTAGCCGGATCTTATCCAATTGTCGTTTGGGCCGGGTTACACCTTGGAGTTGGTCTACCGGGTTACTATCCCCCCATCACTATGCATATAGTGAATGAAATAAAAAAGGATGATGAGTCTACTCCGTTTGTTCATCTTGTTATTGTGACATGGGCTGGTTTCTATGTCATGGGGCAAGAGGTACCTCTTTGCAATTCTCTATGATGTCATTAATACTTATTATGATTGTACAAAGCTTATTAGGAATCTTAAGTTGAGTAATCATGGAGTAGGTTTTCACACTCACGGGGCATGAGACATTCAACCAACACCTTGTCAACCACATTACTTCAACATTCATAAATTAAGATGCTAATGATAAAGGGGCAATGCGAGTCTTAGCCTAATGGATGCCACATTACAATTAGTAATTTAAGCTGAATAGTTTGCAAACTAAATGAGACTTGATCATGTTTTACCTCTACTCATTTATCTTTCTCCAAATTAAAGAGTATAATTCGATTGTCCAACATATAATGGTTATTTGCTTTCAAAAGTATGGGGTGTTTGCTAAAGCTTCGAATATGTTATCCTTATGTGTATGAGTTCTATTCATTCATCTTGCATTATAACTGAACATGATGATGATACAATGCCCGTATTTATTTATCAACCATAAGTCCATTGATGCATGTAATGATCTATGTCCTTATTTACTCGAGGACGAGCAAAGGTTTAACCTTGGGGGAGTTGATACGTGCATTTTATATCATCATTTATACCCTCCATATAGGCATTATTGGGATGTTTTATCAATGTTATGTCATTGTTTTGCATGTTTTAGATGATTTTATGGGACTTTCCTACAAAGTCCCTATTTTTGGTATTTAATTTCTGGGTGTCAGAAAACACCTGTTTTCATGTTTTTAATGTTTCAGGAGCTACAGGTATCCAAATTGCGAAAGGAAAGAAACCCTGTCAGTTTTTCTTCGGGAGAAAGGCCGTGGGCACAAGACACAAAGGAGGAGGGGCCAGGAGGCCCAAAAGGGGGTAGCCCACGCGGCCAGATTCCCTGGCCGCGTGTGGGGCCCCCAAATGGGCCCACAGCACCTCCTCCCCGAGGTCTTTTTGCTGACGACTCCGTCTTCCCCGAAAACGAACACCCTAATTTTCCCGAGATGAGACGGAGCCGTTAGGGCGGCGAAACTCTCGAAACTCTCCGCGGGGGAGACAGATCCTGCTGCTCAGCTCCAGAGAAGGGGGAAATCATCCCCATCTTCATCCCCATCTCCTCCTTGGCGTGGGAGGAGGCATCTCCATCACCGTGATCCACTCCGTTCCCCTCATAGTTTGATCATTGCTACACCCTAGATACGTGTTATTGTACTCCGTTGCATGTTTGGGATTGAGTACTTGTCATTATTTGGTGGTGGATCCATTGTTTCAGATTGTGTTGTACCACATATGTCACCATACATGATCATGTTTGCACGTTGTGAGTAGTTCCCGCATGTTCCTGAGGGCATAGGATGAATTGGCAATGATTTGTTACATAAGATGAGTTGTTATTTGGTCTAGTATTTATCTTTTATGTGATTCTATGATGGTGTTGTACGAACGTCGACTGTACAACACTTCACCTACATGGGCTCATAGGAGAACACCGTAGTGTAGTGACGTGATGATGTCTTTAGGTGACAGGAACTTGAGACAGAGTCGTTGAATTGCATTATGAGGGTACTTGTATCGGGGACCTTAGAGCATAAGGCTATGGTGGGACATCATGTCTTAATAATTCTCGTGCTATCATTTAATTGGCCACGTGATCCATCATAAGGGGTGATAGTTTATTTATTTAGCTATTCCTATTTGTGGCTCCGTCCGAAGAAGATTAAAACTAGACAAGATATACAAACATGTTATGCAATGAATCACTATGCCAGCTAAATCCGTGCAGCCCTCGGGAACGTTTTCCACATATAAGACACAAACACACACTTGAGCTTGTCCTCTTGCGCATTAGAGGATTGGGCTTTGTCTCTCATTGAGACCTACTACTTGCTGCAATTTACTTTCCGCATTTTACTTTACTTGCACTACACAATTAAAACACAAAAACACCTGTTGCTTTTATTATTCCTTTTCTATTCTACTTACCAGTTCCTTCTGCTCCTCGTGGGTTCGACAACCTTTCTAATTCGAAAAGTACTACAATTGATCTCCTGCACTTGGGAGCCATCAGCAACTTACTCTCATATAACCTAACTTGAAACGAATAAAAGGAGTCACAAACAAAGATGCAAAAGAGAGAATCAAAATTGGTAATGGCAAACTTCATTCTTGGCCAGAGAACATTTAATGATATCCTGCTTATCTGAGGTGAAGTCTTTATAATAAGTCTCATTTTGTAGAGCTTAACATGTTTAATTATAGCAATTCCTTTACGGTGATTCATAGCTTTTAAAAGTAATATTCATTCAGATAATAAAGCATGTGCTAAACAAAGAATGATAGAAATCATGATTGAAATAAATCAACATATAGATGATGAGATCACAACAACTCAAATGCTTGCTGGAGACAGAGAGAAATGGGTTTAGTGACTCAACATGAAAGTAAAAGAAAGGCCCTTCGGAGAGGGAGGCATGGATCACTCATGTGCTAAAGCTTTTATTTTATTAAACAGAGGTACTGAAAACATTTTTAAGAGAGGTGTATGCTTATGTCAACGAATGGTAAACAGACAATACAGTACATCACAAGCCAACTATACTTCATAAGAGCGGCTCCCATATGAGGACGCAACTGGTGTAAAAGGTCATCCCTCATTCTATTTTGTTTACACGATTATGCTTTGACTGATAAATCAAGGGAAAAAATAGTGAAGAGAATTTGTGTATTAGTTTTAGGGTTGGACACCCCGCTGCCAGCTCTTCTAGCATTCGGATAAGCGGATGAAGCCACTAGTCCAGGTGTTTGAAGTTCAATCAACAAGTGAGAAAAACATTCTCTATTTACGTCCTCATGAGCTAAAACAGGGGCACAAAACATGAATAATTTTGAAGGTTTTAAAGGTAGCACATGAGCAATTTCCTTGGAGTGGCAGTTAAATACCACATATAGGTAGGTATGGTGTACACAATGGCAAGGTTTTGGGGCTCAAGGTTTTGGATACACGAGAAGCATTCCCTCTCAGCACAGGGTTATTTGCTCCCTCTCAGTACAGGGTTATTGGCTAGTAAGGTTGGGTAGTAAGCATAAGAGCCGAGGAAAACAAACAAATATACATATGATGAAACCAATCATGCAATCTTCATTGAAAGGCCAAACGATCTTAACTCGTGAATACTAAGTTTATGAGCTAATAGGCAAATTCCTCTTTCTTATACTAGCATCTCAAATTATTATTTCTGCTGACCCAAGCTAAGTTTGCCAAAACCAACTAGATTAACTTGATGATATCTAGAGTGATACCAAATACTAATAACAAACTCAACCATATGACAGAAATTGAAAGCTAAAATAATGTGTGCAGAAAGTAAATGATGAAACTTCTCATTAATAATTCAAACCGGCAAGTCACACCAACGGATATAACGATAACCAACTAGGGAGAGACACTTCCATACTGCAAACCATCCTATATGATAACCTCTCTACTCACGATATGACTCTACTGAAAAGGTAAAAGACGAAATATAGTGATGTGATACCGTGGCACTCCTCCCAAGCTTCGAACAAGGTGAGGGGATGCCAAACCCAATGACGAATCAATTCTTAGGTGGTGGTGCTGAATCCTTCTCGATGAGCTTATCAATTGAGTTCTTCAGATCTTCAATCGCGAACATAAGCATACGCATCACCTCCGTATTGCGATCAGTATAGTTTGCATGCCTGTCGGACTGTGAATCCCAGCCACCAAGATTTCCCCCCCACTCTTCCTTAGGCTGAGAGCTTCCTTCATCTGCACGGCTAGAACGATTAGTGTCCCACATAGAAGGAAAATCCCTATGGGGCACCTTTATGCACTGATAATCATGAATTAATGAGTGGAAGTGTTTGTTAACGCCCGCAGAAGGCGTTCTCAATGCTAAAGAGTGACGTGGAACCCCTCCTCCGGTGCTCATCCGCGCGCCTCTCTTAAGCTTCAAGGGGTTAGCCGACACTCTGATGCTTGCGACGGTGGCACGTGGATGCACCCGTGGGTTTTCTTCTACATCTCCTTCAGCTCCACTCTCGATCTCCTCCTCCTGCTCCAGGTCGTGGACATCATCTTCCTTCGGTCCCTTCCCCTTGTTGTCGTTGGCGGAGACCATGATGCTTCTAAAACTGAAAAACGGATCCTGGTAGAAACAGCTTGAAATAGAAACACGACGAGAAAACATTATACAGACCTCGGGGGATCCGGGGGTTTATATAGCAAAAAGTTTCATAACGAAAGGAGAGTCCATGTTGAAAACGAGTCGGAGAGGGGCTCCGGGGCGCCCACACCATGGGCTGGCGCGGCCAGGGGTGGGCCCGCGCCACCCTACGGTGTGGAACCTCCGGGATCCGTCTCCCTCTCATTTTCGGCTCATACTTTTCCATATTCTAAAAACAGTAAAAATATAAGTTGGAAGATGTTTCGCGAACATTTTCTTGCCAAAACTGTTACCTATTCGAAAACTGACTCTGTTGTTTCCGAAATATGCTTCCATATAAACTCCTCCAGGATCATGGCTTGAATACAATCAACATTTTCATTATAAGGATCTCCAGAAATATAATTCTTGAGTCTTTGGCCATTCACCACTTGTGAGGATTTTTCTTCAAGGGAAACAATTTGAATTGCCCCCGAACGATATACCTCTTCAATAAAAAAAGGTTCTTCCCATCTGGAGAGTAATTTTCCTGCAAAAAATCTGAGAGGAGACTTATACAATAGCACTTTTTCACCAACATGAAATTCTCTCTTAATAATTCTCTTATCATGCCATCTTTTAACTTTCTCTTTAAAAAGCTTAGCATTTTCATATGCTTCACTCCTCTATTCATCTAAAGAACTTAAGTCAAGCAACCTTTTCTCACCAGCAAGTTTAAAATCTCTATTTAGGTCTTTCACTGACCAATAAACTTTGTGTTCTAATTCTAAAGGAAAGTGACAAGCTTTTCCATAAACCATTTTATAAGGATACATGCTCATGGGATTTCTGTAAGCAGTTCTATAAGCCCACAGAGCATCATTTAATTTCTTAGCCCAATTTTTTCTAGATTTGTTAACAGTCTTTTGCAAGATAGATTTGATTTCTCTATTTGATAATTCTACTTGCCCACTAGTTTGAGGATGATAGGGTGAGAAAATTCTATGATTAACATCATATTTAGCAAGGGTTTTCTAAAACCACCATGAATAAAATGAGAACCCCCATCAGTCATAAGATATCTAGGTACACCAAACCTAGGGAAAATAATGTCTTTAAGCATTTTTAATGAGGTTTCACCATCAGCAATTTTAGTAGGTATAGCCTCTACCCATTTAGTAACATAATCAACAGAAACAAGAATATGTGTATAGCCTTGTGAAGGAGGGAGAGGACCCATAAAGTCAAAACCCCAACAATCAAGCGGTTCAATAACAAGAGAATAATTCATAGGTATTTCATTACGTCTAGAAATATTTCCAACCCTTTGACATTGATCACAAGATAAAACAAATTTCTAGCATCTTTAAAGAGAGTAGGCTAATAAAAATCTGATTGTAGAACCTTATGTGCAGTTCTATCTCCATCGTGATATCCTCCATAAGCACTACTATGACATTTTCTCAATATCTCTTGTTGTTCATTTTCAGGAACACATATTCGCATAATACCATCAACACCTTCTTTATATAAGTGTGGGTCATTCCAAAAATAATGCCTCAAATCATAGAAGATTTTTCTTCTTTGCTGAGCTGTAAAGGTAGGAGGCAAATACTTCAAAACAATAGAGTTAGCATAACCAGCATACCATGGACTCTCTTGAGATCTTACTTTTATTGCATCTAACTGTTCATTAGGAAAACTATCATTAACAGGAAGAGGGTCATCAGGGATATTTTCTAATCTAGACAAATTTATCAGCAACAGGATTTTCAGCACCCTTCCTATCCACAATATGTAAATCAAATTCTTGTAAAAGAATCACCCATCAAATAAGCCTAGGCTTAGCATCTTTCTTTTCCATCAAGTATTTAGAAGCATCATGATCAGTATGAATAGTAAATTTAGAATCAACAATATACTGCCTAAATTTATCACAAGTAAAAACTACAGCTAGGAATTCTTTTTCAGTGGTAGCATAATTCTTGTGAGCAGGATCAAGAGTTTTACTAGCATAATGAATAACATTTAACTTATTATCTATCCGCTGTCCAAGAACAGCACCTACAGCATAATCACTAGCATCACACATAATTTGAAACGGTAAATTCCAATCAGGTGGTTGAACAATAGGGGCCGATATTAAAGCCTTGTTTAAAATTTAAAAAGCTTCTCTACAATCTTCATAAAAAACAAAAGGTACATACTTTTTAAGAAGATTAGTAAGAGGCTTAGATATTTTAGAGAAATCTTTAATAAACCTTCTATAGAAACCAGCATCACCAAGGATACTACGAATACCTTTGACATCCCTGGGAGAGGGAATTTTCTCAATGGATTCAACTTTAGCTCTATCAACTTCAATACCTCTTTCAGAAATTTTATGTCCAAGAACAATTCCTTCATTAACCATAAAATGGCATTTCTCCCAGTTAAAAACAAGATTAGTCTCCTCACATCTCTGCAAAACTTTATAGATATTATGCAAACAATTATCAAAAGAAGTTCCATAGACGGAGAAATCATCCATGAAAACTTCCACAATTTCTTCACAAAAGCCATGAAAGATAGCAGATATGCATTGTAAAGTAGCAGGAGCATTACATAAATCAAAATGCATACGTCTATAAGCATAGGTTCCATAAAGACAAGGGAAGGTTGTTTTCTCTTGATCAAGCTTTTTAACAGCAATTTGAGAGAACCCAGAATAACCATCAAGAAAGCAGGAATGAGTTTTCTGAGACAACCTTTCTAACATTTGATCAATAAAAGGTAAAGGATAATGATCTTTCTTAGTGACTTTGTTAACTTTCCTAAAATCAATGCACATCCTATACCCAACTACTACTCTTTGAGGAATAAGTTCGTTATTTTCATTTGGCACAACAGTCATCCCTCCTTTCTTAGGGACACAATGCACGGGAGTAACCCATCTACTATCAGTAATAGGATAAATAATGCCAGCATCAAGGAGTTTCAATACCTCATTTCTTACCACATCCTTCATTTTAGGATTTAAACGGTGTTGATGTTCAACAACTGACTTTGCATCAGGTTAAATATTAATAGCATGCTGACATATAGCAGGAGAAATCCCCTTCAGATCATCAAGAGTATAACCAGTAGCACCTCTGTGTTTCTTCAATATCCCCAATAATCTCTCCTCTTCTTTATCAGAAAGTTGAGAACTAATAATAACAGGATATAATTTCTTATCATCAATATGAGCATATTTAAGATTATCAGGCAAAGTATTTAAATAAAAATAGGATCTTCCTTGGGTGGTAATGTTGTACCCAAGTCTTCCACAGGTAAATTATGTTTCAGCATTGTTGGCTGATGTAGGAATATCTCATCAATTTCATTCCTTTCTTCCATAAAGACGTCACTTTCGTGGTCTTCCATGTAGGATTGTTAGGAGCAAGAGCAATAGCAGCCAACTGTTCAATTCTATAATTTTCATTAGGTAATTCAGCTTCATAGGGTGCTTTAGGAAATTTGGAGAAATTAAATTCATAAGACTCTCCATCAAACTTGGTAAGGATTTCTCCTTTTTACAATATATACAGCACCACAAGTATTTAATAGAGGTCTACAAAATATGATAGGACAAGTATCACTAGCAGAAGTGCCTAGTACTAGAAAATTAGCAGGATATTTAGTTTTACCACAGAAGACCTCCACATCTCTAACAATACCAATTGGAGAAATAGTTTCCCTATTAGCAAGTTGAATGATCACATCAATGTCTTAAAGTTCACAAGAACAAATTTCATGCATGGTTTCTTTATAAAGCTCATAAGGAAGAGCACTTGAACTAGCACCAATATCACATAAACCATAATAGCAATGATCACCTATCCTAACAGATAGCACAGGAACACTAGGTTTCCTAGATTTACTAGGATGAGAGACAATATTAGAAGCATCTTCACAAAATATAATGTGTCCCTCTTCTACATTTTCAGAAACAAACTCCTTTACTATTGCTACTGTAGGTTCTATAGTTATTTGTTCCTCAGGTTCTACAAGTTTCTTTGCACTTTTATTAATCACACTAGCTAACATAGATTGTTCTTTTACCTTAGCAGGGAAATGCATTTTCTCAATATAAGGTTCAGGCACAATAGAATCAACAGTATGAATCTCTATATCTCTAGCAGGAGCACAATTAATAGTATCTTTATAAGGTGCAAGGTACTTATCCCATTCCTTTTTACGGATATCAATGTAAGAACCAAAAGCCTTATATAAGTTTGCAGCAATTTGAGAATCAAGACCATAAACAACACTAACATTATGAAAATCCTCAGATGACATAAAGGTTTTAATGCATTCGTAGTCATAATTTATACCTGACTTTCTACCTTTGTCATTCTCCCATGCTTCAGTGTTTTCTTGAATACGGTCAAGAAGATCCCATTTAGCTTCATACTTCATACGTGTAAATGATCCAGAACAAGAAGCATCCAATAACTCCTTATCATGAAGAGGAAGCCTTGCATAGAAATTATTAATAACAATATTACTAGGAAGCTCATGAATGGGGCATTTGAGAATTAGTAATTTCAATATCCCCCATGCTTGGGCCATACTCTCTCCGTCATGAGGCCAAAAATTATATATATAATTCCGATCTCTATGGATTTCACTTGGAGGATAGAATTTAGAATAAAAGAGAGGTACAATTTCCTCCCATTCAATAGTCTGGCTATTTTTCAGCAGTTTGAACCATTCAGAGGCTCGGCCTGTCAATGATACAGATAATAATTTCCTCTTCACTTGGCTCATCGTAATAATACCTGCACACTTGAACAGCTCACATAATTCATGTAAAAAGAGCAAATGATCACCAGGATGGACATTTCCATCACCCGGATAGCAGTTATCCATAACATGTTTAACAATCTTTATAGGTATTTTATAAGGATCCAAATCATCAGGCGGTGGGTCACTTACTACCCTAGCAGTGGCAGCAGTGCCTGCAAATAGGGACTCAAGAGGATTTCCAAACATAGCGTGATAAAGCAGTAGACAGTAATAAAAACATCACTTACAGCACAAGCTTCCTTTGTCAATTCCACTTCCCAATAGTGCTTCACTCCCCGGCAATGGCGCCAGAAAATAGTCTTCATGACCCACAAGTATAGGGGGTGTATCGTAGTACTTTCGATAAATAAGAGTGTCAAACCCAACGAGGAGCAGAAGGTGTTGACAAGCGGTTTCGATGAAGGAATAACTGTAAATACTGGAAAATAGATTTGTAGGGGTTTTTTTATATTGCAGACAAATAAAGTGCGAGTAAATAAAATGCAGTAATAATAATTGCAGCAAGTGGTCCAATCCTTTCTTCAGCAAAGGACAAGCCGGTGAGTTTACTTATGATTAACAAACGTTCTCGAGGACACACGGGAGGTTTCTGTCAAGTGCTTTTTTGTGGGGACCCCAGACTAGCAGTCCGAGACCTCCAGTATGCATACATTCACGATCCCATGATCAGTTAGTCGTGAACAACATACTCGAGTTGGCATTGCAGATTACAACATTCACTACACGAATATACGGCTTACACAACTGGTCACTTGACTCAGTTGAAAACAACTGCCACGCAGGGCAGGAACACACACTAAAAACAGCAGAAGACTGCAAAACACACTCGTGGTAAACCCAAGTCACGCCTTGACTACCTACAGGCTACTGACTTGGAGACGTTCCTAGTTCGCACAGCCGTCAGCGACACCATCTTCTTCAGGTTCTCCGGGTTTCTGCTCAAAGTCTGACTAAGTCAGTAGCCAGGGACGAAACCAATGTGAGTACGTTTGAATGTACTCCGTAAGACACCCCAAATGAAAGCTAAACATGCAAGTATGCATATATATAGGTGGTAGGAAGGCTGTAGTTAAGGTTCAACTTGCCATGATGAATTTAAGACGCATCATGGTTGCACAGGTTTTAGTTGTTTTTGTTGAAGAAGATACTTCAAAATATATTTTTATTTCTCTTGTAGATATAGCATGTCCACAAGGTTTTGATAAAGCATTTTAAATAGAACAAAAGTTTCTCTTTGCAAAACTTCTTGGAAGATCACATCTTCAAGATCATCATTTATCCGGTACCTCAAGGTACAATCATTCCCTTTCAACGTACCTCCCAGGTACAAGTTCCAAAACACTTTTCCAGCTTTTTGAAAACATTGACACAATGCTAGCTACATGGCCATTCAACTGTCCATATCCGAGGACGCGGCTATTCTAAATAGTTTTACTCTGCAGAGGTGTACACAATCCACAAGATCCAGTACATCCGCCGTGAACAACCACGGACTGTCCGAGACAGTATGCAAACATCGGATAACTGGTCCTAACCATCCACTATGTCAGCGCTAGTAAATGACTACCTCTTCAACTGGGTTTGTTCTCTCCGGCACCGAGTGAGTCAGCCGTATCGATCCGGTTTCCCCTGACAACACACCGCCATGGCAGGAGACCCAACTGTTGCAACCGGTGGCGAACTTAATCCCCACACTCTGAATGTCCCATTTCTCCCTCCTGGCGACAATTCGGTTCGGGGGACTCTAACCCCTATAGCACATTGAGGTAGACACGGACTAACACCGACAAGCAATTAGCTAGACCCCGTTCCCATATTGAGGTAATGTGGCAGTACGGCTTGGTTGTCCGGCGAAGACTAGGTTATGTGTCATTTTTGGAAAACAAGTCGAAAACATTTCCTTCTTCACAAACCTCAAGGTACAATCATTCCCTTTCAACGTACCTCCCAGGTACAAGTTCCAAAACACTTTTCCAGCTTTTTGAAAACATTGACACAATGCTAGCTACATGGCCATTCAACTGTCCATATCCGAGGACGCGGCTATTCTGAATAGTTTTACTCTGCAGAGGTGTACACAATCCACAAGATCCAGTACATCCGCCGTGAACAACCACGGACTGTCCGAGACAGTATGCAAACATCGGATAACTGGTCCTAACCATCCACTATGTCAGCGCTAGTAAATGACTACCTCTTCAACTGGGTTTGTTCTCCCCGGCAACGAGTGAGTCAGCCGTATCGATCCGGTTTCCCCTGACAACACACCGCCATGGCAGGAGACCCAACTGTTGCAACCGGTGGCGAACTTAATCCCCACACTCTGAATGTCCCATTTCTCCCTCCTGGCGACAATTCGGTTCGGGGTACTCTAACCCCTATAGCACATTGAGGTAGACACGGACTAACACCGACAAGCAATTAGCTAGACCCCGTTCCCATATTGAGGTAATGTGGCAGTACGGCTTGGTTGTCCGGCGAAGACTAGGTTATGTGTCATTTTTGGAAAACAAGCCGAAAACATTTCCTTCTTCACAAACCTCCCTCAGACAAGGTCCCACCTTTCCTCGGGGTTTTTCCAAGATTTTGCGTTCCAAAAAAACCATCAAGTTGAAAATGTCCACTAGGGGACTTAAGTTGATTAAGTGATGATACTAAAATATCTAAAGGGCTTGGTAACACCAAGATTATATAGTGGTATAAATAGTGGTATAGTCCACTTAAAAGAATAGTTTTTGAATCAAACTTTTGTAAAACTTCAGAAGTAAAACATGCATGATAGATAATGATAAGTAAAACAACAGCCATCATTTAGAATGGCTTGCCTTGGCACTGGTCTTGGTCTTGCTCTTGAAATAAACAAGAGTTGCAATAAAAACCTCTCCGGGAAATAATACCGTCTTCGTTATCTAACGTCGTAAACATAAAAAGGAAAACACCCAATCAGAACCAAACAAAGGCAAGCACTTGATAAAATGTAAACATACAGCAAGCATTTAATCAAACAAGTACACTCACAAATAAAATTACTAGGGTGCACACCAACAAGCAAAGCATGCATAGACAACACACATGCATAACACTAGAATAGGTGCTATGGATCCTCAACCAAAATGGCATAAGTTTAGTGGGTGTGCCACTCTCATATCATGCTCTAATAAGGTTAAATGACTCTCTGGTCATTCATGAGGATGAGCAAAATAACAAGAAAACAACCTAGGAACACATACACATGCATAGGAAAATATTAACAAGCAATACTACAAGCCCGTAGTAACACATGCTTTTATACACATGGAGAAACAATATAACCAGTACCTAAGCAACCTAATAACAGAGACAATTCAATACCAAACATATCATGGCATCACTCAATACATGAAAATAATCATGGGGCAAAATACTACTAAAACTAGAGATGCAAAAAGGGCCATTTAGACATGCATACATGCATAACCATAAGAGATCATCAAACATGATTTATTCTAACATGAGGGATCTGTAAGATGGAATCCAAATAACAGAGAAAACAACACCTAGACATGCTAGTAATAACAAAATAACAATATACTCAATGCCTCAAAAATTAAGCATGCAAACAACAACTTTATGGCAGAAAAACATCTAATACTAACATAGCATGACAATTTGATCTAGAGCTCACTCAAGCATGCAATCAAGTATAATATGCTAGAATGACAGTAGCTATGCTATGAGAAACAATACTAAAGCATTTATTCAATTCATCATACCAATATGAAGAATAACATAATTTTAACCTATTTTTACTAGGAAAACAACATATTGAGATTTAAACTATAACAAGCATGGCTTTCACACACAAACCCTATAATACTAGTGAAACACACAAGACACATTTCAAATATGTATAAATAACCTACACATGCAAGGAATCACTTTTATAACAAAAACAATATAACACACAATTTAAGAAAGGCATAGCAATACTATGCAGAAAATGGCTAAACACTAAATATTGCACTAATCCTATTCTGTAACACATAACATCATGAAAATCTAGTATAAGGTGCTCCTAGTCACTAGCAAACCAACACAATTAGATTCACTTCAAAAATCATCACCAATAAAATTAAATAATTCACAGAAGTGCTCTCTAGACTAAAACTAACATGCATGTCATTTTCACAACACAACTCAAGTAAACACAAGGTCAGTTGCAACAGATAGATATTTACAAGAGCTACTCAGAACAGTTGAGTTTGCATGATTTGGATACTTAAAAATCAAGTTATTAAAGAAATGGTGTTCATGAGTGTCTCTGCCATTTATTTTATTTCTCCTAAAGTATTGCTCAAAATACAGATCTACAAGTTGGAGGTGGTTCAGATTTTGTAGATCTAGTGCTGTGATTTTTAGTTTGGCAAGATTCATTGGTTAACATGTTTATTTTGAATTAAAGTAAACAGACAGAAAACAGATATGTTGGAAAAGGATTAACAACCTGCAGGAAAATAAAACTGGGCCAGATCTGTGAGGAAACGGGCCGCACAGAGGCAGGCCGGCCCGCTGGCCAGCGCACGCGCGCGAAACGGTAAGCCACCGTTTGATCAGCCATCAACGGCTGAGGTTAGATCCGTCCGAGGTTCAAAACGACGCGTTGGATGCGGATCCGACGGCTGAGAGGGGATCTCGTCCGCACCAGCCGGCGATGACTAGAGAACACGACGGTGTCCTCTCCGACAGCCGCTGAGGAGACGCGGGCTCACCGCCTCTGACGTCCGTGGCCGCATGGAAGAGCGAGCAGCACCAAAAGGCTCCGGGGAGCATCGCCCATCGAGTGCGAGCACGCACGCAAGTCGGAAAACACCGAGGCGCGCCTTTCCATGAACGCCGCGGGAAGGAGCTCCAAGTCGTCGATGGCGGCAACCCTACAAGGAACCAAAGATCAAATTGACAGGGGCACGAGTTTTTAGGGAACTCAAGGAACGTAGGGAAGAAAACGGCATGACCGGGGTTGGCTCGAGTCGACGGCTCGGGGAGGGACTCGCCGGCGGCGCTCGGAGCTCGATTTCGTCAACTCGACGAACAAAGCCGAGGGGATTTGGCTCTGGGGTTCGATTGAGGAGGATAGGAGGCTGTAAGACATAGTTTAAGGCGAGGGAGATGCCTGTTTCGGTCCAGCGTTGATGTTCGGTGCACGACGGCCATGGAGGACATGGCGGGGAAGCTCACGAAATGTCCAGTGCCGTAGAGCGTGTCTGGGGAGGTGGCCGTGGTGAGGGGATCGAGCAGGCGAGAGGGGAGACAGGGAGAGAGCCGGGAGTGTCTGGACTCGAGCGTGGCCGTCCTGCACTCGCAGGTGTTCGACAGAGGCTACGGGAAGAAGGAAAGATAGAGGGGGCGAATGGAGATCACGGGCTGGCTGCTAGGAGGCTCTAGGAGCTTGTTGACAAGAAGTGGAGGCGCGGCATGCGTCCGAGGTGTTGGAACGCGAGGGACGTGTCGCGTGCGTCCTGGGCGCCATGGACAGCTCATGGGCATGGAAGAAGAAGACAAGCAGAGGGTAAGGGCTCTTCTAGGGAGCTCACATGATGCACTAGGAGCATTGTGGCGCAAGGGATTTGCCTGGAATGGTCTGAGGGAGTGGAGTAGAAAAATGGGGTGGTGATCACCATCCTTGTCTTCATGTAGGTGGCTGAGTTAGAGAGAGGGAGAGAGGTGGTGGATCATCTAGACCATGTCTAGGAGGTTAGGAGAGATGTTTTCTACCCCTCAGAACAAGAGAGAGGTATAGGGAGTCCAATTATTGGCCAGGACATGCAAGAACTCAACCATGTCCAGAATAACCAGCAGTGGTTTTTGATTGTTTTCACCAAAAATTTGAATAGAACATATGTGAGAAATTGTGTCCAATGGATAGAGGATGTAAAATGGAGTCTAGTGATGGTGGCCTCAAGAGTTTTTGAAAATATTTCTTTCACAAAATTTTGGGAATTCAAAAATGGCAGAAACAGTTTTCAAATGTTTTCTCCACAATTTTCAACACAACTTCCAAATGTTTTTGTATAAATAAGTCCCACATGACCATAGTCATGTTGGGTAATTTTTCCAAGATTTTAGGAAATACTTTTCTTCACAAAATATTTAAAAGTCCATTTCTGGCTTTTTGAAAAATTAAAAATAATAAATAGTAAAATGCTTTTAAAACAAATATTTTTAGTTGGGATGAGATAGTACATGATATATGTCTCAAAAGTGATTTTTAATAAACAACTCTTTTGAAAATATTTTGAGACACCATGTGGAAAAAGGGTGAAAACAGAAGTTTATTTAATAGGTTAAAAACCATGAGAGATAAATAATCAAATGGTCTTTGGAAAATAAATGGACCATATGGAGGTGATTTATAGGTCATGAAGATGACAAGGGTAGGTTCATTGGGCCTGAAAACAATAGGGAGTGATTTGGAGTAACATGGAAAAAGTGCTTCATGATAAAGGTGATATGGTCATTATTTTGGGAATGCCTTCAATGGGACTTTGATAGATGATACCAAAGGGTTTCAATATCCAAGATAACACCATGGATAGATGGAATAGATGTTAAACATGATATACATGAGGGTATATTGATGAATATAACAACATTTGATATAAAGGCATGTCTCCAAAGTTGGAAGTTTTTAAGAAAACATAGAATGAGATGGACATATTATGGAATATGATATTGATGTTTGATCTTGTTATTAATAGGTTTTATTTACATAAAACAACACACATTAATCAACAAGCAGAAATAAATGCTTCCAAGCAACACAAGATAAGGTCACACAACAAGCAGATAAAATAACAAGACACACACGATCACTCAAACAACTGAGTTCTTCAAATTAATTTCCAGGTGTTTCTCTCAAGTGTTAACTTTAGGTAGTGATCAAGACATACCATGACAATAGAATTTTGTAAAGAAGTTTAGCTCAAAAGTTGTTATTTCCAAAAGAATATAATTGAGGTGAAACACAGGGGTATCATAGTCCCTCCTTATAGTTTTTTGCAAATGAAGGAAGTGAGAAGGAGTTTTTGGAAATACTTGCAAAAACATCTTGGTTTAAAACAGGTTGGAGATGATTAGCTCCAAAATACTTTTCATATAGTTTTGGAAATTATCTTTTTTTTTCTAAAAACTTGGCCTTTGGGTTCCTTCTAAAACCAAAACATTTTCAAAAAGGTTTTTCCCCAAAAGAGTGTGATGGATGAAGATGATAAGCTTTCTTGTCATGACTTGATAACAAGGGTTGTGTTTTAATAAAGTTAGGATCATTGGTTTTAATGTTAGTTGTTAATAAACTCAAACAAAAGCACAATCAACAAGCAAATAGAAAAGAAAGACAAGAATTAGTCAAACATATCAAAAAGTTTTTGTTGGCCCTGATTTTTGGGTTATTGAAAACAAGTTTTTCCTGTCTTCCAAAAATTGGGTTGTTACACTTTTGTTCCATGCAGCTAAATAATTTTGGTGTTTTGGTAAGTGTTGTGTGGGTGAACCTATGCTAATGTACCGTACCATCCAATACTAATACATACTTGTGATTATACCCCTTGCAAGCATCCGCAACTACAAGAAAGTAATTAAGAAATAAATCTAACCACAGCTTTGGACTCCGGGATCCTACGCTCCTTCGTGTAATGATTTCCTAACGGGGGTTTAAGTTTCTGTCACTCCGGCAACCCCACAATTAGTAGCCAAATACACTATGCATTACCCTAGGCCCATAAATGGTGAAGTATTATGTAGTCGATGTTCACATGACACCACTAGAAGAATAACACCACAACTTAAATATCAAACATTAATTATTATTCAACATTACTTCACTACTAACAACTTGACTTCTCCCATGTCCTCAAGAACAACACGAACTAATCACAACACATCATATGGATAATGATCAGAGGTGATATGATGGATGATAAGAATCTGTTCATAAAATGTGAACACCGATAAATCTCACAAGCATCCACTACTAACAAGTAATCCACACCGGGAGAGAGGTCCAATGCAAAACAACGATAGAGGCCCCTAATTGTTACAGCGGGATGAAGGTGAATGATGAGGGTGATATTGCTGGTGGTGATGATGATGATGATGATGACGATCTTGATGATGCCCGAAGTGATGACGGTGACGATGGCGGTGATTTCCCCTCTCCGGAGAGGAATTTCCCCGGCATATTTCTCCCTGCCAGAGAGCTTTTCTCTCTCTGGTGGTTTCCGCCCCGAGGCGGCGGCGGATAATTCTTCGGGGATGGAATGACGCTTGGGGTTCCCTAGGGGCCAGGCACACCAAAGATGACCCCCAGAGGTGGGCCAGGTGGCCACACCCCTGGGTGACGTGACCAGGGGGAGGGCGCGCCAGCCCTAGGTGTGGGCACCTGGTGGCCCTCCTCTGGCTCCCCTTCTGGCTGAGTTCCTCCTCTGAACTTTTAGGAACCCCGGATGTCCCCCTTCTTCTTCTGATCTTGTGATATATGGTATCTCGACGGTGCTTTTTCCATCAAATTTCTGGTCTCGGTGTTTATTCTCCAAAAATTATAAAACATGCAAAATAAGATAAAATAATATAAGAGATGCATTTTAACATGAAATCTATCGATGAATAACAGAAAATTATGATATAAAATAGTGATGCAAAATGAACGTATGAGAGTGCACATACGTGTTATTGGAATGTCTAGGCGGCTCCTCACATATCGAACGTAGACGTAATTCTATTGAGAAGGAACTACACATGACTTCTATTTATTTACACTTGTTGTCGGATATATACCGATTAGGGGTATATCCGGCATTGGTCTAAAAGAGCCGAATTACCCGGGTGGCCTGTTGGTAATGGATCACAGTCCATTGGGCGGCCCAGTAAGCTGATGCGCAGGAAGCCGGATTCTAGAAGGACCCAGACCACGATCCAAAGTGGTGTGTCTTCGAGGAGAAGACGGATTCCTTACTTTCCAAGTTAGATACTTTCTGTAGTCTTCTAGATTTCCTTTCTGTAAGCCCTTACATGGCTATCTATATAAAGCCGTACGGGAGAGAAGAAAGATATAGACAATTAGCTAGAAGTCAACTCGCCGAGAAGTTGATCCTCGTCGAGTTAGAAAAACCCTACTCACATTGTACTTTGTATACTACAGGCTTCAGCCCTGATTTAGTGAGATTGCAGGAGTAGGAACGCCGCCTAGTTGCTTTGTACCGAACCTGGGTAAAACCTGGTGTTCTCGATTGTCGTACTACCACGTCCCCCACATCTCTACCCGTAGGCTCATGGCACCCCCCGTCTATGATCCTTACTACAGTGTCTCGACACTTGTGATTTATCTTGTGCTTTGTATATTGTTTCTGATACGTACCTTGTCACATAGGTTGTTCACCTAGTTACATATTTAAGTCCTACTTTGGCAACGCAGTTTTTATAAAACCAATGTATTGACAAACCGAAGTATTTAAGCCAGTTTGACAGAGCAGTTTTTATAAAACCAAAGTATCGACAAACCAAAGTATTTAGTTGTCGGGCAAAGGAATACTTCCAAACACGCCAAAAAACAAGTCGGGACTAAAGTTTCCAATACAAAAAAAAATCAAGCTTTTAGCACAATATTTCAGTTTTAAAACCATATTATTCACTACGTCCAAACACGCCAAAGTATTTAATATTACAACATTTTTAGAAACCGTGGTATTGGTTGAATACTTCAAAATACTTTAATGCAAAACTAGGCCTTAGTTGACAGGCAAAGGAATACTTCAATTTTGGATAATACTTCATTTTAAGAAAAAACAAGTCAAGACTGAAGTTTCTCATACAACAAAAAAATTAGTTTTAGGACAATACTTCAGTTTCAAAATCATAGTATTCACTGCATCCAAACATGTCAAAGTATTTAATACTACAATATTTTTAGAAACCGTGGTATTGGTTGAATAATGCAAAAGTACTTTGATGCCAAACTAAGCCTGAATAACCTTGTGATTTACTTCTTTAGTCCAAACTAAAAAGAAAAGGAAGAAAATTTGTTAGTTATCTATTCACCCCTTTAGTTAACCATATTGCACTTTCATATGTGCACATATATCTTAACATTCTTTATACTCACAAAGTCGTTTTACCAAAAACCGATAGTTTCGGTGGCTTGTATAAAAAAGACAAAAATTGGTGCTAAAATAAACTTTTCCAGGAGAATTTTTTGTATTTATACATGACACGAAAATGACAGAGTTTCGTGAAACGTTTTTGTGCACTCGTGTTATGTTGAGAGTTATCTGCGAACATTTATTTTTGAATTTATTGACATTTCAAAATATGTTATTCAAATACCAGGTACCTATGCACCCGGAGCGAAAATGGATTTTTATAGGAACTGTTTTGCCTCCTGAGCTCATAATATTTCTTTACCTAATAATAAAAGCGTTAAGGCTTCCCTGGTTGGTTGCACTACAGGAATCTGCTGATAGGCCGACGGCAAAAGGCCGTCGGCACAGGTCAGAAGCCCGTCGGCCACCTCTGTGCCGACGGTGGCCGTCGGCACATTACCGTCGGCACACGGCTCGTCGGCGCAGGTAAGGGGGCCGTCGGCACACGAAAATGCCGTCGGCACAGCTGAGTGGTGGGCCCCACCTTGCTCTGACAGCGGGCCCCACGCTGTCAGAGCGTTGGTCTGGTGGTGGCTTCTGTGCCGACGGCCACCCTCGGCACAAGGTGGGACACGCGGCAGCACCTGGTGCGTCCCTGGGCGGGCTCTGTGCCGACGGCATTGCCGTCGGCAAAGGTGGGGACACGTGGCGGCTGCTGGTGCGCTCCTGGGGCATGGGCTGTGCCGACGGCAATGCCGTCGGCACAGGATGACCATTTGGTCAGCGTAGGCCCTGTGCCGACGGCATTGCCGTCGGCATAGCCTCTGCCCCAGATTTTTTTCCCTGCTGTTTTGGTTCCAAAATCCACAGAAATTACACAAATAATAATTCAATGCAACAGAAACATCTAGAAGCACAGTACTATCATTATTGAACATCAAAACATCCATACAAACATCGTTTAATGTCATACATCGATCCTCATGCATCCATCGATCCAGATACATCCATACATCGAACTAGATACATCCCTAGCTAGGAGAAGGGGTGAAGCCCAGGTCTCCACTCGTGAAATGAGGACGATCATGTGTCGCGTCCGTCGAACCAGCTCCGGAGCCACCAGGCGAGGTACCAGGAGTGGCCGAAGCACGGCCGTGAATCGGCGTCGACTGGCGCGAACCCGGGGAGCCACTAGGAGAAGCCCGGCCAAAAGCCGTGTTCCCCGAAGCTCCAGTATCCTACATGTTCGAGCACGAGTTAGACACTTTAGAGGCAAAGTAAATCAGTAATCGACGTGTGGAAAAGAACACATACCGGGGTCTCTGCGTAGTATGTGAGGGCAAACTCATCCCTCGATATGAATATCGGGACCGGCCCTGCCGCTTCAGGAGGCTCTCCTGGATGCGATCCTCTCTCTCCGGTGGTCATCCACCTCATCATCGCCTACAAGATGGTTTAGATGTCATGTGTTGCCAAGATGATTTAGACTTGTCATATTTTGCAGAAATATGGATTGAAAACTTACACTCGATACCGCGCTATGGTACGAAGTGAGGGCGTCGGTCCTCTGCTGCCACGCCTGTAGGTTCTCCTTGTACTTCTCATAAGCGGCGGCATAGGCCGCATCGAACTCCGGCTACAATTTAGGAAACAAGTTAATATCGACAACTTAGCAATGCAGAGGGGAATGTAAGAAAACATGATGAGAATGAGAGGACAGCTTACATCGGCAGAGGCAGCTCTAGCACGCCGTCCACGAGGCTGGACAGGGACGGCGTCGACGGGGAGGGTAGCCTTGATACGAGTGAGGCTCGCGGTAGGCGTGGCCACCTTATCAAGGATTCTCAGACGGCCGTGCTCCCTCCCGTTCCCCGCTAGCATCAACGCCGTCTCGTCGTACTCGTGCTCGAAGGGGTCCTCGACCTGCGGGTGTAGAATCTGGAACGCCGAGGTGTAATCCTGCATGTCCGACTCGGCTCTGCCGTAGTACTCAGGAGCCGAGGACGTGGCGGCGTCTGAAACAGACTTCTTCCGCCTCATCGTCTTCCACGCCGCCAAGTAAGTAGCTGGCACCCCACTCTGCTTCTCCTGCATCGCAAAAGTAAACGTTATGTGTATCAAGTAGAAACATGCATGATAGAAAATAAACCATCTTTTCCATTTATGTACATACCATCCTCTTCTTGAAGCGGTCGGTGTTGAGGCTTCCTCCACTGTGGGTGCCCCCGTGGCCTCGGTTCTTCTTGTTCCGCTCGCTCACGGCATTGTGTTCGGGGTCTTCCCCGGCCCACCTCCTAGCCAGCACCGCCCATGCGTCCTCGTGTCTTTCGGCCCAGTGTGGAATGACCTGAGAATGCAATAGTGAAGTAAAAAGGAGGCAATGCAATGGCAATTTAACTGAAATGTAGAATGACATAGATAGTTTACTTACCCTCATGAAATCCTCGACTGTCATCTTGGGCGGGTCCGCCACATTGTCCTTCTTCTTGGCCCTTTTGCCCTTCTCGGCCATGAACGCGCTGATGGCGGTGTGCTTCTGGTTGTACCACACCTGGCGGGTCAACCTCATGCACGCCTTGCGGAGAACCCGACGCGCCGCGCCTCTATCCTCCTCAAGCACCCGGAAAAAGCACTTCAATCATGCATGAAGAAAATAGCGAGTTAGAACGGTGGTGTCATCAACTACGAACGAAACTCATGAAAATATAACTTACCCAAAACCTGGTGGTCACGGCGTCAGAAGCCTTCCCGAATGGCGCGCAATCGGCAGCCTCGTAGTCCAGCCAAGAAGACGCCAACTTCGGCGGGCCATCCACAACCGTGGTGTAAAAGCCCGGCCAATAAAGCCGGATCAGAGCTCCAAGCAAGCTCGAAGGCTGGCGGCTCCCTTCAGCATATGTCCAATTGCTGCATAATAATCAAACATTAGTACATATGCCAAAAATGAAACTACATATTTAAAATTACAAAATTAGTAAACTTACTCCTTCTTATTTGGATAAATAAGAGTCTTCTCCTCCTCCGTGGCAGGCTGCTTATCCAAACAGGGGACTCCCGCTTCCCCGCGAACTCGCAGCTTCTTCGGTGCCCCTCCTCCTCCCTCCACCTCCCCCTCCATCTCCACCTCCTCGTCCTCGTCCTCCTCCTCCTCTTCCGGTCTGTACTCCTCCTCCTCCTCCCGTCTGGACTCCGTCTCCCCCTCCTCCCTATACTCTATCTGCAGCTGGGAAGCCACGTCACCAGACGCGGAGGGTGGAGGCTCCAAGTCTACACCTCCCCCGCCACCTCCACCTCGTCCTCGTCCTCGTCCTCCACCTCGTCCTCCACCTCGTCCTCGTCCTCGTCCTCCAACCGCATCGTCGTCCACGGGGTAGCGCCGATTGCGAATCAAGGATCTACCACTCCGTGTAATCTTCTTGAGCAAGGACGACGACGATTCCTTGCCTTGGCTCATATTGTCCAATCACCTGCATCGAGAAATAGAAAACAATTAAATCACATATACATAGTAAAAATATAGGCACTTAGCATAAAATGGTGAAATGTAGGCACTTAGCATAAAATTGTGAAACTTGGCATAAAATGTAGAGCATCACTAGGCATGTTCAAAAGAAAAAATACTAAGTATAAAATGGTGAAACTTGCATAAAAAATGCTAAGATAAAATACTAAGTATAAAGACATCACCTAGAATCATCACTCTCATAATTAGGTGGGTTCTCGTTCTCACTATCCGTATCACTATCACGTGAGTAGTAAATTAGAGGATCTTCGAACGGTGGTGGCTCATCATCGTCTTCATTGTCTGTATGTAGCTTGGTGAGCATGTCTATGTCCTTTAGATCCACCACTGACTCACCACGAGTTTCCGCATTGTTCTCGAGGTCCTCAAAACCACCCATTTGTAAGTCAAAGTCTCCGAAGTCCTCTTGCTCTTGATAGAAAATTCCTTGGTACGTTTTCGGGTCAATGTTGTTATAATCGTCGTCGGACGGCATGGGTAGTTTACCATGTGGCGATACCCTGAACGCAACCTCCCAACCCTTGAGTGCCTCTTTCTGGCATGGGTAAGGCAAATAATAAACTTGCTTAGCTTGGTGAGCCACAATAAAGACATCGGCTCCGCTATAGGTGGTTGAAGGCCTAACTTCAACTAACCCAATGGAAGGGGTACTTTTGTATCCATGGACGGGGTCGAACCAGTGGCATTTGAACACAACGAGCTTGAGTTCTACGTTGGTGCGATTGAACGTCAGCTCGTATACCTTCTCTAACGTTTCGTAGTAGTCTATGGAATCGGCGCCTCGGGTGAAGACCCCGGTATTTACCGTTTTTGCATTCGGCCGACTCTTCTGGTGATCCTCCGTGTGGAAGCGATACCCATTCACATCATACTTCTCATATTTCATGACGCTACGGGTAAAACCTTGGGAAACACATCTCAACTCATCCGTCATCTGAACGTTGGGATTAGCTCCCTACAAATACGATACAAATTGTTTTGTGCATTAGATAGGTGTAACGAAAGGGACAAGCCACAGATTGCAAGGTAATAGGGAGAGGTTAGAAATTACTTTTTCCATGAACCAAGACACAAATTTTTTCTGTCCGGGAGCACCCTCTTTCAGAAGAGTGTCCAGCTCTCCGATAGATGGTTCCTCCGCTCCAGACCACATTTCATCCGTGAATTCTCTAAAAGAAGAGAATACGTATTAGATCGAAACAGGGTTACTAGTTGGAAAGTAATTTGTACCACCATTTTACCTGATATAATCGACCACTTCCTTCATGTTCGTAAGCACATAGAGCATTATGCAATCTTGCCCTTCCTTGGTCAAGGTAGACTTGCCACCGGGACATTGGAAGAGGAGGAGCTGGGGGTCATGCTTGGGCTCGTCGATATTGTACCGAGATGCCTGGTTATGCATAGTGGGAACTTCAGCAGGATAGTACGTTGTCGCGGCGTCTGCCATCTCCTCAAGACATACTCCCTCAGCTATGCATGCTTCAATCTTAGCTTTATTTCCAGTTTTGTTTCTAATGTACTTGAACTCTCTCTCAATACAAAACTGCCAACGAAACTGCACCGGTCCACCCAAAAGTGCCTCGTTCGCGAGATGCACAACGAGATGTGCCATCGGAGTAAAGAAGCCTGGCGGAAATATCATCTCTAAGTTGCATAGCAACTCCGGCACTAGATCATGCAGCTTCTGAATAATCACAGGACATATCTGCTTAGCACAAAGCGTGCGGAAGAAATGGCTCAACTCCGCGAGTACTCGCCAGACACGCTCGGGTAGATACCCTCGAACCATCACCGGCATCAGACGCTCAAGCCATATATGATAGTCGTGACTCTTGAGCCCGTTGACTTTTCCCGTTAAAAGATTGACCCCCTTGCTTATATTCGAACAATAACCATCAGGAAACATGACAATGAATTTGAGCCACTTGAATACCTCCTTCTTTTGAATACTGTCAAGGCAGTAGTCGGCGAGCGGTTTAAACCAATTTTTTCGCCGGCGGTCAGGAGGCTGCATATGTAATCTCTTTCTATCACAGAGTTTCTGGACATCGACTCTAGCCTTCACATTATCCTTCGACTTCTCAGGAATGTTCAGGATTGTGTGAAAGAGTGACTCTCCGACATTCTTTTCGGTGTGCATCACATCGATGTTATGGGGAAGTTCGAGATCCTTGTAATAATCAAGCTGCGTCAAGCCTGCCACGTGAGTCCAGTTGTGTGTTTTACCATATCCGGCGTATCGTGGGCCATTTCCCCCAGCGGGAACAAGAGCACGTAGCTCGGCATCAACAGCTGCACCATCGAATGTTGGTATCTTTTTTTCTACACGCTCAACTCTGCCCTTCTTGAAGTTCTTTTTGTCTTCTCTAAATCGATGCCTTCTTTTGAGGAACTGTCGATGCATGTCAAACGAGGAATACTTCTTACCCGCGCTTAACCAGAGGAACTCCAATCGGTTCCTGCACACTGGGCATGGCCATTTACCAGCGGTACACCATCCACAGAATAGAGCGTACCCTGGAAGGTCGTGCATGGACTATTGGAACCAAATTTTCATTAAGAAGTTTTTCTTTGATGCCCGGTCGTATGTGAACGTCCCGTGGTGCCAAGAGTGGTCCAAATCATCCACAAGCGGCTGCATATAGACACTCAGATTCTTTCCCGGGTATTCTGGCCCTGGAATGATCAGCGACAGAAATATGGTATTCCTTTGCATTAAGACTCCAGGAGGGAGATTGAGCGGAATAACAAACACGGGCCAGCAGCTGTATGAGGCAGTCGACATACCATATGGATTGAATCCATCTGTTGCTATCGCAATCCTGACATTTCGAGCCTCTTTTGCCTCATCGGGGTATTTTGCATCGAAATTCTTCCATGCCTGACCATCAGATGGATGTCCCATCTTTTCCCGTCCGTGCTCGTCTGTGTATCTCTTCCCCATCTTGTGCCAAGTCATCTGTTTGGCAGTCTCCTCGGACCAATACAGCCGCTGGATTCTTTTAATGAATGGGAGATACCGAAGAATCTTCATAGCGACTTTCGTCTGCTTCAACTGACCATCGGCTCCCTTTACCTCATGATACCTAGACGCCTTACAAATGGTACAGTACTTGTCATCCGCAAACTGTTTCCAAAACAGAATGCAGCCTTTTGGACAAGAATCTATCTTTGTATAATCCATGCTGAGCCCTTTCAAGACTTTCTTCGCTTCGT